>JALIZF010001266.1:0-206373 GCA_029948255.1 Telmatactis stephensoni | reverse complement strand
TTGTGTCAATAACGACTATTTTACATTTAAATCACGACCTCACAAGCCGAACAAAGGCTAAGCCAGTCGGTGGATTTAATTGGCCGACCGGCAATGGCCTAAATCGGTACGGTACCGTTAGCAATTAAATACCGAAGAGCCAGAGTTGATTGGCTGATTTGCCTGGCTTGTTCCCACATTATAGCTCTAATTTATTGTAATTACGTCAGCGCTGTAGTCCAAATGTAAGACTCGTTATACTTGTCTTTATCGTAAAACCTTGAACATTCTATCTTTTCGATAATATATCTCGACAAGAAATCGACGATTTGAAAATTTGTATTTTGTCTCGAAATCGTCTTAAGACTCGTTGGCTACGAGTTCTAACCATTGTGAGTCGCTAGACATTTCGTTCAAAACAACGAAAAATGTCCTAGTACTGAGAAATATTTCCAAGAATATTAACAAATGTATTTCATATCTGTTGGTGACGTGAACTCGAATTTGGCACTCAATTTTATTTTTTCATAGTATCACATTTTATCCCGTTTTTCGCCAACTGTATTCAATATTACGAAAGCTTTAATATTGTCGTATTCTAATCTATGGACGATAAATCACATTGAAAACAAATGGCTAATGAGAGTCAGACTCAAACCCAGCAATCGGTAAAGATTGGATAGTCTTTGTTTTTTTTACCCAATGTCTCAAAAATCCACGAAATTCTCCCCTAAAAAATCGCGAGGAAAAAATGATGGGAAAGCAAGAAAAAGACTGCAAAACAACTGAAAATGGTCACAGCGAGGAGAATATTTCGCGACAATATGGTAATAAATTTTACTCCAAATTAGACTTCCTATGTAGTTAACTTTAGTTTTTCAACAAGAATATATATAAAAATTAAATTCCATATTCTGAATAAAGGGTTTTTGTTTAGCAAAGATATGTCTACAGCGCAGTCGAATCATTGGCTTTCCCGGCAGCTAAATAAGACGCAAATCGTTGCAAAATCCACTAATATTATTACATATGTTGCTTCCATAGTTGTGTATTTAATATCCAGTATATTCTTTGCAATTGTTCTTATAGGAAATTCATATCATTTTTAAACTTTTTATCGATCGCTTTTGAACCAAGTTGACTGACTTTGACGCGCTCTGAAAAGTAAGAAATCAGCTAATTTTGGGTCGCTCGCTTTTGCCATAAAATTTTGCGTTTTGGGACATTTTATTGAAACAATTTTCAGGTGGCGGTTTTGTGAACTGTGTGTAAATCATTTTTAGGCTGGATGCTTCTACGAGTCAAGCCAGTCGCCATGTTACGCCGGCGCGAATTTCTTCCGTCATAACTTGACTAAACTGTGCTACATGGACAATTGTATTTTTCTTTTTTTAAATCGATTTCAAAGTAATTTTATTATACAACTATTGAAAAAATTGTTCAACTGTTGAGAAGGTTTTATCGACTTTTTGGTGGCAATTCTCCTCTTTGATATTGCTCACTACGGACTGTGACATGCGCATTATAAGGTTTAATATACAGCAAAATATTTCAATCAATCGATTTAAACTACATTTTTACTTCCAAAATCCAAGACGATTGTTTTGCACCTATTTAATTCCTTGAAAACTAAGCAAAACGAAGGAATAAGATAGTGTTGTACATGTACAGTTTGTATTTTTCAGCCGTCGAGTCGCACCGGTTTTCATAGCAAAGGAGCACAGCTGGCTCATAACAATAGCTTTGCTATGCCCATATTTGGAAGCAGCCTAGGACGTTTTCTCTCGTGGTAAAAATGAATGTGAAGAGATGCTGGCAAAGGTCGCTTTTCTAGGCTTTTAGTATGGGGATTTGCCCTGAAACCCTTCAATTTATCGACCTTCGGTCTGTTTTGGCACGATGAAATTAACAATTTCTCGGCCTGAAATAGACAAGTTTTGGTTCCAGTTGTTCTAAGGCCGAATATGGGATCTTTTCTCTCCAACACCAGAACTACAACTACATGGTAAGCGCCGTCTCTAGTCTGTGCTATTCTTATTTGGAAGCCATTGAACTTCTAATATTATACAGTATTAAATCAGCCTGACTACTCTTCGATTTGTGGTGTAAAATGCAAGGCTTTGGAGGTCTTACGCGAGGGTTTTTTGGTCAAAGCAGAGCCCAACTCGTATGTATTTCGCCTTCTCAAACATACGATTGCTGAAAAACATGGCGGAGTTTAGCAATGGCTTTTGCTGTTTATATGTTATTGTCTTTTACAAAGACTGCACGGTCCATAGCCTTGCTGAAGACACCGAGTCAAATCGTTCATCATTTAATTCAAATGTTTTTCGAGATATTTGCCGTTCAACCAAGAACCAGAAGCGCTGAACCGAACGAACGCCTAGTCGGAGACTGCTAGTGGAAAATTCATTTGGTTTTGCTTGCGTATTGTAATTAGTGTAGACCTGAGAACATATAGAACTTCGTGAATCTCAACGATCCTGGTCAGCTCCCAAAGCAACAACTCTCGTCTCCACACTAATTCTTTTTGTGATGATCGAAAACGATTTTTTCTGACTCCTAAAAATTCTAGACCCATCGGTTGCCTATAATCTTGTATATTTACAAAGCCGTAGACTGACCAACTTTTTCCCAAACCGATCGAAATTCTTTTTTCTCAAGTTGGTTAGAATGTACAGTTTCGTCGAATGGCTTATGTTTACAACAATATTTTTCAAATTTCTACGTCGTGATAGAAACAAACCTAGAGACACGCGAATTGTAGCCGAGCGAGGACGGCGGCTCTGGGATGGCTTCGCTGTTTTCTCTCGTATTTTTCTCGACTTGGGAGGCGATTGAATACAGAATTTTGATGATTGGCAACTTCTTTCCTTTACTCGCAGTTTATAGTATCGTTTTCTAGGTTTTCGTACTAGCAAATGTCGATTGATCTGACCGAATTTGCCGAAACCATTGGCCAGACTGCGCTTTGTTTTCCCTCTAAACCCTGGCATCATAATTTACTCGATCCTTATATACATATAAATTTCTGCTTCGCTTCTTATAAGCCGCTGTGTTAGTAATAGTTTTCGAATTGAAAGAAGAACTTTGCTCATACTTTGTACCGTGAAAATATTTCTTTAAATCCTGTTTTAGACTCGTGCGTGTGTCGAGTTGAATGCTTCATCAACCGAAGCAAAATTGACGAGCATACAAGCAATGTACAAGGCTTGTTTATGTTTGGAACACTTGATCATATCGAATGTTTCTGGTCCAACTAGCAGCCTTTCGAAATCCAGGGCTGCGATTATATTTTCCTACTTTTCTATCGAATTCGTTATTCAGATTTATTTTTTTATCCCTTGTATCGATAGATCGTTCATAGCACATGCATGTTTATAAATCATCAAGAAATATGTCGACGTTCTTAACCATGAAAATACACGAGAACAAATTTATCTTCGCGAAAATTTCGTTATTTGTTGTGCAGAAGACTGTGTTTCTGTTCAAATGAGGTAAAGCCAGCTCAGCATAGATTTTAAATGTAAAAGGGATTTCCAGTTCGCTGTAGGTAAATCTCATCAATGTCAAAAGCTACATAATTTTATTTTTTATTTTCGTTCTCCTTTTATAGAGTGCTTCAAAAATATTTTGTAGATACACCTATCGTCGATGACACAGTTAGCGACTTTCAGAGATTCTGTTTATGTACGCTTATACATTTGTTTATCAGTGCGTTTTTTACGTCTCCAATACTTCGAAGTGAATCAAGAGCGAAGCTTAATGAACCAATCAGCCATTCAATGCAAATTCGTCGGGATCTCCTTCAAATTCACAGCTCTTTTGCTTGCATGCTAAAAGCTTGGTTCTTTTGCTGGCTGTAGTACGTGACTTGGCAGTTATTTTCACTGGCTGCTAACTGGTCACATTGATTTTAGAGCTTCGATCGTCTCGTATTTCGTATATCCAAGACCTAGACTAAGGTAATCGTAGATGTCTTGTAGATTTCTATCGTTGTTATGAATTGACAAAAAATCACTTTCATTCGGGGGACATTGTATATTGGGATATTCCAGACAATTTTGCGATCACAATCATACATGTATTCTGATCTCCTCTTCGTGATTGTACAATTTATCTGATGCCAAGTCTTGTAGAATCATCATGGATTTGTTTGTTTGTTTTTTGCCACTTTGGAATAACTAATAATTGTAATCAAATCATTCCTATCCCTTGGGTTTAAAAGTTTGTAATGCAAATAGCATTAACATTACTGTACCAGCAACTATAAGCCAGGGAATAATTTTGTCTTTCATGGGATTTATTCCATTTCTCTATAAAAGTCAAAGTATTAGATGTTGCCTTACAAATTTACTGTCTGCTCAACTTTTAGAAAATTTCCGTTAGTAAGAATATGTTCTTCTGGCTCTTTCTCCAGCCTTCATATAGTCTTATTGCATCAGCTGGTTACTTTTTAGATGGTGTTTCGTAACATTGAATGGCGTTTGTATGTAAAACAATGTAACATTCATATTGTACAAGAAAATGTTCAGTTATTGATACATTTGTTGTACTTGAATGAACACAAACCAGTGAACCAAACATCCCGTACTCAAGTCACAAAAACTTTTAAAATATTGTATTCATCTGCTAACTGCTTCATTCAGCAAATTTAGCCTTATTTCTTGATAGATTTTCAATTTACACAAGCCTGCATGCAAATCTTTTACTGGATATACAATTTAAGAAGTGACTTCATAGTATTATAGATTAACCTCTCATGTGACAATGTTCTTTCCCAATTCAGCGTAAAAAAATTCTTGAGGAATGATTGCCTGTTATTTGATACTTGTGAACATTTATTCCTAATCTCCTTAGGAAACTTCTTTTTAAATATTGAAAATATAGAAGAAATTGAAACATCTAGAACTTTGTCATGCTGAATTGGGAAATGTTTGGCACTGGATAAGGTCTGCTATCCTGCAGAGATGTATTGATATAACTTTTAAAATCAGTTTATTTATGCTTCTTACCATCAAACCAGAGCAGATTTTGTATGAGTCTGAAACTTGCCATGTCGTACTGTGGCTGTGTCTGATCATGAGTGCTGTGTTGTCTATAAAAAAATTCAAAATTCCTGCCGTAACCATGCCATGACTGTGTGGTGCCATTTTCACAGTTATACAAAATCTTCTCTATGAAAAGCATGAATACCTTAAATATGTTTGGGATGCTTATTGTGTTCTTATAAATCTGATTTCTTGTAAATAATGTAAAAAGTTTGAATTTAAATGGCAAACAGTTTTGGTGCAAGACTGATTGACCTGTGATTTCAGGTGTATTATTGTATGTTATATCTTCATTATTGTCACTCACTACTTAATATATTTATTATTCCATACTTTCACGTGTCCATAATGCCTTGTGCCTTGGGGAGCAGCTAGTATTTAGATAGTCATTTTTTTGAAATAAAACTTTTTTGAAATTATGTGCAAGATGTTTGTAAACTTGTTTTGAGTTTTGGTTTTGTCATCATGTAAACATTTCTATAAGCTTTTAGGCTGCTTCATCATCGACACCATTTTGTTTGTTTATATAATAATAGTTGCCCCCAAAAAACAAATTTAAAAAAGTAAAATGAAAGCTCAGAAATAACCCTTGGAGACAGAAGGAGAAGTTACCAGTAAAATCAGCCTACATGACCAGGGATTGTATCTGGAACAATCTAAAAGTGTCATTATACGGAGAGGTTCATATCTCATCTGAATTGAGTCACATAGATCTAAAGATGTATCTTATTTTGAATTCACCATTTTTCATACATCAGTTCAGTGGTTGTATGCATAGCATTGAAGTGAGGCTCCAGGGTGTACACACACAAAGAATTATTCCAATTATTTGTACCCTGAAACCTTGCTTGGATTGGGAATTGGTGTATGAATTAGGTCTGTAGGATCTTGTGATCAGTATAGGATGTTAATTTGTATTATTTTCTCCACAGCTTTCCTAGAAAACGTGAAAACAAATATTCATCTCGATCTGGGGAGGACTCCTCTGACAAGCATGATACAGACAAGCTGGCCATTCCTGTACCCCCACAGCGCCGAGAGTCATTCCTGTATAAATCAGACAGTGAATTTGAGCTAGCATCCAAATGTGTTACTTCTCGGCATCACTCCTTTAGTGAGGGGTAAGTGATATTTGAAGACATCAGTGCAAAATAATCTTATTAAGTGAACTGTGATCAAATGGTAAATTCTCCCTCAAATTTCTTTATTAACATAGGAGAAGTTGACTTTTGACCATAGCTCAGTACTTTAATATTTTTGAAGAGATAAGTCCATTAAAAAAACAACACATTAGAGATTTCACTGACAGTTTTGCAGAGTTTTCTAAAACTGGTCCAAAATAGTATGATAATAGCCCTTTTCTTAGTATTGTGTGGACATTTGTTAGACTCACTTCAAAGCAAAGCATCAGACTTTAGCAGGCCATAAATACAAAATAAATACAATATTTTGGCATGAACAAGAGCAAATCTCTAAAAGATCATTGAGATTTAAAAAAAGTTAAAATAAAAGAATGAAGAATAATGTCATCACGGCCCATCAAGAGTCAGCTGTCAGTAGCACATACATGTAATCGAGAAAAAAAGACTCGAAAAGTTGTAGATCACTTAAGCTGAAATGAAATGGGATGTCTCATGACATTGTCTGTAGCTGAGAACTATTCTCACTGGAAAAACATTTGAAATTCTTACCATAACCGTGCCCTGTCTTGATAATCCTTTTTTCCAGCCATAGGAAAACGTTTTTGAAAAACTGTATAATGTAAAATACAAAAGAAAAAGACAATACTGTTTTGTGTATAACTATTAAAAAGAGCACTCTATATACTCCTAATACTTAATTATAAAGCTGCTTTTGAGTAAAAATCGATGGTGCAATTTTCCAAATGGCATGTAAACAAAAAAAGTCATATGATAATGCATGCACTTCTTATTCCCATCTAGAAATTGGTAAAAGTTGTTTTCCCTTGTTTTGGGGTGAATTTTAAAAGCACAAGAAAAACCCCAAATAATGTCAGTAATATATACTGCAGCATTGAAAATTGATGGTATGTTTGTTTTACCTACAGGACACGAGTTGAGGAGCTGGTTACTCCATTTGCACAAATTTTGTCCAGTCTTCGAAATGTCAGGAATACATTTATTACCTTAACTAATGCAAAGAAAGAAAAGTGAGTAAATGTTTTATATTACTGATGATGTTACTCTTAACTGGTCATATTGATGTTAGTACTCTGAGCCATGTCTTTGTAATGATTAACTCCTTGGCTGCCAGCACATTTTGTATTCCATGTGCCAGGAGGACTGCAAGCTAGCTAAATCTGCCCCCTCTCCCAAGTCCAAATCCCTGACAATTTGGCATAAAAGTTTAAAAGTAATTAAACTTAATTTAAATTTTTCAATGCCTATACATGCATATAGTGCATTTTCTATGGCAAAATGATCAGATGGGCTTAGTGTATGTTATTAGTAAGGACAGACTATTGTACTGGGTGACAATCCCTATACTCTTTGTGAATAGTACAACAGGATATTTCACATCCAACATGCAGAGTTATAATGAATGCAGACAGGGCCTACAGTTTAACATGGTAATATGTTATTACAAAGGCAGCACATACTCCTGGGTGGGGGGTGGGGTGGGGAACTCAATTGTAAAATGATCAGGTATGATTGTCGTATCTCTTAGGGGTAAAAATCAGCCATTTGGTATCTTTTAGGGTGTTAAAATTGAAGTTTAGAGTTTTAGCATTTCCTGGTCTCTCTAAGGGTATCAAAAGAGCCCATCACTTATTATCTTGTTTTGAAATGGAAGAAATTAGCCCAACAAAAGCGTGTCGACTGTTCAATTTTATGTTCATCATAATAATATTCATTAGCTTGTTATCGCTGGTATCTCTTAGGGTTAAAAATCGTCTAGCCATGCCCTTCTTAAAAGACTTCCGGTATCTTTAATGGCGGTAATTTTTAAAATTTCCGACGAGCATACCCGATCCTTTTACAATGGAGTCCCCCTGGCTACGTACTTCTCAATTATTTAAAGACCCTGAGTGTTGGTCCAGCCAGGGAATTGAACCCCATCCTTCACACTGGAGTGTTGCTCAATCAGCTGGGCTGGATAAATTTAGTTCTAATTTGGTGATAAAAGTTAATTTAGTGATAATAGTATTAATAGAAGGTCTTAGGTAATATTTATCTATACTGTGACTGTCTTCCTAATCATGGTTTTGTTGTTGTTCTTAGAAGAAGAGGGTCTGCTGGCCCACATCTGAATAGGACAAACTTTAGTGAACTTCAAAACAGTATAGGTAAGAAAAAATCTCTCTGACTGATAATCTTTAGCTGTTAATAGCTATAGATTTAGCAAATGCTATGCAATGTAAAATGAGATACCACATGTGCTGACAGATAAGTTCTGCACCACTGTGGTCTGAGTTTGAGTCCCAGCTTGGTTAATGAATCATTTGAATGCTGAGTTTGTTTGATGTGTTGTTCTCTACCTTGCTACTCTGGCTTCTTGTTTTTTTTCTCCCTCAGCAAAAATCAATATCTACATACGTCATGCTGATTGGTCAATTTTTGCAGATCAAAAATCAGAAGCCAAAAAAAATTTGACTTCTAAAACAAGCTTAATGGATAACATTTCTGGGTTTATTTTTCTGGAAGAGAAATGAGTGGGAGAATTGATACACCTGGGCTCCCCATGATGGTAAGAAGGCCCTAGCTGCCTGTTTTTTTTAACATAAAAAATGTCGCTTTGTCATTTTTTCAGGCACATTACAAATACCAAAGGATGAGAGCTACCAAATTGTAAGCTATATATTTATAGGTGTTCATGATATGCATGCAAGAGACTTCTGATCAATTTATAAATTCTCCTTCAAATATCTTCAATTCTCATAAGAGAAGTATAATTGTTGTGAGCTAAATAGAAAATATATATTTTTCTTTTAACAAGGTTGCAAACAGTACTCTGGAAGAGTTAGACTGGATCTTATATCAACTAGAAACCCTTCAAACACACTCGTCTGTTAGTGAAATGGCTTCTAATAAGGTATAATTACATGTATTTGAATCAGTAGAAACTGGGCATCCTTTTTATTTGGGTTTCCTGTGGAATAAAAAAAATCAGCAGAGGACTAGGGCCCTGACTATCTAGACTAACCATGACTTGCCGTGAGTTTGAATGTACACTGTAGTTTGAACAATTTCATCTTTATAATTGTGTTGGCACAAACTGAATGACATAATTCTCTTTCTTTCTTTCACTATAGTTTAAAAGACTTTTAAACAGAGAACTGAAGGACTTTTCTGATGCCAATCAGTCTGGCAACCAAGTATCTGCATGGGTGTACAATACTTTTACAGGTAGATAAATATCAATGTATATTTTTATCATCATCATCATCATCATCATCACCATCACCATTGTCACTGCTGAACTCTCTAAAGTACATGTATACACCCAGACAGGACTATAATAATAATAATAATTATTTTTTCATATATTACACAAAATAACATAAAAATGATCAGATGCACATTACAATTGAATACTATTAAAACCTAAAAATATATGTAAAATATAAAACCTAATGTATATATGAATTGATAACAACTTATTTAATTAAAATGATTTAAACTTGCGCTTAATCCTATTTAGGTCTCATTCAAAAATTATTAAAACTATTCATTTTGTCAATACTGACTTAGTCTAGTCTAGCCAGCTAGTCTTACTAGCTCTTATTTGGAAGATTTTCTTAGGAAGATGCCTACCTTATAGCGATGTCTGTTGTGAGCTTGATTATCGTTTGTGTATCAATAACTCTTCATAAACAAAACATTGTCTTTAAAAGTTGTTGAGAATAAGATAAATGGAAAGCTGTCTGCATGCTTGAATAGAAATCCCAACCAAAAACAAGGTTGGAACTGGAATCGACTTTCACTGACCATAATGACATTCCATAATAATCACACAATAACACTTTGTGCATTCTAGATGACCTAGCAAAGCGGAGATGTTCCCCAGACCCTACTACATCTAAAGCTGCTTGTTCCCCAATTCTCTTCAGAGACATGGCGCCACAGACACTCGCTGGTAGGAATTTGCATGTCATTTGGAATTGGGCCTTTTCCAAGCTGGCGCTAGACTATGGAAATTTCTTAGAGAAAAACTGTGATAAATTCATCTAAAAGGTATTTTTTTATCTTGCAGACAAGCAATTGGAAATTCCTGCAGATCCTAACCAGAGTAAACCCAGGAAAGACTGTATCAGAGCGCGGTCAAGGTCCATGGTAAATGGTGTCCGTAAACTTACAAGACTACATAGTTTTTCTGGAACTGTACCTAGGTGAGGAAATAGAGATTCACACTAATCATAACAAGAAATTGAGGGGTACTTGTTCAAAGTGTAAACTGCTGACTAGAAGTTTCTGCTAGTATTTTGCCTACTACAATGTCCTACTATGTGCAAAAGCTAGCAAAATCACTGTTTGCTGGAACGTACCTTTATATCAGGACTGTATACTCCATAATTTGCTTGCTGCTTGCCTGTCTGTCTGCCCACTTGCCTGCTCAACTTGATTGATTGATTTTTTGCTACCTTTTTTTGTGTATATTGCTTTGTTTGTTTTGCTACATGTAGCCTTTTGTTTGTTTGTTCATTAATTTGTTTGCATGAGTGTTTGTTCAGAAAGGTGTTGGTGACCTCATATTCCTTGTGTGTTGTACCATTGACTGTGTGTTTGTCTTTATTGTACAGAATTATTTCTCTGGAAGGCAAAGAGAATATTACTCACCAGGTCAGCATTTCTGTGCTGAAGTTAATGTCTTAGTTCTTCCTTTCATTTTTCTGTAGATTTGGTGTTGAAGTCCAGAATGAAAGCGAATTAGCGAAGGTTAAAAAATCTCATTCTCTTTTTGACAAGAATGCTTCCATCATCACTGTCACCAGGATCATGATTCATCATTACCATCATCACCAACCATTGTGATCGTCATCATACAATAGTGCACTTTACATTGACTTTAAGCCATTGTTATTCATGTACCAACCAGAGATTGATTGGCTGTTTAAAGAAAGCAACTTGTGAAAAATTCTTGTGAAAATATGTGGTTGGCACATTAGCATTACAATGTGTTTGTTGGCATTGTTGTCAAACTTTGGGAGCACATGGTCATCTGCTAAGCACTCAAAAGAAAAGCTAGAGTGGCACTCAGCTATTGTCTTATGTGGCTCTTAAGCTTCTCTTGTGCTTTAAGCAACCTGGAGCATTCACCCAAAACTCTGTAGATGCATGCTAAGTGTGTTTCAGTCCTCCACATTCACCACCACCATTATCATCATTGCCAGCATTATCAACGCCTTTCAATCATTTTAGCAGATCCAAAGTCACATACAGTGTACTGTAAATTCCGTGTAAATGTCATCACCATCACTAAAACTATGAACATCATTCTGATCATTTTATCAGATCAAACATGACATTACAGCAGTTTTCGATTGCATGCATCAACAAGGATTTTTCTCTTCATCGAAAACCTGAGTTTTCATGGATGTCAATCAGGAGTGTTGCCATGACAGTTTGCTTTTGAATTAACTACATCAGTTTCTAGAAATGCCATTAAAAGGCTAAAATGGCAAAATCCTCCAAAAGGCAGAAGAATGACTTTGTATAAGGCCTACATACTATGAATATTGAGAAATTTATCATAAAGTCACCAAGGTCACAAACAGCTTTTATGAATTACTTATTTTCAAGCCACAGATGATATATTAAATTTCCTTGTTTCACAGTAGCTTTCTTTGATTGGGAAATATTCTTTGCAGCTCTGAATATTTTCAGAACAATCAAATTGAGTTAAAGAAATCAGTATCAGTAAAAAAAATTCCAACTAGCACATGCTTATTTAGATTGTTATGGAAATGCCTTTGATTGACGTCCATGAAAACTTAGTTTTTGATGGACAGAAAAATCCTGGTTGGACATGTATGATAAAAAACTGCAGTAATTCTGTATTGTTTTTCTTACCTTGCAATGTTGTTTTCAATACTTAGATTTTAGAAGGCATCAACAAATGGGACTTTGATGCATTTTCCTTGGATGATGCCACTAGTGGTCACCCAATGCTAGCTGTAACTTATACTATTCTGCAGGTAAAAATACTGTACCCTCTAACACTGTACAGTTGAATCTCCACTAACCGTCACCTGTCTACAATGGCCAACCTCATCTGCCCTTACCATTTATCCCATTCATATTTACTGACTATACTGAGCCTCTGTACAATAGACACCTCTCCACAACAGTCACTTACCTGTAATCTGTCTCCAGGGTGGCCCTTTGGAGTATTTTAACTGCATGGAGTAAGCTATTAGCTAACACCAAAGCTCAGGGGCTGATCCAGAGGGGTAGATTGGGTGGCTATTGTAGTATGATATTCACATACATGGACAAACAACGCACATGTATACACAGTCTGCCAACACAAGGTGTCCCTGTCATCACACAAGGTTATGTTGCAACACACCTTAGAGGTCCAAGAAATGATAGCCACTCATCGGCTTTTTCTGGCATAACCCTAAGTCAGGATACAATGCAGGGTTCATATGGGTGATATGGAAAACAGAAAGCCATGAAATTTCATGATTTCATTCCAGGCCTGGAAAGTCATGGAAATGAGATTAAGGTCATGGAAAATCATGCAAAATGGCATGAGAAAAAGATGATACCTTCATTTAGGAAAAAGTTAAAATTTTATTTTGTTGTGATGGAAAGTAAACCAGTTTCCTAAAAATATCAGCTACAGTTTTGTCATAAAAATGGAAAATAGTTATGGAAAAGTCATTAAAAGTCATGGAATTTTGATATTCCAAAGTAGTATAAACCCTGCAATGTGTCATGGCCTTACATGTACATTAAATTGTTGCTTGTCTTTTTCACATTGTTTCAGGCCAGAGACCTATTAAAAATTTTCAAAATCAAGCCAACTACATTTATAAATTATATGTCCCTGGTAGAGGTATGTTATTTCTCATAAGAATCAAGATACAATAAATGGTGGAGGAATGAGTGTGAATAAATGAATGAGTTGGAACAGGTTGAGGGGCAGGAAGTAAGTGAGGGGGTAGGAAGGAGGCAGGAAGGAAAAAATGAAGTGGAGGGAGGAAGGTATTGAAAAGAGAAGTTGGAAGGGAGGAGGGAGGGAAGAAGTTGACAGGCAGAAATAAAATGGGAAGGCAGGAGGGAAAGGAAGAATAGGTCAGGGAGGAAGGTAGCTTGCCTATATGCAGGCTCTCTGGGAAGAATGAAGGGGAAGGAGGAAGAGGGAAGAAGGGAGGGCCTGCATAAACGCTCTTGTTTTCAAAATATACACCCTTGTTATGCTTGATTACACATGGACGATAAAGGTCAATCACACTGCAGGTAAACGGATACTCCCCATGTGCCCTGTACAAGACAAAATTTACGATGTCCTTGAATTAATTTTTATTGATTTCCCTTTATTCAATCTAACTGAATTTGACATAACTTTGTCTTCTACCATATCCAGTGAGTAAACCATTGTTAACCACTGAAAATGCACCAGTCTAGTTTGACATTATTTTCAAAATTTAATGTCAAATGTCATTTGGCTTCAGTCACCTCAGCCAATGAGAAGCCTGCATTCATGGATGAATGCCACGTATTTTCAAAACGAAAGTGTTCATGCAGGGTCTCCCTTCTTCCCTTCTTTCCTCTTTCCCCCTCCTCCCCACCCCTTTTCCCCTTCCCTCTTCCCAGAGAGCCTGTAGGCAGACTAGAAGAAAGGAAGTGAGAAGGGAGGATGTAAGGAAGTATGGATGGATGGGGATAGGGAGGAATGAATTGGGAATAAAGGAGGGAGGGGACAGGGAGGGAGGATGAAGGAAGGATGGGAATGGGGTGGGATAGAAGGAAGTGAGGAAGGAGGAAGAAAGGAGGCAAGAAGAAGGAAGGAAGGACAGGGGCAAGAAGTAGTAGGAAGGGAGGAGGGAGTAGAGGGGAAAAATGAAGGAGGCGGTAGTAGTGAGAAGGAAGAAAGGAGAGAGGAAGGAAGAAGAGAAGGAAGCCTGGAAGGAAAGAAAGAGAAAGGAGGGAGTGAGTGAACTGGCAGAAAGGAAGGAGCAAGAGAGGAAAGAACAGCAGTACAGTACATGAATGAATGATGGAATGATTGACTCATTGACTACTGTACATATAACTGATCAACTGAGTGAATGAACAACAGATTGAATGACTGACAGCCAGATTGTCTTACTGTGTAACTGAGGAGGAATGGATGAATGTTAGTGAATAAAAACCTATTACCTCATGTAAATCCTGAATTCTAATTTACTATTATTCACTATTAATAATGTTTGATATTCACTACTGAATCACTATATTGTTTCCAGAGTCATTATTTAAGAGATGTTCCATTTCACAACTGTATCCATGCAGCAGATGTCACTCAAACTACTCATGTCCTGTTATCTGCTCAAGCTTTCGATGTAAGTAATTAGTTTGGGCTGTGTCAGTTATTGATGAATAAACTGATGTGTGATAGAGAATTTGATAAAGTACATTGTTAATTAAAACATTTGATCCTGTTGTTGAATGATGTTTGTACTCCATGATAGCTGAGTGCTGGTAACATAATGATGTTTTCCACAATAGTTCATGTAAAGCACCCATAAAAGCAATTTGATCTCATTATCTCATAGTCATCAGTTATGATGAGTAATTAGTTCAGACATTGAAGGGCAATGCAGTTGTAAATCCAAAACAGCAGTAGTGGAGAGTGTAAAATTTCACAAAAATGTGCCAGACAGCAAAGAAAATAATGCATTGTGGATTTTTGCACCTGGCATC
Source organism: Telmatactis stephensoni (assembly GCA_029948255.1). Classification (NCBI taxonomy): domain Eukaryota; kingdom Metazoa; phylum Cnidaria; class Anthozoa; order Actiniaria; family Isophelliidae; genus Telmatactis; species Telmatactis stephensoni. Next base: position 191,471 of record JALIZF010001266.1, on the reverse strand, counting down.
GTGCATTTGGTACGTAAGGGTGTACTGACATATAACGTTGCTGTGCAACGGTTGCCATGCAAAATAGGTCACATGTTTTTGGCAGGAATCATTTGACTTCAGGTACAGCAATGCACACCTATAACAAAAATGACTGATTCTTGTTGTTATTGCACATGTGCAGGGCAGTTTACTTCCAGTTTCTTTAAAAATCTGTAATCTTTGGCAGAAACAAAGTGTTTCTTAAACTTAAACCTGATTTTACAGTGCTGTATATAATGATGGCATGTATTCTCTTTGTTTCAGTCCGTTTTTACTGATCTTGAAATCCTCTCGGCAATTATTGCCAGTGCTGTACATGATGTTGACCATCCTGGTGTAAACAACCACTTTCTTGTTGCAACTAGTAAGTCGCTACAATTAGCCCTTAGTTCATTTCTTGCTGAACCCACATCATAGATGAATATTTAATGGGACGTATATAATACTCTGTGTTTCAGATTCTGAAATGGCTCTAATGTACAATGATGAGTCTGTGTTAGAAAACCACCATCTTGCTGTTGCCTTCCAACTTCTACAACACGAAGACTGTGATATTTTTGAGAATTTAAGTAAAAGTGAAAGACAGTCAGCAAGACGGATGATTATCGAAATGGTGAGTGAATGGACATAAAATACTTTTTTGATCTTTATCCAAGGTTTTTACCAAGTTTTTATCAGGTAAAAGATGATGCTAGGCTGTTAAGTGCATGCCTGACCTTGTAAGGTCTGGTTTTATTTACTTTTTTGTGATTTTTGTATTTCTCAGACTTCCTCCAATGATCATAATTTGTACAATGTACCTTTAAAACCTACTGGACATGGCACCATTGAATAGAGAAGTGGTGTCAGAGGCCATAGTACTGCCTGCATTTACACATATAAGGATCATGTGGATGAAAGTAGCATCTGTGAAATATCAAACTTAGGCTTGTCACTTTTACAATGTTACTTCCAGATACATTTTAAATTCCATTCCAATAACCATCACACAAATTTCTTCTCTGTAGGTGCTTGCTACTGACAATGCCAAGCATATGAGTTTACTGGCCTCTCTCAAGACCATGGTAGAAACTAAAAAAGTGGCTGGCACTGGAGTGTTGTGTTTAGACACTTACACTGACAGAATGCAGGTTGGTGTTACCACAGTAATAGACTGTTGCATTGTGTGGACTCAACCAATTAATATCAACAATAATTGACATAAACTGTGTGGATTTTTATATCTTTCATTGCAAGAGAGCAAGATCAATAACATTTTCTGCACATTGATTAGTACATTTTAGGAAAGGAATTGACTTTAAATTTAAAGTAGAGTCCCAGGTTCTGGGGATTCTTCTGATAAATGATCCATTGATTATATTCAGATATTCAGAATGTATAATGCCAAACTATTGTTCAAAGGTTGTGTTTGTTTGTCTGTCTGTAGGTTCTAAAGAGTTTAGTGCACTGTGCAGACCTGAGTAATCCTACTAAACCTCTTCCCATCTACCGTAAATGGGTAGATCGGCTCATGGAGGAGTTCTTTAGACAGGTACATTATGGCCTATAGCCGTATGTCTTTATTTGTGAACCACTTTCTCATAATTCTTTATCTATTAGTCTAGCCAGAGGTTTATAAACCCCTTTCCCTCCAGATCAAAGGCAATAGTTAAATTGCTCAACCAACCAATCTAAACAGGTGGCAGTTCAAAAAAAGTGGAAAAATGAAAACTTGGCTGTGCTTCCTTGGGCATTCAGTAGGGATTTATTCAATTTAATGCACCAGTCAATTGAAACCCCGGCCCCCCAACCCCCGGGAGGGCCGGGGAATTAACACATTATAGCCGGGTCTTTAACACTGTTTTAACAGCACAATCAACGGGAAGGCGGGGGAATTAACGTCTAAGTCAAAGAAAATGATCTGTTTCGCTGCCATTTTGGCCTCTAAGGGCTGGGAAATGCTGGGACTTTAACATTGTAGAAATGTTAATTCCCCCGGTATTGCCCGGGGGTTGGGGGGCCGTGGTTTCAATTGACTGATGCATAAGAAAAATGGAAAAAGAGGAAATTTGATTCCAAGCATGTGATGTTGAGTAATAAGACATGCCAGATCCTTCCTTAAGCCAATAGCAGCTCATTGAGTACTGTGCAACTTGTATTTTGACTTTTTGTGGTTGTTGGTTCTCAGGGTGATAAGGAAAGAGCTATTGAAGGAATGGACATTAGTCCTATGATGGATCGACACAATGCATCAATAGAAAAATCCCAGGTATTGATGATAATTAAGAATTGGTTACAAGTCATCCTTGGGAACCTAGGGGTATAATACTGTCACTTGCTTCTCACTCCTTGAGAAAATATCCTTGCACAGGAATATTATCTGTTAGAACTTGGTGTGGAAGTTTGGTCTCATCTCTGATTGGTCAACCTCATTAGGTAGACCAATCAGCAACCAGTTCTATTTGAAGGAAAACTACAATTGATGTTAAATACTGCTAAAATGGATGTTGACAACTTTCCAAGGGGCATTTCCAATTGTCGCTGTGCTTGAGGATTGGTTAATTGCATGGTGTACAATAAGGTACAATTGTGTTTTTCTTATACTTTGACCATCTTGTCCATTTATAGGTTGTATTTATTGATTTTGTTGCTCAACCTCTTTGGGAGACGTGGGGTGAGTTGGTTCAACCAGATGCTCAAGAATTACTGGACACAATAGAGGAAAACCGCCATTGGTACAACTCACAAATCCCAAAGAATGAACAAGACAAAAATAATCCTGCTTCTATGAAGCGTGTTAGCTGGCAGGGAACCAGAAAAGATGCAATCGACCAATCAGAACCAGATACTTCAGGTACACCTGGCGAGTAGTCACATGACGTACTCTGCCTTATAATATGTAAGTGAGCTGTGATAATGTTTTCATTGGACTTTTAATGCTTTCTACTAATGCTTAACTAATTAACACAGACTTAACCTTGATGTAATTCATTACTAATATAACAATGTAGAACTTTTCTTAATTTTATTAATTAATACCATCCTTGTTATCCTGTGGCTTGAAAACCTTTGGAAACCCACAGCCCACAGATTCTAGGGCTTATATTAGTTTACCAGATCATGCTTCAATCTTGGACAAAACCTTAAGATGTTGAACATCTTCCTGTTACATTTGACATTAAAACAGCAAGCCATCTTTCTCACTTCCAATCCTCATTTGAAGGCTAATAAAGTTTTTAATGTGATGGCATTGAGGTAGGAGCATTTTCTCTGCAAAAATTGAACATTGAACTAGCTTTGTTTAAGATCTTAGCCCTGGTAAATTTATCTCAATAAGTGTCAGGATTGAAAATATTGAAAATAGTCTTCTTTTTAAGAACACCTGATCATGAACACTCCTTTGCCTTTGACGGATCACAGTTTTGAACTATAGTACGATGGCAACCTACTCATTAACACTTAGTTTTGAACTTGTTCTAAGAATCAGTCTTGTTTTGTCAAGAGAAACTAACAACTAACCTTTATACCCGTAACTAATATTTGGTATGTGTAGATATATCAATGCTGTTAGCTAACATTTCTAACGATATTCTAATCTAATCAGACAAAACACTAACTCTTAAATAGTCCAAAAGAAACACACAGCTCCTTAATCAATTGCAAATGATTTGATGTTTGCATGTTCATTGTCTTAATTTGTTTCAGAGAACGTTGTGTATCTTTTATGCATATATACATCTAATTGTCCAAGGTTTAACTTTAACTTTGCACATGCCCAAACAGAAAAATGTAGAGTCTGGACCTGCTGTGTTAGCAGGGTGCTTTATAGTTTTAGGACCATCCAGTTATTGGGAAACCATATAAACAGTATTTTAAGATATTGCTTTGAATTGCAGAGGAAAACAATTACTCTTCTGCGGACAAAAATGGCGACAAAAGGAATAACAATGTTCGACATATGAAACCCGATGAGCTTCTCCATAAATGTGAAAGCAGTGGCAGAAGTTGTGAAGCCGATGATGAATATGATGGAGACAGCTCCTTTGAATGCTCTGCGGGAGATGGCAACAATAATTAATAAATATCACTATGGACCTACGAATGAACCTTGAGGAACACCAAAGTAAAGGTTGCCAAAAGGTTTCAGTTGGTCACTTTGATGATGAAGGTGTGACCTTGTAGAAACAAGTGTACAGTATACATGTATAATGTACTGGATCGAATATTGAAGATGGCAGATAAGATATGATAACAGAGAGCAAACAGACAGGATGGTTCCATTTGGTCTTTGGGAGATTATGTTTGGGCAAATGTATTGTGCAAGGTTGTGGAATTGAAGCAGGAATTCCTGGAAAGTCAGCCAACATTCACAAATTATTTTATTTAAAAAAACTGGATACACATGAGGCAGGAATACATGTCAAGCCAAAATATCCATGGAACATATATATAGTATATGTATATTGGCAGATAGAAAGGGTTATGGCCCAATATGAAAAATATGGAATATCCAGAGAGATAGCTACCAAGCTGTTTTCATGTCATTGCCACTAGGAAATGTTCTATTCTGGTGATGAACATAAAACAACCAGGAATCTGTTTTACGACAAAAACAAAATAGAAAAAATCTTGTTTAATAGTATCATGTAAATTGTACAATTTTGTCAATAGCTGGTGGTTGCAGAGCTCAGATTGTGAATTTATGTAAGTACACTATAAGGTTTGCAGTTGAACAGAAGTTTCTGTCAGACAGCTCTCCATGAAATTTGGGAGGATTTCTCATTCTGAGCCGATTTAACTATTAATAGAGTTTCAAGGATAAACACTTTCCCCTGTGATAATGACACATAAGTCCTGTCTTTCAGCCGAGTGATAGAAGTAAGCAATATATACACAGACCAAGCTGTATTAAGATGTGAGGAAAGAGAAGCAATGCTTTGTATCACTGTTGTCTCTGCTTCTGCTTATGTTGCTGATTATTTATATAATTTATGAAGTGGCTTTTAGTATTATATCATTAGGCCACATAGCCAACTTCCAAGATGTACTTCACTTGCTGCATACAAAGGAGTAAAATCGAGGCTACATGAATAAAGCTCAATCATTCGTAACAAGACAAAAGTTTCATGAGCTTTATGCACGTAGCCTCATTTCGTTGTGCTTAACAGGTGATCTTTCTGGATCTAGACTATTGCTTGAACATCTAGTTGCAATCCAGTGCATGCAATTATTCAGTATCTTCACACCTGTCGGCCTATCATGTGAGCTTGTTTTGAGATGCTGTTCTTCATCACTATCAGCCACAGATTTACCCACGATCACAACTAGTTTGCGAGCTGTCTGACATAAACTTCTGCAACATATTCATGTTGCTACTTTACTTTGTTGCATGCACAGATGTGTGAAATGCCTACCATTTCTTCATCATGTGACTGTACTCAGTAACAAATGTTAATAAGAGAATGATAGATTGGCAAGTAATAGATCGGTCATGATATTATGACACCATGTAAAGACAATGTAAATATAGATATATATACAATATACACAGAAGTTTAATTTATGACGTTGCTACTTTTGCTCCGATGTAAAGTGTCAGTGCTTACCAACGAAAAACAAAGCCATTTCAGCCATGGAAAATGTTATCTGAAAAATACTGAAAAGTTCATGTTTACTTTCCCCTTATCTGAACTCCCATCCATCCATTCATTTTCTCTTGTGTGCAGGTTATTAGAGATGAAAATAAATGTTCTGTGCATTTAATGGCAAAAGCTGTGTGATTTTGATTAATCTGATGTTATGATTGTTAAATGAGCAGCCCACATAATATTGATTGGATTTGCTGGTAACTGGTAGGTAAGGTTAAGGACACTTTACGAACCACTTATAATGACACCTTACCAACCACTTACTATACCAACCACAGTTACTGACACCTTACCAACCACTTACTGACACCTTACCAACCACTGACACTTTACCAACCATTTACGGACACCTTGCCAACCACTAACACCTTACCACTGTTAGCCTGTATTTCTGATATGACACGCAAAACTTGGAGCAAAAACCCGGCCGTAGAAATTAGCCAGCATGGTGGCCCTAAAGGGGAGGGCCCCAGCTATGTGGGACAGTAGGAACCCATTATTCTTTGCTTTGTTTCTTCACGTACTCCCATCTTTCTGCATTCACGTGCATTTCCTGATGCTAGCAATACAGGTTAAACACCAATTCACTCAAGCATCGATTTTGACAACGGAAAATTGAACACCATTATTGTTATGCAACAATGTATGAGAAGTCACCCAGCAATTCGCTTGTAAAATGTGATGCTAAAATTGCTATGGCAAAAGGACCCTTCAAGCCATTTTCCAGCGTCTTGTCACCATGAAAGAATTCAAGGGCGATAAACCCTCTGTGAAGGTGTATCTTAACACCATTAGTCTTGGTAATTAACAGAGCAAGCTCTCTTCATCTGTAACATATGTTCTCTTGAATGTTGTATTTATCACCCATGTCCAAGAGACCATAATAACTCGGTATTGATGTCTGTGCGATGTTCGTGGCGACTAAGGCTATTTTTAGTCATTTCGCCATCGCGCGCGCAAGGCTCTTAAACAACAGACTTAGATTTTTGAGTTGCGCGCGAACGAGATCGTTTGTTTTTGGCAATCATATTCTATTGTTTGAGAGCCTTAAGCGCTCGATGACGAAATTACTAAAAATAGCCTTAGCCGCCACGAGCATCGCACAAACATCAATACTTAGTTTCGCTATCTTAGTGTTATGGTCTCTTGCCATGACAGCATATCTTATGGAGAAACGTTCTTGTTGGTACACTGGCCCAAATGTTTCGTGACTGGCAAGTCCTTTGCCTTGCATGCACCCATATAACCAATCTGATGAATAAATTAGGGCCTAAAACAGGTAACGGACACCCTTAAGGTGGCTCGACCCAATTTTCAAGTAGAGCTACCAATCGTCTTTGAGTGAAAACTATTTGTTCATGAGCAGTCTAATAGTAAATTACATATTACATTCTTATCAGACAAAGATCAAAGTTTATGATGACGTATGTTATATGGAGATCGGCGCTATTATGGCGACGCCTTAAAAGAATTCCCCTTTTTACACATTCTCGAGTTTAATGAGTTCTAGGCTTATTCTTGAAAAATGCTCTTGTGATCTTGTAGTTAACATCATTGCCTTTAGCTCTAGCGAATTAAATCAAATTCTGAGAGAGCGTTTTCGAAATATCATCGATGAGAGATTTTAACTGCAAAAATCGAGCGTAAACAAAACAACTTTTTAAATCTCCTACAATTAAAAAGAAAGTAGCACATCTAAGTTAATTTTTCATCTCAAATTGTTATAAAGATATCAAATTTGGCTGCTGAAAGAGACGAGAGAAATCACATTAATTGATATTGAGAAACGTGAGCCGAACTCATGTATATGGACATGCTGAATTTGCTTCTGTTGCCCAAATTTCGCTCTATTGTTACATAAACTGCAATACTTAAAGATCCCTTCGATAAATATTGTTTAAAAATTAGTATGGTTTAGTTTAGGTAATAGTTGATATGATATAGCGTTTTCAAATTCATTGAATCATTTTACGGCTGTAAAATATTAGCCTCAAATCAGTATATTTTTCAGCCGGATACAGTGGTCGACAGCTCATTAATGCATGATGTAGCTCCTTTGTTTTAGTTTGTCATGTTTTCGTGCATTCTAGCACCTGATGCAAATTGCGGAACGTTTCAATACTTTCCGATCACTCTTCCGAGATATGGTAATCGCTAGAAAGAAACTTTTTAACTGTACATTTCTTTGCAGCATGTCAGCACATCATTCTATTTTTACTTTGTCTCCCCATGATTCTGCTTTTGACGAGTTTCCATCTGTAGTTGTGTGACAAAAAGTTTCTTTCCTTTTTGGCATTCTTATGTATATTTAGTTTTAGCAATTACCATATTTCGGAAGAGTGCTCGGAAGGTAATGAAGCGTTCCGTAATTTGCACCAAGTGTTGGAATGCATGAAAACACGACAAACTAAAACAAAGGAGCTACATCATGCATTAATGAGCTGTCGACCACTGTATGCGGCTGAAAAATATACTGACTTGAGGCTAATATTTTACAGCCGTAAAATGATTCAATGAATTTGAAAACGCTATATCATATCAACTATTACCTAAACTAAACCATACTAATTTTTAAACAATATTTATCGAAGGGATCTTTAAGTATTGCAGTTTATGTAACAATAGAGCGAAATTTGGGCAACAGAAGCAAATTCAGCATGTCCATATACATGAGTTCGGCTCACGTTTCTCAATATCAATTAATGTGATTTCTCTCGTCTCTTTCAGCAGCCAAATTTGATATCTTTATAACAATTTGAGATGAAAAATTAACTTAGATGTGCTACTTTCTTTTTAATTGTAGGAGATTTAAAAAGTTGTTTTGTTTACGCTCGATTTTTGCAGTTAAAATCTCTCATCGATGATATTTCGAAAACGCTCTCTCAGAATTTGATTTAATTCGCTAGAGCTAAAGGCAATGATGTTAACTACAAGATCACAAGAGCATTTTTCAAGAATAAGCCTAGAACTCATTAAACTCGAGAATGTGTAAAAAGGGGAATTCTTTTAAGGCGTCGCCATAATAGCGCCGATCTCCATATAACATACGTCATCATAAACTTTGATCTTTGTCTGATAAGAATGTAATATGTAATTTACTATTAGACTGCTCATGAACAAATAGTTTTCACTCAAAGACGATTGGTAGCTCTACTTGAAAATTGGGTCGAGCCACCTTAAGATTCGTTCGAGCTCTTTGCCGCAAACTTCAAACCGTATACCGTTTTTCGTTTCCTGAATGTATCTATTTTGTAGTGCATTAGAATTCGCGATATCGATTAGCAAAGAAAGTTTTATGGGGAATTTTTGAACATCAGACATTGAGATTGAGGTTTTTTTAATCGTCTCTGAAGCAAAACATGTCATGAGTTTTTTTCCCTAGTCTTATTGAAAACTGATCTATAATGTGATTATGTTGTGCGGTTGGAAATTTTCCACTGCATAGTTTCAATTTTTTAGGGCATACATTGTTCTGTTTCATTATCCACCTTCTATAGTTGAATCCTCTTAAATTAACCGAAATACACAACTTACTTACCGTAAAACCCTAAACCTAACCTTAAAACAACTAGGCATGAATAATCATTAGGCCGAACTGACTTGGGCAGGTGCTGACTTCCACTTTCTTTCTTTCAGTCAATACGGCTCAAGCTTACTCGAACATCGAATAAGATCCGATTCATTTAATTTGGCGTTGTTAAAGTCGTTATTAGAATTTATGTATCAAGTCTTTGTTTTTGAAGTTTGAATTTTCCGTTACGTTATGCAAATTTCAAAACAGGCCTTGTTGTCAAATTTGCAAAAATGAATCGAATCTTCGATGTTTGGGGGGGGGGGGGGGGGGGAAAGCTTCAGCAGTTTTGACTGTTTTAACTAACACTTTCTTTTTCTCTGTACGTGGTGAAGACCCATCACTGATTATATTTTGGACTTAACTTTAATTTTAGAGAGGACAGCATTTACTAAACATACTATTCTGTTTTCATGAAACACCTAATATTTTTTTTAATTTACAATGATAATAACGATGATGATGATGATCATGATGATGATGATTCATTTGGAGTCAGTTTTGGTAGAAGGTTACGGTATCTAGCTGGCTAGTGAAATAATTAACACGCATAATATTTTGCAATGCCACTTTTTCCATTGTCGAGTTCTGCTGAAATGTTATGGTTCGATATGACAACATTGACTGAGTGACACAGGAATATGAATTAATTATGCTGACGTCAATGTTTACATTTTGCCTCATTTGCATAGGCACTTCACTTTTTAAGCAAACTAACACCAAATTGAAATATTGATTTTTAACCATATGCTAATTAGTAAAATATTGCAAACTAATTAAGATCCGCCTATATATTTGAATCTCCCCTTATGAACACTTCCCGTAGGCGATCAGTTTTGAAAAATAACGAAACTAAGTTTTCTTATTCAAATCAAGCTTAATCTCGACACGGTGATTTCTTTAAAATTTGATATTTTTAGTACGATTTGAATCACTTACCTCGCAATTACCAAAAAAAAGAGGATCATTTTTTGAATTACTTATCTCGTAACTAACAAACATGAACAGGGGGAATTACCGCCGTGCTCTTTTGGCAAATATTTGGCTTGATAGACAAGGGTATTTTACGTTCGATATGCTAATTCGTTGATATATCTATCTGGTCTATCTGGTCTCAGTTGCGAAGACGCAGAGTATTTTAGTAGAAACGGTACTAAAATTCTGCTTTTATCAGGTCACGCATGACATTACGTCATACCTTTTCCTGAATGGCTGAAGCATTTTTGGTAGCTAGGCAAAACAGTTTTCGGCTGGTTTTGCAAATAGTTTTGGTGGTCAGTAGCTTATTCCGCTATATATTTTTAAAATTATTCTGTCCTTTTCTTTAAAAATTGTCACCAAAAAGGTTTTTCTATAGCTTTATTGTCTTTAGAATGAATAATAAAAAAAAAACAAAGTGACCAAAAAGCACAAATTGACAGTTATTGAGAAAAACTCATGAAAATGAGTTGCTATGCCCAACAAGACAATGTTAAGAGATAGAGCTCTCTAAATTGTTTTTGGGGCTGTAATTTTCCGCAAACATCGCAACATGCTTGACAAAATGGGTAAAGAACTCGAGAGCTTTGTTTTAGTGCCCCGGGCCGTTAGCAGATTTCCATGGCTTAAGGCCCGTTCACATGAAGGCGAGTTGACCCTGGTAGCAGGGAACCTCTTTTGTTTTCTTTTCCCTGGGGGACACAAAACAAAAGAGTCATCCCTTCTCCATTATTTCTCATTTGAATTAATTGCAGGGTAGAGGGCACACGCGCAGCGGAGTGTCACAAAAATAAATGGGGTTTGGGGATGTTTCTTTCTATTTAGCGGCCACACAAAGTCAGGAAATTTCATGCGAATGATACCGCGCTCGTCTGGACTGAAAATTTGAGCAAAAAACAAAACAAAACAAAACAAAACAAAACAAAACAAAACAAAACAAAACAAAACAAAACAAAACAAAACAAAACAAAACAAAACAAAACAAAACAAAACAAAACAAAACAAAACAAAACAAAACAAAACAAAACAAAACAAAACAAAACAAAACAAAACAAAACAAAACAAAACAAAACAAAACAAAACAAAACAAAACAAAACAAAACAAAACAAAACAAAACAAAACAAAACAAAACAAAACAAAACAAAACAAAACAAAACTATCGGAAAGGAAAACAACATGCCCAAATCAGTGATAGCGGCTAAAAAAAGGGCAACTGAAAAACACGCTAGAAACAAATGACCAGTTTAGCGGACACCTAATTTGATGTGAATGATATCACCTTGGTCTGAAATGTATATTTCAAGTATACAATACAATACAATACAATACAATGCGATTTGTCGTTGCAATGAAAATTGTCTTCATCACGCTCTCAGGAAAATTTTCTGCGCAACCAGTTTGTGTTGGCAACATGTTGCAGGTTTCGCCTTCAAAAGCCTGCAACAAAGATATGACGAAATTAACATGCTCGCCATCAACTTTCTGCGTAATGACTATAAAAACGTTTGAAAATCTGCTCTATAGTAACCTGAAGTTAAAGCATGAAGTTACTCTCACTCACGGTAAGCCCGAGTAAACGCTCATTGAGCGTCTAGTTCATTCGAAGAGTAAACATTCAATCAGACTCCGAGCGTGCAAAGGTTTTTGTTTACTAGTAATTCCAGGTGTCATGCTTGAACACTACTTCCGAGAGAACTAAACTGAAACACTTGGCTTGGGTTTCCTGTGTTTCACTGGCAATGCATACTGGGATATCTTGGAAACACGTGATCGACTAATTAACATCACAGTTGATAACGTTGACGGTGAATGGAGTGACTTCTGCATGGTTGAGTTTTTTTCGAAGAATATGGCGGTTTACTATTTCTTTGTGGAAGACACATTTTGGTAAGTGGTTAATAATTGCAATAGAAATGTTTTGCGTTCGAAAATTATGTGATTTTATGTCGATAAATCACCTGAAATACCGATTACGCTCAAGGCGAAAATGGCGCCAAAGTCTGTGTACCTTCGTAGTTAACTGAGACCTTTTTAATCGACAAATGTATAGGAATATAAACTCGGTGGTGTTCGAAGGAATATTTCTTCGCGGCTGATAATTGTACTATCGAAAAAGTCGACGTCAATGCTCCGAATCGTGCATGATTCCAAAAAAAAACTGACTCCAAGTGAAGACAAGAAATGCTTTATTCTGCTCGTCGACGTTATTACGTTTGAAAATGAAATTTCCAGCTCATCTTAGTGAATTTAACCACAAAGTTCAAACGAGTTCATTTAACAGCAGCAAGTTTATTCTATTTTTTCTCTTATGTACATACATTTCACTGATGTGACTATTTTTAGATGTTTTGAGTTAAGGTGACTGACTACGTTGGCAAAAAGTAATTAAATATCGTTTAAACCACAATTTTCTAGAACGAAATTTAATGCTGATCACAAAAACGAAAAGAAAAAAGGGGGGTCCCGCACTCGTTTTCGAGATAATCAGCATTGTATGAATGCCTATCTCCGACTTTTTGATGCAAAAATCGCTCAACCGGAAGTGAATAAAAAAGAAATTAAGAATTAGGGAAATAACATTTCTACAAAGGCTACAATTGCGTAAATATTAGCTAATGGAGTATTCTGCAAAATGGCATAAATACTTTTGATGTGAGAACAGCAAAATACCTTCATTCCTTGGCTTTTGTGCCGCGAGTACCAACGACAATTGTCCTCATGTCGAGCAAAATTTTATACAAAAATCAATTTTTTCATATGCTAGAATGATTAACTTTTTTGGCAAAATTGATATGATTGAGAGTTTTAGGTGTTTTTTTAATAAACGAAAAAAAGTATAGGGTCCCGTGCAAAAATGAAGGGTTTTGTGCCTTTGAAGTTGTTAAAAAGGGCTAAAAAATGCTAACCGGAAGTGCCGCCATTTTAAAAATGACGCGTAGCGCGAGCTTGATTCAAATTTGTGTTGACGAAAACAAGCGAGCGCTCACTGTTTTTTCCAAAAAAAAATTTATTTTTACTTCATTCTCTAATTATTTTGAGTATTTAAATCCACAAGAATAAATTTGGAGCTGATTTTTGTACAAAAACTTAAGTTTTTCTATGATTTTTGCTGTTTGCTGAAATCTCAGCGCGCTATGACATTCTAGGTTGCTTAAGACGTAATGCGCGAAATCATGCGCATTGCCAACGTAGTCAGTCACCTTAAGGTGATTCCCTAGGCACCCCAAGCTCTGTTTCGGAGGGTGTTTTATGCGCGGCGACCATTAGTTTGGGCTACCTGTGTCGTTTGTCAATTTTATTAAGACCATTGGGAGGAAAAACAAATCTCGCTAAAAATCAATAAAATTCTGAAAGCTCAGTAGAAATGTCTCCTCATTTAGATTAGAACTTTTGGAGTCTTTTGGGCTGTTTTTTTTTACTCATTTGTGTGGGTTTTTGGCGATTCTCCTTTTCACACTAGTTCTCTCTAGTACTATATTGACTAAAGGCTGGCAACTTCACCAACTTATGATCACAAACCGTTTTTGAATGTCTGACAAAATATCCCTAGAAATTGCTTCTCTCGCCAAAACAACACCACACCCACACTGACAGATAATCACTCTACTGAGAAACGAAAAAAAAAGACTACTTTATTATTGACTTTATAGAAAACAAGAGAGGTTTTTAGTCAATTTTTTTTTGCAAAATTGACTTTCTGCCGATGCTTGGCGGAGTTGGCTTGGTCAAAAACCGTTGGCGCTTCAAATCACTTCAATCTGTTTGGTCTGTGGTTACTATGGAGTGAAAGGGCCAAAGTTTAATGACCCTCGGGTGGGAAAGGAGAAATTTAGATTTCTATTGGGGCAGGGAAGCCTGACAGTTTCTTACTCTCCCCCTCCACCCTCATGCTCAAGAAATCATGAATGCTCCTTCAGCAAAAAGGCTGCATTTGAGCCTTCAATTTTTTAGTTTCTAAAATTATTTGTGCTCAATTTTTGTAATTTAATGACATAAAAAATCTTGATATTGATGACCAAAAGCACAGAAGCCATGGCTATCTAAAAGTCAGAGTGAAACAGTATTTTCTTTTCACTGAATGTAGACTTTATCCAAGTATAAAACACTTAATTTTGATTCAAATAATCATATTGCGGTCACTCTTAACATCAGCCTATAGAAGGTTTTGAGTGTCATGTCACGCAATATGTCCCACCGATCACAACAAACATTTTTGTACTTTTGTCGATTTTATTGTACTTTTGCGTTAAATATATACTAAGGTACATGCAGATAATGAAAGCTTGCTTACAGTGCGTTTCACATAACTTTTGCCAATTTTTTCTGAAGTTCGTTCGGAAGTTCCGAAGTTCGTATCGTACTTGGGAAGTTTACAACAAACTTCGTTGGTGAACTTCGAACTTACTTCCCTCGTAAATTCCGTAATTCGGTTAGAATCAACTTCGTGGTTTTAGTCAACATCGATTTAGTTATGAGTTTCTTAGCTTTATCAAACAGGGAAGTGCTGTGCCTAAAGAGGTTTGCAATATATTTACTGAAAGATTGCTTGAAGGAGAAAAACAAGCTCAAGTTACCGTTTGTCGCGGCGAATAGATATATTTTTGAGAAGTGGTTCTGCCGAGCCAAAACAGGGAGAAAATGGAATAATTATGTCAAGTAAATAAAAAAGCAATCAAGATACAAAGATTCAGTTTTGGTGGCTCTCTTTTTTCGCTATAAATGCACCTTTGTTTTGGTATGTATGCAAATAAAACTGTAGACGTCATCTTTGAGATCTTATCTTTACCCTAAATTTGATTCCTGACAAAGAAATAAACTCATGTTTGGCAAATTAAATCTGGAGCATTTACATGTAAGATAAACTGCTTCGAAGAGAATCTTTCTGTATTTAAATCAGTATAATATGATAGTACTTTAAAACGGATAGAGTTTTTTTTTGCCAAGGTTTGTTATTGCCGTTCAATTCAATAATTTCAAGGATAGTCGGCTTTGTAAGATATTATCCATGTCATTCAATTCTTTCATATTGTGTTTTAAAAAGTTGACAACCATGCCTTAAACTCCTTGGCAGAATCTTCCGTTGCTCAGTTCCACTGAATTACCGAATTTACACGGGAAGTAAGTTCGAAGTTCGCCAACGAAGTTCATTGTGAACTTCCCAAGTACGATACGAACTTCGGAACTTCCGAACGAACTTCGGAAAAAATTGGCAAAAGTTATGTGAAAAGCACTGTAATAACCTTTGCATTTTATCTTGTTTATCACCAAATAATAAAATATTTGTCCTGGGATTTTCAGACTTTTTGCGTAGAATTGACACTCAGAACAAGAGACTTTGCCCTCTGGAAATGTACTGACTGGAGAGTCTGGTTACAAAACGTTACAGCTCATGCCCATATGATTGAAGTAGCGCCAAATTCGTGAACATGAATAAATTTCGCGCATTTTGATGTATAATACATGAGGGTTTGACTAAATTTCAGGCTGGGAAATGGGCGTTCAAATGTACGGAATGGTGTGTTTTTGCTTGCTTGTTTTGTTTGTATGTGTTGCAAATGCAGAAAATGATTTTGGAGGCGAAGAGAGCGGTCCAAAAGGGAATAATTTGCCTTATTGTACTTACGAAATTAACAAGTAAGTCATCACCGACTATTTTCTACTGTTCATAAAGTCAATATTTTACATGTTTCTCCATACTTTTCTCTTCTCAAATCGAATATTGGACGCTAGAATACGTACTTTTTATTTTCATAGTTATCTCATCTATACTTTATCGCAAGAAAAGTCGATCGATACTGGCAAGACAGCTTTAGAGGGAATAATTGAGAAGATACTGAAGCAGTCTGGTATTCGAGGGGTAAAAATAAATAATAGAATACTAAACGCGTTCAAGACTAATATTTACAACCTTAAAAAAACATTCAGTAAATGTAAAGGAGGGAGGTGTGTTCAAAAGCTCACTGATCAGTGGAAAAAGCAAAAATACCTTTTTAAAGTGTTTTACCATGAGCTTGAAGCTTCTTCATATGAAGAACTTCTCGGAAGCAAAAGAAAACTAGAACAAAGTCTTTCTGAAGAACAGTCCAAGAGGTTGAAATTAGAGGAAAAGCTTGAGGATGTCATAAAAAAATCAGAGAAAAATAATGAATATTATAAAAAAAGTTTCAAAGCTTTGGCAAAGAAGGTGGCAAGAATAAATAAGAAAGGCAAAAGGGGTCCAAATAAACAAAAAAAATTCAATGATTATACCTATCAACACAAAGCAAGAATAAAGAATAACATGAAGCTAGAGTGCCAGACAACACTGTCATTCCTTGGCTTGTATAATTTTATTGCAACAAAAGTTGAAGTATTTAATGCAAATAGTCAACAGTATGAAACATTTTCTTTGGTTGAGGAAGGAGAACTGTCATTTACAGACGCTCAACCAAAGGAATTGACTGACAATGACCTAGATGACATTAACTTATGGATATATATTAAAGACAAATTTAACATTTCAAACGAGGCATGGCATGAGATGGCCATGAAAGCCAAAGATATCCCTAATAATTATAAGATGAGTGAAAAATTCAAGAAATAAATTCCAATTGGAATCTTAAAAACACTCCCGGAGATGCCGAAGGTGTGCAGATTTCATTTAAAGATAGTTTGCATGAACAGCTGCAAAGATTACAAACCAAAGAGCTTATTACTGAAAACACAAAAATTAAAATTAGTGGTGATGGGACAAACATTGGAAAACGGCTAAAATTAGAGAGCATAACTTATACTTTTCTCAATGAAAGAAATGTGGCAATGAATGAAAAGGGGAACTATGTTATTGCCATTATCAAAATTAATGAAAACTATGAAAATTTAAAAGAAAGTCTCACTGATCTAAGAAATGAAATAAGTCAGTTCAAGGAATCACTGTTGGAACATTAACCCATAAAATAAAATACTACCTAGGAGGAGACTGGAAATTCTTGGCCTGTGTTTGTGGGTTAGGCCCTGCAAATCAAGATTACGCTTGTATCTGGTGCAAATGCCCAAGAAATCAAAGATACAATACCAGCAAAGAGTGGTCTATCACTGACAAGTCCCTTGGTGCCAGAGATATTGACGAAATTACCAAACATGCTGCATCAAAACAATATAATTGTAAATTAAAACCACTATTTGATTTTATCCCTCTTAAGCGCGTTATGATTGACACCCTCCATCTATTTTTAAGAATCTCCGATAATCTAATTGATCAGCTAGTTAAAGAACTATGAAGACAAGATTGTCTTGACAAGGTAAAGACATTCTCAAATGGATTTTGTCGCACCAAATACAAGCATATGGCTGGCTATGAAAGCTTCCTACAGGAAATTGGTATACATTTTGAATGGAAAATCAACAAAGATTCAAAAAAGTTAGAATACAGAGATCTCACTGGGCCTGAAAAAATTAAATTGTTTGATAAAATAAATTTCCATACACTTCTTCCCAATTCACCTGTATTGGCTGATGAGCTAAAAGTTCTTTGGGAAAGCTTCATGATAATCAGAAATGATTTGAAACTATCATAAGCCACAGATGAAGAAATTCAAAATCTTAAAGAAAAGATAAAAACATGGTTCGAAAAATTCTTAGTTCTCTACCAAGCTAAAGATGTAACACCCTACATGCATGCCCTGTATGCGCATATACCTGAATTTCTTAAGCTCCACCAAAATTTAGAATACTTTACTCAGCAAGGCATGGAAAAGTACAATGACACTGTATCGAAACAATATTTCAGAGCATCAAACCACAGAGGAATTTCTGCTTTGCAACAAATATTTTTAAAGAAATACAGAATGCAGCTTTTAGAAGCTTCTGGTTGTGAAAGAATTAAACTTAGCTACAAGTGTGGAAACTGCTCAGAGAGAGGTCACACTCTTAAAACATGTACTGCAAAATGCCATAATTGTGATGCTTTAACTTGCTGTGCTCATCTTGTAAAAGTAGATGGTAAATGGAAACCCAGTTGTAGTTTGTAAAAAAAATATGCTCTTCCTTGTACATACATAGTAATAACCATATCCACATTAGCCTCATCTAAAAAAATATAAATCATCAGATTTTGATTTCTATTTTCAAAATTATCAAAACATTGAATTAAAAAATGCTGATCTTAATCTGAGCTCATTATAAAAATCAGATTTTGATCTATTTGTAAAATTATCAAAACATGTCCATTGAACTATTATTAAAATGTTGCTATTAATCTAATATGCTACTATATAGTTGAAGTAATAGAGCAAAAAGACTAAAACTGTGCAACATAAATACACTAAAGACTGCTAAATTATGCCAATTCTGTTGTTTTCTATTTAATGAAGACTGTTTAGTAGTACATAGTACAAAGTAGTGTTTGTACTCTGTATAATTTGTACATACTTTTTAAAATTAATAAATGTTGAATCATTGTAACTTATATACATAATTCATTGACTTTTTTGAATTCATATTTATCTATGGTCATGAAGTTGGAATAAAGAAATAGAAACTGATTAAATATATCATAGAATGTGTCATGTATACTAACATAACTTGAAAGGAATAAAACAGATGTCAATTTCTATTGTACTGATTTATGTTTCAGTGATGAATGTTATCCACATAACTCCATTTGTTTCCATCTCCACGCACGAAATTGAAGACAACTTGATAACCATCTTCGATTTCTGATCTCACATATTTTCCTCCTATCAATTTGAATTCAACAATAGGGTTCCTTTTAGCTAGCCAAAACCTCACAGTTCCTGGTATTACATAGGCAAAGTCTCCATTTTCATTGATAATTCTTTCATTCCATTTACTTTCTGTTAGTGATATTTTACAGTTTAAGCATGTCTTACACCAATAAACTCATCCAGTATGTCGTTAGAACCAACAATATGAATAAGGTTATTTCTGTAATACCTCTTAGACGTGTAAAATCTTCCTATACCTGCATTAAAAACATCAGTTTCAATGAGAATGTCAATTCTGATGTCTGGGTCATCTCGGCAGCCAGAATACAACACTCGTTTGATCTCTCTATATAGACGTTCGGAGAAACTCTGCACACGTTCCTCAAGAGACATTTGCGAAGGTTCAGACATCCTTTCAAGCCTAATAACTGGCATGTTATTTTCATCGAACGATCTCCATTCGTCGTATTTATCACTATATCCTTTAAAATGGATTTTAACAAGGTTCTTTGACTTGTCGACATCCACTATCTCTACTTCATAAAGATTTTTGTCTCTTTTTGGTTTAGAATTTTTTAGCTTTTCGTCCTTAAAATCTTCAAAATACCTCACTGGTACTTTGCATTCATGTTTTGGCCTTGATTCCGCCATATTGGAAAATGTCACGCATGCAGTAACTAAATAGGACTGCGCATGTCAAGTATCAACAAAAGAGACTGGGACCGATATGGAGCAAATGTTCAAACGAGTGGGCAATGACTTTGATATGATCGTATGAAAACCAGTTACAAACAAAATTAATAATAATAATAATAATAATAACTTTATTAAATCTCATGGCAGAAATGAAACTGAATTTATAATATAACTGAATAAATTACTTTATATTTTAATTTTTCCCCTCGATCTGTTAAACTTTGGAATAATCTTCCAAAAATTCTCAAAGATCTAAGCATCTCGCAATCTAAGAAGCAACTAATTGATTTATACATGGATAAAATCCAAGGAAGATGAGACTTTGCTGATTTCGACTTTTAGTTGTTTGTGGGATCTGTGTTATGACAGGCCAAATTCATGTAGAACTCTTCCCATATGAAATAAAGACCAGTTCACGCAATAGTCCACCATTTTGAATTGAGACGAAAACGG
Organism: Telmatactis stephensoni; assembly: GCA_029948255.1. Taxonomy (NCBI): domain Eukaryota; kingdom Metazoa; phylum Cnidaria; class Anthozoa; order Actiniaria; family Isophelliidae; genus Telmatactis; species Telmatactis stephensoni. The sequence continues at coordinate 171,419 of JALIZF010001266.1, read as the reverse complement.
CAAAATTGATAGAAATCTCGATTTTGAATGAAAATTAATGAGAAAAGGGCAAAAAAGAGAGGAAGAATGAATGAAATGAAGAATAGTCTGCGTAGCGGCCCTGGGGAGGGGAAGGGAGAGGGAAAGGGGAAGGAGGGGAGGGGGACTGGGAAGGAGGGGAAAGAGAGGGAGGGCCTGCAACGAAGGCCCTAGTTTTTACGTTATTTTACGTCCAGCAAACGAACGCTAAATTCCTATTGGTCGAGGGTGATAAGGCGAAATCTCATTGGCTGAAATCTAATCCGTGACGAAAGATGCAATGCAGTCTTTGATATTCTCTATCAAAACAAATAATAAAAACTTCGTGAACGACCTCGCATTCCAAGGAATTCAATATTTGGCACAAACTAACATTTTTGATTATCCTGAAACTCTCTTCGTCGAACCTTAACTACCACATTTCCACATGGATAAACGATTAAAACTTTGATAGCACAACCTAGCTTGAGAATACAGGTCAATACACCTTGAGAATTATCTAGATCGTCAATGTTCAAATTCAAGTTAACTTGATCACTGTTGACTTCTGGATTTTTCATCGATGAAGGAAATAAAGATTTTTGACTCTGGCCATGTTTTCCGGCAGGAGATTTCAGTCTTGCAGCTTTGTGATTAGCCGGGCTGCTTTGTTCTGGAGTTAACACATCGGACGATTTTCTCTTCTGGATATTCGTGGCTTCAGGACTGTCAGAAGGTGTTGTACTCTTCAAAACATAGATGTAAGTCTCACACAGAAAAGAGTTCTTCCTCCCACAGGGTTTGCAAACCACTGTCCAGTGGTTCCTTTTCATAACATCTAGTTTTCAAAGGTTTCAATGATTTAAGCCAATCCTATTAAATGGTGCACTTTTGGAATCAAATGTGTTAATCATTTTACCATGGGAATGGCAAAAGATGATTAGTTGTTGTGGATTTCCTAAAAAAGGCGGGGGCCTTTTATCTGGTTTCTCAACACTAACCAAAGCAAATGCTTTACTTACTGTCTGCTGACAGATCTTACATGCTGTAAAAAACAAAGACAACAGAACAAAAAATTGACAACGGTTTCCAAATGAAAACCTTGCAAAAGCTAATTATACATGTTAGCACGTCTTCATTATTCTTTCAGTGATTATGTTACGTACTTTAATAAGGAACAGTTGGATTAATAGGTTAATAAGCATTTCATTCACTAACATTCTTTTTTATCTCTTTTCTCTTTGTTTATATTATTTTGTTTATCTTTTTCTTTCTTTCGTCATTCATTTTTCCTTTCCATTTAGTTTTCATTCAAAAGTGATGTTTTTATCGATGGTCACTTGTGGTCACTGGTGGTCACTTGTAGGGTGTTTTAGACATGATCTTTGAGTCTTAACATTTCATCAATCCTAACTATGCATTCCCTCCAAACAGAAGTTTGATTACAAAAGGGAACTTCATAATACTTGTAAACTAGATTTTGCACAGTCTGAAGCTTAATTAAATCGAGGCCTTGCTTTCCTTATTTCCCCATATGAAGTCTATTATTTTTTTCTTTCTTCCTCTGTAAATATTTCTTTTACAAGTAAGGTGGCAAAATGTCCTACTGAAAGAGCAGTTAGTTGTAGCTTGTCTGACATAAAACTGTTCAAGCGATTCATCTAGTTCTGATAAGAAATTGGTTGATTTGTGCTGCTCTACATGGAGTTGTGACGAATGGGAGGTATCAGTATTAAGTGGAGGCTGACTTAGTGGTTGGCTTGACGGATTTGGCTGGCAGTTGGATAATCGCTCAGTGTCATGGCTGTCTCCAAGTTTTTGTAGCTTTTCTGATGTAAGGGCCTGATTCTGTAAAATAAGTTCCATTATCATTTCAACGGCTGTTGGATGTACATGCCCCTGGCAAAGTGTCAAACAACTGTTGTCTTCCTGTCGTGTGAGTGATTGGTGGTGAAGTGAATGGTGTGCTGTTTGTAAGTGGTGTTATATGTGCTATGATAGGTGCTGAGGTCTTGCTAAGAGAGGAGATGGCTCTTTACTAACCTCTGTGGATGGATCCATGTCGAGGTTGATGAAATGGTCCATTGTGTTGTTTGTTTGAATGTGTGCATTGTCTGAATGAATGTGTTTTGAGTGTTCTGTATGATTGTCTGTGTGGTCTGAAGGTGGTGGCAGGATGACTTCGTCCGGACCAGTGCCGGAGCATATCAGCTGGGGTCGTTTGTCTTTCTGCTAAAGAAAAGAAGAAGAAGAATTGTGAAAGAAAACAATAAAATGTTTGTTGCTGATGTTCCTAAAGAACTGTTTTCTGAAACGTTTTAACTACTTTTATTCTCTATAGTCACACACGTCTTTCTGTCATACCTTCAGACTACACTCACAGTCTTATCTCTCGGTCTGAACCCACGATTGCAGTTGCTCCTAATTTACATAATTAACGAAAATAAAATCAAAAACGATTCTTAACATCCCCCTCCCGGATATGCGTGCACTATCCGCTATTGCATGAATCGTCCCCTAAACTGAAGTCTTTGGGTAGGGGGGTAGACTAACGTCAGTACTTGAAGTCTTTATTGCAGTAGTCTTGTTTTAACTTGTAGTCTTATCTTGTAGTCTTCAGTAGTCTTGTATTATAGTATTCTAGTAATTTTAAACGTAACAATGAATCAAACATGTTTTCTGTATTCTTCGGGAATCGTTGACTTCCTCACACGTACTCCAAAGGGCATAAGCGATGAACTGGTCGTAAATACTCCTTCCCTTTAGCTTTCACGCGTACAACCCTAACCAAGCCATCAGATCCTGTAAAGGTTTCTAAGACACGACCAAGTGGCCATTCACCACGGCTTGCGTTGGGCTCAATGATCATCACTACGTCTCCCTCGCTTAGATTACGTTGAGGATGAAACCATTTCTTTCTTGTGTTCAGAACAGGTAAAAGTTCCTTCCGCCAGCGTTTCCACACTTGACCAATCGAATTGTTGCACTCGATGCCATCTTTTGCATAGGGTTGAAAGCCTCTTCATTTTCACATGCCTCTGCTGCAAAGGATCCTCCCATTTGCCCAACAATAAAGTGATTTGGTGTAAGTGGACAGATGTCGTTAGCATCTGCACTAACATATGTTAGTGGTCGAGAATTCAACAAGTGTTCAGCTCCACACATCGCTGTATGAAGCATCTTCGTCTGTGATGTCAGCATCACTCAAGGATACTCTTAATAGCTTTCTTTGAACTCTTTATCATTGCTTCAAAGACTCCAACGAAATGTGGACTCAATGGGGGGTTGAACTTCCATCCAATGTGCTGTTGTCGGGAGGTCTCATGTGCAATCTTGTCTTCATCAAGGTTTTCAATCATCTGTCGAAGTTCACGTTCTGCTGCAACAACTAGAACCGTTGTCTGATACGACATAGCTTGGTGTCCCCCTCCTTGATGTCATCCGAGTAAATGCATTAATGAAGGAGTCAGTGTCTAATGGGTAGGACATCTCCAAGTGTACAGCAACCTCTCAAACTTAATTTCTGTGACATCTATGATGACTCTTGTATTGGGATATTTGGCTCTGAATGACTCTGGCATGTTTTTCATGATGTTTTTTGTTTGGCCATATGCATACGGAACACAGTCGTAAATACAAAGAATTTGACCAAGAAATTATGTTACTGACAGTGCTTATTGAATCTATAGGCAAGATCAAGCTCAAAAAGTCCCAGTCTAAGTCTGCCAAGAAACAGAAAAAATTGATTTGATGGGCTGTTTTCTTTTTCTTCCTTTTTTCTGCCCAAGGCTACCATTTAAATCATCCTTTGCGTCATTTCTGATGTAAAGGAGATTCTCGCCATTAGGTCCTACATTCAGGCAAGTAATCATTTTGTCAAAAAATTGACAATTTCGGAATCTTGTAAAAAAGCAAACATCTTGGTCCGCAATATTTTGAATTGAGAATTCCATTTCATTTGCAGTCATTTCTATTTATTTGTTTATTAAATTGTTTTGCCACAAAGGTAGCAGGATCTTGTTTACAGGGCAGCAGCCCCAATTGCTTTATCACAAATATAACGTATAGACGTAAGGGAAATTGACTAGCATTGCAATATTATTATAGCAGCTTATAACTGGGAATTTTTCCATGTATAAATCAAGTAGTTGCTTCTTAAATTGCGAAATGCTTAGATCTTTGAGATTTCTTGGAAGATTATTGGTCCGTAATATTTTGAAATGAGAATTCCATTCTTTGCAGTCATTTCTAATTGTTCAATTTTCAACTCTGCTGACCTCAGTTGTTCTGTTAGGGTAAGAACTTCAGCCTTTAGTAGAGAAATGATATCTTCTGTAGTCATCTCCTTATTTGCTTCTATATTTGACTCAGATTATGGACATGGTTTGATTTCAAATTGATTCGCATCTTGTATGTCTTTGGTTGCAATAGTACACGCAGTTTCATGTTGCTGGAGCTTGTTTAAGGACGTTCGTGGGCATTGTTCACGTACACTTTTACTGAGCAGCGCGAGCTGCCTTGATACATCCAAGATGGCAGCCTAAAAGAATTTTTTCCGTAATGACTTTTTCGATTTTTTAAATGGAAATTATCCCCCCCCCCAAAAAAAAGGTTGAAAAAAGGTTCTACTGGACCCAGTCTCCTCTTGGTATTCAAGATGGCGACCAATTTTTGAATTGATTTTAAACTTTATGGCTCAATATCTCGGAAACAAATATGATGACCTCCACTTTTTATTTCAATTGATGTTTGATAAAGAATTGCATAAGCTGTCAATATTCTAAATATGAGAAAAAATTATGGTAAAATCATAATAAAAACACTGATTTCCGTGACAACTTTGAGCTAAGTCGAGGCAAAAGCGTTGCTCATGACTGCCAATTCAAATTAAAAACAACAGCTATTTGTTAAGTATTTACAAATATTTTCACATACTATTATTCCATGGGTTATTAGGTGGTCGTGTGTCTAAATATTGAGCTATTCATTTAGTTTTTCTGCAAAAAAATGACTTCTATGCTCGACTCGTATAGATTGGCATGCAAGCGATCTTCAATGAGAAAGTGGGTGCAATTTGATGTCATCTCGGCTCACTCACCTCACTCAATGAGGTTATCCTCATTTTTTATTTGCTCTTTGAACTTCTATGATGACATTATCTCACCATGCTAAGTATTAAGGAAAAAACATGGGAAACTTTTTTTCCCCGAGAACATCATTAATGTCCGCTTTTTAGTGAGAGGGCCTATTCTCCCAACATTTGAAGACTTTAGACTTTTATTTATTTCACACATCAATTATATATATACATATTTACAAGAGAAACAAAATTACACAGTAATATATACATAGATAACTGACCAAGATGTTTTTTGGTAAAAGTAGAGAGAAAAGATTTTTTTTTAGATTGAGAGATGAGACAGAAGGAAGACAGAAGGAAGACGACCAGGAATAATTTGCAAGCGACCAGAATATCCACTCTTTTCCATGTCCTCATCATGGAAATGAAGTGAGCATATGACAGTGTGTTTCTTCACCTTTTGTCATGTACTCTGTACCTGGAAATCTGAGCTCTCATGGAGTTTAATTTGGTGCAGCCATGCTTTTTTAGTCTCCTTTGACTTTGTAATTTTATGATACATGACATTCCTTTGGTGAATCAGATCGAAGACCTCGCCATAAGAGATGCACAAAGGCATGGCACAATTATGATGATTTGACCCTGAAATACATCCAAATGTAATTAACCCTTTGCATCGTAGTATCCCAGTTTTCCGGGAATCAAAGAAACGTATTTGCACATACTTTCCCGCTTTTTCGGGAATCAAGCCATTTTTTATTGGGAAGCTGGAAACTACTGAATCGTTTATCCTAGAGGGGGATACTTACAATGAAATTAAAGCAATATAAAAGTACCCTGAAATCATGTGACTTCGGCCATGTTGTGCTAAATTGATTTTGCGAGAAATTTGCTTGTGAAGTTGAGCGCTCGTTTGGACGCCATTTTTAAATCTCTTCAAATTTAAATGGCCGATTCAAGCGATTCTGCCTCAGAATACAGTGATTCTGGCGCAGTGATTCTGATAGTTCTGAGAGCGATTTAGATGATATATTTGGAGACAGCAGCGACGAGGAGGATTTTGGAGGATTTACTTTTAAAATACCTGACAATATTGTGTGGGAAAAGGACAACGACAGAAGCCGGTTTCATTCTTACTATGAACGCAAGCCTGCTACAAAGTTTATCTACAACAATTGTGGTCCAACATTAAATGGACTACCCGGGGAAGGTAAACCAATCGATCTTTTTAAAGCATTTTTATCAGATGAGTTTTTGGAAAAGATCTTAATGTGGACAAATCGATGGTACGAATTAAAGAAGCAAGCAGAGCCACAAAAGCATGGCACGCCATTCCATCCAGTTACTGATATCAGAGAACTAAAGGTATATTTTGCGTTATTGCTCACGATGAATAAAGACGTAATTCTTCCCCGATATGAGAACTATTTTCGATCTGATGAGACAAAATGGTTTTTTGAAGTTCCAGGATTTAATAATGTCAAGTCAGAGATTTACTCTTTTAAATCGCTATGTTTTCTTCGCTAATCCTGATGATATTTCCAGAGATGAATTATCTAATGATAAGCTAATTAAAATTCGACCTCTTGTTGAAGAATTACAAGCAACATTCAAGGCTAATTTCAATTGCAGTAAAGCACTTTCAATCGATGAATGTATGATTCCCTATAAAGGAAAACTGGGATTCAAGCAACGTGTGTTGGCAAAACCTGTGAGCTTGGGCATCAAAGTTTTTGAATTGTGTGATGCTGAAACCGCATACCTTTCAAGATTCGAAGTTTATTTGGGGAAATCTAGAGATAATGAGGATGTTTCTGCCATAGGGAAGACTGGGGCAGTAGTTTCACACCTTACAACTGACTTTCATGGCAAAGGACACACTGTTTATGTAGATAACTGGTATCATAGCCTTGCCTTGTGCATGTATTTGCAGGTGCGTGATATATATATCTGTGGGACTGTGAAGCCCAACCGAGTAGGATACCCAGAGGAACTAAAAACGCTTAAGAGCAGCCAAATGGGACCAAGAGGCAGCTATGAAACCAGAAGCTACAATGGTATTACTGCTTTGGTCTGGAAGGACAATAAACTTGTTCATTTCCTATCATTCATCCACTCCCCAGACCAGGCTTCCACCCTAATTCGTAACCAAAGGCTAAGAGCTGGGGGTTATGAGTTAGTTGAAGTAAATGCTCATGCTATTATTGATGATTACAACAAAAATATGGGTGGTGTTGATAGAAATGACCAGATAACTACAATTCTAAAGAACAGAAAACAAATGTGATGGTACATGCATTTAGTTATCAAGTTTCTTGAGCTTATAGTATTTAACTCTTACATAATCGAGGGTTTCTTTATTGATCACCACCCTACTGGTAAAAGAAAGCGTGACATCGCAGGTTTCAGGGAAGAGCTGATTCTTCAACTCATTGGAAATTGGAGAGTGAAGGGATTAAAACCTGGGAGGAAGTGACTAGCAAGCAGCTATAGGCTTGAAGCGGTTGGTGATCATCTGCCAGTCAAGGGAGCTGGGTGTGATCATACATGTCGAGTATGTGTTGAAAAAAGGCGTCGCTACATGAATGCAAATCCTACCATCCCAAAACAGCAAGTACCATTTAAGATGACAAAAAGCACAATCATGTGTGAGGGTTGTCAAGTTTATCTTTGTATAACCAGAGATCGTAACTGTTTCAAGTCTTGGCACACAAAGGTTGAATATTGGAAGGACTAGAAACTCCAAAGATTAAATTGAGAATTCTGGTGTTTTATTAAAACTTATTTGTGTTGCTTAAAACTCACCTTTAGAATAGAAAAAAAGTGACTGCTCCATGTAGATCCCATTTTATTTTTCATATGATTTTGTTATGAAACACTGAAACATGTTTTGTATAATATTTGACTTATTGATGTTGCAGATATATGGGAAATTTAGTGTTCTGTGACTTGAAATCATACATAAAGTAATTAGCTTTAGTTTTGAGCCTTAGACCAGTTGAATTTTTTGATTAAAATACCTTTTTGATGAAATGCTTCAAGTTGTTGCTTGCTTTGAGTAAAAAAAAAAAAACAATCTTTCTCTAAATCGTAACTTTGGCAGCCTCGATTTCATGCAGAAAGCGCAAACCCACCAAACAAATAGCAAATTTGAAAACTTCAATTCATTAGCTTTAATTTAAATATGGGTTTACCTTAAATCAAAATGATTCCTTCCTGACTTAAATTTGGTTTCAATGAACAAGGTCAAATTTCTAAAAAATCAGCTGGTTTTCATACGGCTGGGAGAATTTTGAGGCTGGAAATCATACGGTGAAAGGGTTAATAACAATTTTTTATTATTAAAATATAATCTTAAGACTCTTTAGAGTGTTTGTCATACCTTTTTTTGGACGTTGTCTGCCATGGGAGAACCTATGCAGTAAGACTTGAATTCACATCACATGGTAAACTGTCAAAACAAAGTTGCTCACAACAGCAATTTCATGTTCTAATGTAAGTGAAAATACTGTTTATACTGTTCAAAACTCATTCAAATTCAGTTTTCATCATCAGAGTCAAGGATGAATGCACATCTCTTCTTTGTTGGTTCTTTTTGTTCGTTAGCAAAGTAGTTGAATGTGCAACCAGTGTAGGTCTTACCTGTTGCTGGGCTTGAAATGGCACCTTGGCTCTCAGATCACAAAACATCGGATTGAAGTGTGCTGAAGAAGCAGAAAGGGTTTTGATCCAGGGTTCAAGTTTGGTTAAAACTGACTTTGATGATGTGGAAAGGAGCTCAAGGTAGAATAATTCTGTAAAGTAGTGACATCAGCTGCAACTCGGGGGACGTTCTGTGAGATTGGCTGTTGCGTCACCCAGAAGCTCCAAGGGAATGCTAAGTGTCAACCAGAATTGATTGGGGGTCCAGTTGTTCGATGATTCAGGTTTAATCAATGTGAACTCTCCACTCCATCGTCTCTTACAATTCGGTGAAAACTACAACACATAAGAACTATTAGAACTAAAAGGAAGCAATAACTTTAACTAAACGAGATAGAAATAGAATGAATAAAAATACACTTACATTTGATCTGCTATATAGGCCTTGTAATCTAATAAAATATAACTTGTGTAACTTGTGATAATGACAAAAACTCCTACAGAAACTCCAGAATAACTACGAACTAAAAAGGACGCTAAAGTATCATATATCTTGCGGTCACAATGCGATTTGATTGGTAGTTTCTATTTACACAGTAAATAAGGTCAATCAATGGTCTATTTCTGTCATGAATAGAACTAAGTATCTATCTTGGTAACTGAAAGGTAAACAGTGATTTAGGATTAACTATCTACAAATTAATTATAAAAACACTCAACATGACAATGGCATTATTTGTTGTTCAGTACTTGTACTACTGGTAGTACTGGATTTTTGAGCATATTCACTGATAACATGAGATATTTCTCTTCTTTGGAATTCATCACCTTCATATAATGAAGATTCACAACGTGGATGACCAGTTTTCCTTAGTTTAGAGACGAAAGTTTCCCTCATGATGTGGTTTATCTTTCTGTCAGTTGTCAAGCATGCTGCCATGGTCTTAAGTATTTTTCCAATAGTATTTTCACCCATTCTAACTTTAGAGTTCCAAATGTCAGATGTTTTTGGACACTGTATGATGCCAAGATAGAGGGGTTTGTTGTCCTTCATGCCGACCGGTAGTTTTTTGACAGCCAAAGTTTGAAGAGTCTTGCAGGATCTTTCTTTCTCTCCTCCATTGGTGCTCACATTATTTGCCTAGATGTTCTGTGACCACTACTTCTAGTGTTTGTTGGGTTTTCTTCAAATTCTACTGATGCATTGACATCTTCATGGTTTCTAATGCGAAAGTCCTCTCAGTCCCAGCTGTTCAATCAAGCTCTTAAAATTGGTGTTAGTTAACACCCTGTCATTGGTGTCTCCGAGCTCTCCTTTGGACCACAGTGTGGCTTCTTCATCTGGATTTAAAGGCTGGGACTTGTTTGGCCTTTGGCCTTTTCCTTGTTGCACGCTGGGGCCAGACCACCCCCAAATTGTTTCATCAGCGGTGCGCGTGGATTTCTGGGTAAAATCCAAGATGGCGGATGCTTCGTCTTAAAGGTTGAGGATTCAACTGTTTAAAACTTGCCATAACGGAGGTAATTTGTTTTTATCTTCACTAAAAGCGATTATATTTGGGAAATACCTTATCTTGTTAAACGAAATTGCCAAAACGGTAAAATATTGGGCATATGATCGGTCGCAATTGGAGAACTACAAGACTCAATCATCGTGAAGAGCAAAACTTAACGTTGTAGCGGTAAATTAAGCCAGTGAACTTAATAAAATACTTTTATTACATTTCCAAACAGCGTCCTTTTTTTCAATTTGAATCATTGGCCCTTACCGTCATTGTCACATTATTAGGGATTTTTAGTTTGACTGCAAACGAGTTCAGTTCATTGTGGGCTTACTGAAGGCTAGTCACACTAAAAGTGTGCAAAACTTTGTATTATTTAGTACCAAACAGTCTAAGTTAAGCAATAGAAAACAATGGAATTAGCATAATTTAGTGGTATTGACTTGCACACTTATTAGTGTTTGTACTGACTAATATTGACTTAAATAGTCAGCTTATTTGACATTTCTTTGGGGTAAAGGAAAGAGGACTTATAAATCTGTCCCAGTCCAGAATGTCTTGACATTGTCATGATAATTTAGTACACTGAATCAAAGTAGACATCAATAATATGATCATATTTTTATTTAATGATGTTCAAAAGGTTTTTGTCCTATATCATATATTAAATATTTGATTATGTGTAGCTAATAATTACATTGAATAAATGTTTGAAGCATAAAGAGTGTACGTACTTGATCTGTGAAATAGTTACTAACTTTTTATGCTAAAAAGTACTTAATTAGTGACTATAAACTTCATTAGAGTGATTTTCACCAGACTATGAAATAGTTACTAAGCTAATAGACACTAATAGACTCTGCACCCATTGTTTTCTTTTGTTGCAATACAACTATTAGACACTATTAAACACTGACTATTAGTAATTGTTTCACAGTCCGATGAAAATCACTCTAATTAAGAAACACAATGACTGATAAAGGCATTTTGCTACTGTGCTTGCACTATAGTTTGTACAAAATAATTTCAATTAGACAGTACATAATTATTTAGTTTTATTTCACAGATTTAGTGTGCACTCTAAATGAATCAATAAATAATACTAAATACTCATATATAGTAATTTATGGTTACCAAAATTGATGCAACAAAGCATATATCCTTTGAAAACAATACTGTACATGTAAACAGTACAGAAATCCACTTTGAAAGAAAATGTAAAATAAGCTATTTCACAATCATGTGACCATTGCAGTTAGCAGAAAAAACACTGACAGTCTTTAAAAAGAAATGTCTTTGCTTCATGACTGAAATCATAATATTGAAAGCATAAGCACAGTAAAAAAATGTCAATTTCCAACTTGGGGTTTCCCTGGATCTAAACTGGGAATCTGTTCTATTTTACTTGGGAAATCTGTAATACCCAAACTTGTAAAAATAGAACAGATTCCCAGGGATTCCCTGGTTAGACCCAGGGAAGCTCCATGTTTGACCCAAGCTGGGAATTGACATTTTTTTCCCTGTGAAGGCACTGCTGTATCAAATTCTCATTTACACAATGCAAGGAGCTCTTTACTGACACTCCCATTTGAAACTGAGTAACTAATATGCTGCATAATCTCATTCTTGCATATGGCACACTTGGTATCTGCTGTTGTTTCTTTTTCTAGCCCACAATAACAATATTTTGGGTTGTTTATTTCCACCCTCTTTGGGAGAAAGGATTCACTTGTTTTTTCTTGCCATAATTGATGCTGAGGGGATCTACTTCTCTTAGCCATATCAGGCAAATATATTCATGACGTGCAACAATTCCCCACCTTTGTGTGGGTTTGCATTTGATGTATTTTCTGTGTATTTTCTGTGTATTTCCTATGTATTATTTGTGAACTATCAATTACTGGTCGGTATTTTTTTTGGTGAAACTTCAATGCATTCTTGTTGTACCTACAAAAAGGGAAACATTTGAACTTCACTAAATGAGTTATATAATGCTGGTAAGTGACTCAGTGCCTCCCTGTTACTGTCTAACTTAAAATAATCTGTATATCATCAGAGATTATTAAATAGAAGTCTTTTGTATTCCTTTATGTGGTGCCTTGTTTTAACAAAATAGCTGTTTTGTAATGAAGGGGCTTTATTTTATTTGATAGCACCCTCTCTGATTTACATAGGGGAGGGCTGCTGATGATGTGCATCCCTTCCCAAGACAAATTTGTTTATAAGTATTGTCAGTTTGCTCTTACAAAATTTGCAATTGAACCTCTGTGTGATTTCTGATTTTAATAAAGTTGCAACCCCTCTTGAGCAAAAGATCCTACAATCCGCGCCTTTTTACTTTGACACAGCCATGCATGGAGCATGATAAATTACTGTAATGCAGCAGCGCACGTCACCCGACTTTTGTCCCCCCCTCCCCCCGCGTCAATGTTGCTTGGTGATGCTCGCGCTACACGGGGAACGTTGCGACCCTCAACATTGACATGGGGGAGGGGGGGTTTTACCGAGATGCAGATAATGACCAAGAAAGTGGTTGTTTAAGCGTATTGTGTTAGAATTTAGATGTGTGTGTCATTAATAAAGGCGCGGATTGTCTGGGGGTTATACACACAAAAATCACCCGGTCAATCGTGCGTTTTATATTATGGGATATTGGTGGGATTCGTTCTATCAATAAAGAAACTCTGGAGGTGTTATCTGTGTAGAAATGAAGTATTTTATATGAAGTATTTTAGAGATATTCGAGAATTTGTCGATTTTTCATGCGGTGCATTAAGGGTTAATTGAGAGACATTGTAATGACTGACACCAGGGTGGGGCTTCGAAGTTGGAGAACAGCTTAGAAATAGTCATTGGACGCAAAATAGTTGTTATTTTATACAAACTGAGCTGTCGACCGTGTACAGGTTGCAATTCAGGAAACCAAGAAGTTCTAATCAGGCTATTGAGGTGATGACGAAGTTCATAAAAGTCACCTGCACCCATTGTTATGCAGTGTAACACTTCATTAAGTGTAGGGCGTGCACACGAAAGCGGCAGCTAACCACTGTGAACGTCCTCAGGTAGTTGTAGCTACATCTGTTCCCAACATTTAGATAAAAATCACACTTGCGTAATAAAAGCCGTGCAGTGAATACATTTCGCAAGAGAGATATACATCTGGTAAATTATGTACAAATCAGATGTCGAAATAGTCACGCGTTGCGTGACTACTGAACATAGCAGATGAAATGACCATGCGCTACAACCTATAAATTTTCGAAGCGTCGAGGTATTTCAGGGATACAAAATGACAGAAACTAACGCGTCAAATATCCACGAGGATCGTGAACCTAATATTCGACAAGTGTATGTGATAACCTACAGCCCAGCGGATCTAACCCGCTTTCCCACAAGAAGGGTTGATGGTTGTCCAGCGACTATTCAACAGTGGTGTTGCTGCCTGGAACCACATGTAGACCAAGCTAGCTTTACCGTTACCATGTGGGAAATGTTTTGCCTCATTCGTTTTAGGTTAAAAAGTGTTAACACGGCCATATAGCATTACCTGGGGGGGGGGGGGGGGGGGGTATAATGGGGGGTATAATGGGTTGATAAACGTAAGAGGAATGAATATATAGAGAGAGAACAACAACGAAACTCTCAAAAGAAAAAAAAAACAGAGAGAAAAGAAAGAAAAACAGAAAAATGTGTTTGTGAAAGAGAAAAAGAGAGAAGAAAAAGAAAAAAAAAACAGGAAAGAGAAACAATAGTTGTCAAGGTAACTGTCAATTTGGTGCTGTTTTGGAAGACTGAAGGCTCACTTATCCAGTGACGTCTGACGAATTCTAGGGTTGACGTTCGGTGAACGTACTGATCGTGGCCTGAATTCAGCTTCTAAGTGCTTTTCCGAGTCATTTTGTAGCACAGAAGTCGCTTGACTTGCATCATTAAGCAAGAAAAGACGGCGGAGACAATCTCCTGGAAGAACTCAGGAGTGGGAAGCAACTTTACGAAGAAAGAGTCACAGTAATTACGGCGACAAGATTCAACTGTGATCTCCGGAGTATTGAGGCTTCTCTGGTCGTTCTGTGATGCATTCCCCAAGCCAACAAGGCCATTTCGGCGAGTTTGGAACTGTAAAGAAGGCAATCGGTGCCGTCTGGGGCCTGTTAGCGAGGGGGGCTTGGCACTTATAAGAACTTTCTAACCCTAAGAGTAGGGGACGGGTGCTGTGCAAATTTTTCATGGATGCCCACAATCCTTTTCTTCCGCTGTATCTGATCCAGCGGAAGAAATGCATTATGGGTGTTCACTCCTCATAGTATATAACTTTAGCTGGGGGGAGGGGGTGTAAGGGGTTGATATACGTAAGAGGAATGAATAATTATATTAAGTTTGATTGATAATATGGGCGTTTTTTTGCACGAAAGCTTGGCGTGTTTTATTTTTCATTTATTTTTTCTTGAGCATTTTCATTGCGGCCAGATTGAAAACTGACTCCTGTACATTGCATGAGATTAGAAATTCGATACACTTATATTGACTGGGCAACGTTGTGCAAAGGCTTCAAGCATTGTTCTTTCAAATGTGGCAGTAATAGTGTTAACTCTTGAATATTACACAACACTTCGGCTACAATTTCAAATTCGTATTTTTCTTAGACATGTTTTTGAAATCATTAAGGCTTTCAAATGGCCTCTAGTGGAGTACATTGTTCGGTTTGCTTGATGACAATTCTGGATGACGTCAACGGTTTACGGTTTGCAATCCTATTATAAAAGACATCTGAGTTAGTATATTAACTCTCTGAGTGTAAACCGTGGACGTCATTGTTTTTGCGCAAATTTTGGGTTTTTCTGCACCTTTGTATGTGTTAAAACTTTATAGTGAATTTGTGACTAAGTTAGCTGAACGGTGCATTCCGTATAAAGAGAAGATTTCAGCGCGATGTACATTTTGAAAGCACTTTGTGCTAGTATTTATACTTTACAGTAGTGTAACATGATACGTATTATGCAGCTTGCCCGAAATGTAAAATTACACATTGACCATAGGCTGTCTCTTGACAGTTTCAAGCATTTATTCATAGTTCATCGTGGTAACTGTACAGAGTTATTTATCACCGGATTTTTGAATAAAATATTTACAATTCACAACTAGAAAAGTGTTTGACCGAACCGTATTACATTTATCTCAGTCTCAATACTTCAAACGTCGACCTTGGTTTTGAATGATCAAATCGATGCGCTTATTGAGACTTAAAATGGTCTTATTTATCTGGGCTTTATAACAATTACTGAGCATTAGTGATCTTATACGCTTAGCGAATTTGTCAACTGTTTTGTATTCTATTTTCTGATCTATTGCTTGTTGCCTCAGATCCGTTTTCACTGTATGGAAAAAGTTCTCTATGGGATTGAGATCTGGGCTACGGGCAGGTATTGCAAACATTTTTGCACGTATTGCTTTCAAAGCTTCCTTTGCTTGTGCACAGTTTTGACTAGGATCTCCGTCTTGTACAAATATTCGAGAACGACCTTTCTTACTACGACGAAACGCTTTACCAAAATGATCGAAAATGAATTGTGTAAAGCTATCGCCATTTAGTTTTTCATAGGTTTCACATAAAACTACACCTTCGTTGTATGAAATGGCTACAAAGAATTTTACAACTCGACCCCCCGACCCAACTTTAGACCCTTTTGCTGTGCAATGCTCCGATAGTCCTTCGGACATGAGTCTCCATATTAGACCATCAGGTGCTCTTGCTTGGTCTAACGGGTTATATTTATGGTAAAAACTCACAGCATCAAAGAAAAATAGGCGGATATTATCCGCATGTGTCTACTGCCTTTAAAGAAGAGGCAGTTCAGATGCATGCTGGAAGTGAAAATGATTTTTATAGGACAGTGATATGCAGTGTTTTGTTTTCATTTCGAGTATTAAAGACTGAAATGTAGGATTTGGTTGACAATTGAATTAAGTATACTTTAACATATCATATTGTAATACATCTTAATTAATTCAAATATTGTTTTAGAGTGATTTTCATAAACCCATGAAAAATACTAAACAATATGATACTTATTAGGTGTTGTTTATATGAAGGCGAGTTGTCCCTGGTAGGAAGGATAAGTCTTTTGTTTTGTATGTCGATCCCCAGGGAAAAAAGAAAAAGATTATCCATCCTATAGCAGGGACAACCTGCCTTCATATAAAGAGGCCATTAGTAGACCCTATTTCAATTGTTTTCTTTTGTTCTTATTTGATTATTACACATTAATTGCTAATACTTATTTCACAGGTTTATGTAAACCACTCTATTGCAATTTAACTACAGGTATTACAACTTAACTTAGACTTTGTTTTATGTCTTAAAATGGTTATGACATAACCTCTGAAACAAAGCAAAATAGTTGTAATAGTAATAGTATGTTAAAGTATAATAGAGTTGCACTAGGTAAATAATGCAAAGTATAGCACTATTAAACTCAATAGGAAAGAAAGGATTTTTAACTTTTTAGTCAGCTATTTAGATTTTGTACTTTTTCTCAGGTTAAGTGTAATCACTCTAATTGAATGACAAGAAAAGAGCACAATTGAATTAAAGTGTAAAAGAGACGAATACATTGATGTGTTTGATTAGGGTTGACAAAAATAAACACTAACATTTTGTAGTAGACATCTCCAAATGAATTGTTTTTTTTAATTGCTATTTATGAAGTAATATAGAAAGTAGTAGTGATTTTTGTCATGAAGAAAGGAAATTCAATCTAAACAAGAGCCAAAATGGCTTCTCGCTCTGGCCGCTTTTTGGAATAAAATGTTTGAATTTTTCTGCGAATTTTATATTTCTCTCACCGGCGTTTGAGGAAGTGAATCTAATTAGCTCAGTTGTGTGACATGAACCTGGGAGGGACGTGTTCAGCGTACATACATCAGTCCATAAGTCATATAAGTCCATACTTAAGTGGATTATTTTGGGCTTTTTTTCCTGTTTTTAAAGGAGATTCTGTTTGATATACTTTATGTTAAGATACTTTATTGACTTGAGGCACAAGGATATATTTGCAGTTACGTGACACTGATAAACAAATCAAAGGTCAAATTAAATATTCTCATTGTTAATATCGTCGGTCACAGTGAAGATTACTATTTCTGGTATCCATGAAAACAATTTTGAGAGGTTAGTAAACTGCAATGGGCAAAACGCTTTTTAGTTCACTGATGATGGCCATTTTCGGCGATCACTTGTCTACTACTGATTCCCGGTACTGATTACTAATTTATAAATTTAATCTAAAAAGCTTGCCTATAAAGCTAGTTAAGCTTAGAAGCGAATTGCACAGAGAGTAGGCGACAAATCTCATAAGTAAATTGGATAAATTGTTCGACGTGTCGAATCACACAAGTGCATGGCGTCACGAAAAAATGTCACTGCTAAACAAAAAGTCCTAAGACAGCTTTGCAGACAAGAGTTGAGCACAATATGCAGAAAATAACTTACCTTTCTTAGCTACTTTATTCAATCAACATCTTCAGAGCTGATGAACGGGTACAACGACCCAGCATTGTCATCAAGCATTGTATTTCTGGCGTTTGGCATATGGAACTGACGAAATCGGTAGTGATCGCGGAAGTTCGGAGACATTTCGATTTTCCGGACAATAGGCGTAGATGTGCCGATAGATAGAATTCGAGCTGCTAATTGGTCCCGACGTTTTCCGATTTTGGAGTTCCTGTGGTGTTACGGACTTACAACTCGATGACATAGTGGGCTTCTGCCTCTTACGAGGCAGTAGCCACAAAAATGCTACTTTCTCAGTCCAGAATTCTGTTCCATAGTTTCTTTTGAAATTTTTCGCGAAAACCATTCTCAGCCTTCGGTCCTTCCTTGTCAATATACCTTTCTTTCGTGCTTGCACATATCGGTATCCAAGTCGATTCAAATGTTTTTGCATGGTCCTCACTGAAGCTACATTGCCTGGAATGTTCATCTCCACAAGAAGGCGTTGTGCTGTGAAATTGCCCTCTTCCTGTCGCAGCTTGTTGATACAGCGTTTCATCCTACGCTCCTCTCTAACTTGAAATATCCGTTTCCTCCCTACTTTGGTCTTGGTTTTTTGTTTCTTTTCCTTGACGGCCAAAAGACATCTGTATACAGTCGAACGCGATACTCCACATGTTTCGGCAATTTTTTTCTTAGAGAACTTGCCCTGCATGCTCAGAAATTTAACTAATGCTTTAGTTTCTGCAGAGATAATTTTCCGTCCCATAGTTAGGCGGGCGCACGCAAATGTGCTACATATGGAATAGCAACAATCATCAATTTTCATTTAGAATATATTCTTAATTTACTTTCGAATTGATGACGACATGTTCTGTTGCAACATGGGATGTCATTTCGGACGTCGGCTAACATGTCAAACACAAATACTCGCACGAGGCCTTGTTTTTGTCACCTGCGTTCCTTCTCAGACAATCCGCGCCTTTTTACTTTGACACAGCCATGCATGGAGCATGATAAATTACTGTAATGCAGCAGCGCACGTCACCCGACTTTTGTCCCCCCCTCCCCCCGCGTCAATGTTGCTTGGTGATGCTCGCGCTACACGGGGAACGTTGCGACCCTCAACATTGACATGGGGGAGGGGGGGTTTTACCGAGATGCAGATAATGACCAAGAAAGTGGTTGTTTAAGCGTATTGTGTTAGAATTTAGATGTGTGTGTCATTAATAAAGGCGCGGATTGTAGATTCATAACCCTTAACAGATTTAATTTATATTACTCAATAGGAATACAAATATTGATTAAAAAGAAAAGGGCATAGATCTACTTTTGATTGTCTGCAAATTGTTATTAGCTTCTATAAGTAATAAAACATATTGCTTAAAAATGTACAAAGGGGATAAGAACTTTCCTCATACAAAGTCTACATGCATGTACAAGTATGGCCCTGACTACATGTCCTTATTTGATTATTAAATTATGCATGCTTACATTTTCAATCCTTTTCCTTTTTCTGTGCAATCTTTCTTCCAAGGCATGGATATCCTTATTTATAACTTGAATTTCTTTCTTCAGATCATTCAGTTGACAATCATTTTCCAATTTTGTTTTCAATTCTTGATTAACTCGTTCCTTCTTTAATCTGTTGAAGGCACCAATCTTAAATCTGTTTGGCTGTCTTTCAGAAACTGATGAACTATAAGATATATTTACATGTTTTAGTATTTAGTTATGGATTGCAGTTTTTGTTAAGCTTATCACTAATTCATATCTTGCTTATGCCCTTATCAAATTATTTTTATCAAATTAAGGCACTTCGGTTTTTATTGATTACCTGTTGATCTCATCGCTGGTGCCAATCATGACATGTCTGTAAGTAACTTAATTACTAGTATCGCGTTCAGGAACCCTTCATGTTTTTTTCTAGTGAGAAAAAATTAGCCATGTTTTAATGGACCAAAAACAACTTCAAACATAGATGTATCATCGTATCATTTTAGTTTTCAAGATTTCGTCCGTTTTTTAAATGTTAAGTTTTTCTAAATCTTACCTAGTGAACTCTCTTTTTGAAGAAGAACGATCATGAGGTTGAGAGTCGGTGTTGTTTTTTCATAAATGTTAAGTATAAAATTCTAAATGAGTTCGCATATCTTACCTCAAATCCAAGCCTGGGAAGCCTTCTTTTTCGTTTTCCCCTCCGTTTATCGATTAGCAGTACCCAGTCTCCTTATTTTTGCTTTTTATTCGGCATTTTCTGACAGTTTTTTTACCGGTATCTAAAAGGCTACCCATGAGCGTTTGCAGTCGTAAAAATCCGCCATCTTGGAAAAGGTTTCCCACGCGTTGATGAAATGTTTTAGGGGAGGTCTGGCCCCAGCGTGTTGACATAATGTGATGGCTTTTGCATTGATAATCTGCTGTAAATTGTGAAATTTGTGTCCTCGTACAGTGCTGACTGGATAGTCATTCTCTTTGAAATGGTGCTCAACGACACTTTGCATAATTTTCAGACTCCTGTTTGTAATAATCACCATCTTTGCGCTTAACTTCAGCATAAAATTATCAAAATTTGAGATATGTTTAAAGAGTTTTGTCAGTTTTTGTTTTTGATAAACAGGCACTTAAACAGCATAAGGTTTGTACTTATTAGAGATTTGGGATTTTGTGAATAATAAAGTTCATCATCATCATCATTATAACAGATGTTATGTTTAATTATCTTTACTGTTACTGTTGTGTTATAGTGAAAGTTGTAATTTTAATAGTTCAATTTAGCATAACAAGGATTTCACACTTGTGCTGTTTTGCACTCTAGTTCATATACAATATAGTATAAGTTATGCAAACTTATTAATTTGTACTCAGCCTCATGTGTTGCTATGTACATGAATTAAAAAACATGAAACTTGTAATTTAACAAGCTGTTTGTGAACCACCTTAGTTCCCAAAGATGGGTCTATTTTTCTGGGAACTACATAATAAACCCATACTTGGAAACTGCCTGAGACATGATAATTCCCTATCTGGAAAACTGCCTGTGACATGATAAACCCATATCTGCAAACTGCGTGGGCCATATGCTGTCTTTAGCGACTGGAGACAGTCCCGTCATCTTGAAATTGCCAAAGATGGTGCAGAGCTCAATGGTACTAGGGCAATTATAATGTCAAATATATTACTATGAAAACAGGTAGAGTGCTGTACAGCCGCTTAAGTGATCCCCGCCGCTAAAGTGATCGCCGCCGCTTAAGTGATCCCCGTCGCTTAAATGATCCTCATTCGCCGCTTAAATGATCCCTGGAGAAAAAAATAGGATCTGGACCCTCGGGACTGTGGACTACAAGCGTTGTAAGTGTGTCTTTGTTATCGTTTCTCATTTATGACAAGACTACATAGCAACAACCAAACCAAGCAATCTAATAATATGTGATCCCCGCCGCTAAATCTTATCAATCTAATAAAATGACACTTAGATGTCCAAACCTACAACCAAAAAGCCGAGTTTGTTGATGAGAGGTAATGAGAAAAGTTTGGTGCAATATTTTAGTTTTTGATTTAATTT
Organism: Telmatactis stephensoni; assembly: GCA_029948255.1. Classification (NCBI taxonomy): domain Eukaryota; kingdom Metazoa; phylum Cnidaria; class Anthozoa; order Actiniaria; family Isophelliidae; genus Telmatactis; species Telmatactis stephensoni. The sequence continues at coordinate 150,144 of JALIZF010001266.1, read as the reverse complement.
CCAATATACTTTGGCTCAAGTGACAGCTTGTCTGGCTCTTTGATTTCAAACCTGGCCTCCTTTCGACCTGCTTCACAGACTCGCAGGGAAAGAGACTCTCAGTATAACTTGCATGAGCAACTTGCCAATCAAATTAACAGGCACACATACAGACACAGTCAGTGCCAAGCACCGTAGAATGTACAACTTTTCTATGTATTGTAGATGAAGCACAGAAAACATTAATTTTAACAAAGTATTCATTACATCTACATTTAAAACAAGATTTATATCCCTTGATCTGCAAATGTCTTTTAAATAAATGCACACACACAAAAAAATAATAGGACTTTTTTACATCTAGATACTGGGAGTTAACTTATGCCTGATGGTAGATCTATAGTCAGAGAAAATTTGAAGAAAATCTATGAGAACATTTTTGAAGAAAACAACAACATTGGTCTTACCAATGTTGGTAAAGGAGGAATTGCACCACTTGGTGAATCTGAGATTGGTAACTTGGTAATTATTCACCAGAATCCACTCTATCATCAAAGCTACAGCGTTAAAAATGAACGGGGTGGCACAAAGACCAAAGGGTAGTGACAGATCAACGTAGCACTTTCCTTGCCAGTGCATACCAAGCAAGTACCTATCAGGAGGATGGGCTGGGATGTTGTGATACACTGGTTCTACATCAAACTTTGCCACTAGTGCCACTGGGCCCAGGCTAGTGATCATACGAATTATTTGATCCACCCTGACATACTGAAGAGTATACTCTTCTCGGTCAATGCCATCATTAACAATAGGCCCCTTAGGATAGTTAAGGTCCACAATGAGCCTCCATTTTCAGGCTGGCCACGCTTTGGTATCACGCCAAAGCTGCTAATGTGCAAATCCTGTAGAGGAGGGGCGTCAAAAGGTTATTGATGACAGAATCCTTATTACTCTTGGACAATCTTAGGGTACTCAGCTTTTGTTGAAAGCCAATTTTAAAACCATTGCGAATCCCATTCAGGACATAAGCAACTTGAATTCGATTCGGGTATGACAATAATTCCTGGGTAAACCGTTCAACACAATGGGGTGTAATGTCAGACACCAGAGGGAGATTAAACTGAGCTAAAAGGGAGACAAACTAGATATGAACAAGAAGTTTCTACCTCTAGACTGACTGAACAGAAATACAAGGTGCCAAAGACTAATTGATGTCGTTTAACTGCAAAACAAAAGGTCTGGGTAATTGAGTTCAAGAGATGTGAAAATTGTTTAACCTTTGTTCTGTCAAACATAGATAAAGGGATAAATGGCCTTGATTGACAGCAATTAAAATGACACTCGAAGTAAATGCCAAGTGCCTAATCACAATGGTCAGTCGCGCAACCGGAAACACAAATATTTTTTTGTTTGGCCTTAATACATGTTCCTGTAACCTTGATCTAGAGTACTGCCTAAGTCACAAAGTAATGCAAAAATCACAAATGGCCTGCAATGCACTGAAACAATCATTAGGACATTACAAATCAGTTATTTAGCCTGTTTATCGTTATATATATTATGTATTCATGCGACTGATTTTCATTAGACTAGCCCAAGAACAGGAAACATAGACGTGAACAAATCATGAGGGCAAAAACAATAGCTAACAATAGAAAGAAGTAATTTCTGAAAGAACTATGCTTTAAGCACTTGCGATTTCCGACAACTCAGCAAAATTGGATTTACGCTTGGACTCCAATTAGTACTCTTCAGCAGAACTCAGGCAATCAATCGAGTGATGGCGGCCAAAACAAGACAACTTGTGTGAAAATTGACAGGCAGTATAGCGAGATGAACACTGCCCACAATTCCATTAACAACATATCGTGTCGCTATTGGTCAATCCCTTGGGTTCAGAGTTTTCAACCAATATAGCACTGAGAGCACATGACACAGATCCCTGGGTGTGGAGACTGTATAGCTGGCTGTTAATCTTGGACCAATCTGTGAGTTTACTCGCTGCTGCGTGCTCCTGGAAGGCCTTATCGTACTCGAGCCAGGCCCGCACATAGAACTGGTGATAATTTTGCAGGATTAGCAGCTGGTAGAGTGAAAGGTCTTTCCAGCATTGGGGAAAGTAGCATATAGCATAGGCTATGCAATAGTGTAGGGTTTAAGTTTAGGATGTTGCATTTTGTCAGCATTCACAACCTCCTTTTGTTTTTCAAGTCTCTCTCTTTAGCGCATTTTTACTCATTGAGCCTCGTGTTGGCCAACTTTGACATGAAGTCTTTGTATAGACCAACATCGATTTCGGAATTTGTAGCCTCTTTGCAAGAAGAGATAAAAATAGAAACAAATAAAAGCAACGACAAAACTAAAAACAGCTGATATATAAACAATGTAATATAAAGAAATTCCCAATACATATTCTGACATTTGCTGCTAGTTTTACCAAAGGTATGGGGATTTTTTGAGCATGCATGGCCTAATGTTTCGATTTGTACAGTAAATATTCCTTATACTTGCATTCATAAATGATTGAAGATTATATAATATACTTAGAGTTTAGTGAACTTATTGACAAAAATTCACTTAATCTGAATCATCACTTGTATCATTATCACACAGGCTTTCAATTACAGAAGGAAAATAAAAGTCCTCATCACAATCCAACATTTTCACACTTGTTGCCTCAGTTATATCTCTAAACATGTCATTAAAAACACTTAACACTTCTTTGGCGACCCTTTCATCTAGAATGGGGAAGTTTTCCACAATATATTGTGCTGTAAAAACATTTCCCAAGTTGTCTGCCAACTATGTAATGACACTGTCACTTAGCATATTTTCAAAGAAAGTTGTTCCAAGAACTGATGTGCCACTTTGTTCCCCTCTAACATCCTTTAAAACAGATACAAATGTCTCTTTGTCTTCCTCTGTAAACTGGCGAGTAAGAGTTTCTTTGACTGACATCACAATAGGCAGATTGTTTGTATAATTCTTTTGGACATGCACCACATTTACATGTTAGTGAGCAAATGTCACAACACCTGTGAAGACATATTTTCCTTTTTTTTTTTTCGTTTTTGCAGTCATCTGCATTCTTCCTTGTTTCTGACAAAATGGTGCATTTTGTCATCCCGATGGTGTAGATGTTAATTTCTGTAATATAAAACAGCACAGACATCTCGTCTTCCTCTTCCTACAGCCTGGACATAAGACTCCATGTCTTGTGGTACACCGAAATGGATGACTCTTGTGATGTTTGGGATATCTACACCCATCCCAAAGGCACTGGTGGCTACCATGACTCTTATCTTGTAATCTACTTGAGTAAAGTCTGCCAGGACATTATTCTTAATTCTTTCTGGAGTTCTGGCATGAAACATGGCGACACTGGAAGTGTTAGGTAAACGCTCCTCAAAAATTTCATAAAGGCCTCCACACTCTTTAAATGATGAACAAAAAATTACAGTTTTTAGAGTTTGTTCATAGTTGTCTCATATCCTTAACTAACCAGGAAGATGTTTGCTCTGACAAAAATTTCATAAATCTTTTCGGGAGAGAGATAAATCACTGTTGTCTTTATTCATATGTAGCATTCTAATGATCTTTCTTCTCGTCTTTTGACTTGCTGTAGTGGTTAGATATAAAATTGGCATCTTGACAACAGCCCGTATATTTCCACGAGAATAGGGGTTTCTCTTTTGCTGTAGTTTCCCTGCAAGATCAAAGTAAGGTGAGTCAATAAGCTTTTTATCTTTTGCATACCAGTTAAAAACAGTGAAATTCATCCACTACTACAACAAGGAAACGATCATCAGGTTTCATCTAGAAACGTCTAGATGTTTCTCCATCCTTTCAGGGGATGTGAAGATTATGTAAAAGTAGATTATTTTATACTTTAAATTTTGTGAATTTTTAAATCTCGAAAAAGATTTGATATCTGTAAATATTTGTACTTTGTTGATCCTGAACATGTTCGTACTGAGGAAGAAGAACACGATGTTTTGTACAAAATTTGCAGTGTCACAACTGAAATTTCAAATAAATTCGTAATATAAAATTTTTGAGTTTTCCTCTCAAAATTCATATTTTTCATATTTGGGCTATCAGGGACATCTGGCGTTCATATATAGCTATTTACACAAACATTGACCCTTCAAAACATAGAAGCTGAGACTGCAATGAACATTGGGAAATTTGTCGATTAGTTGATTTTAAAAAAGCATGTGTATTTTGGACATTTCAAACAGCGAATGAGAGAAGTGTATGTTCGTTATTCAACACAATTATGTCAGAAGTTAACAGGAAAACATGAAAATCCATATATTACTAGTGTACTGGTACACTTGGATGAAAATCGTTCTCGCACTTCCTATCACGCATCTACTCAATGCCTCGTACAAAGAACAGAAGCTACCCCAAGCATGGAAACAAGCCAACATAACACCAATTCCCAAGGAGAAACCGGTTTCCAACATCAGCAAGCACTTAAGACCAATTTCGCTTACCCATGCTTTATCTAAACTGGCTGAGGACTTTGTAGTTGAAAAGCACATCGCCCCTGTTGTTTTGAAGATAATCGGTCCATCTCAGTTTGGTGGTATTCCTCGTTCATCCGCAACCCATGCGCTCATCTTTATGGTGCATTCTTGGGCCAAGGCAACCGACGGAACAGGAAGCGCAGTCAGAGTTGCCCTATTTGATTATCGCAAGGCTTTCGACCTCACAGACCATTGCATCCTCACTAAGAAGGTCTCTCTTTTATCCATACCTTTCTTTATCAAGCGCTGGGTGATCGACTTTCTCATGAACAGACAACAACGAGTAAAGCTACAATGCCGGACAAAAAGGTTAAGACAAATCGCAAAAATTGTGGCTCTTTGAGTACACCCATCGGTTTGCATCAATTGTTCTCCCCCCTCTCCCCCCGGACCAATGTTGATGTCAGCAAACAAAGTCGTCCACAGCATTGGCATTCTTTTGGTACAACATTGATCCGGGGGGAGGGGGGTTCCAGCACTGAAATGTAAGCAAGAGATCGCCTATTGATGCAGCTATTGAGAGGCACGAATTCCATTACTGTTATAGCATTTATGTCTGGGATTGTAGCTAGAGATTGTCTCTCCGAATGGGCTGATATCCCGTCTGGTGTGCCACAGGGGACTAAGTTAGGACCGTGGCTCTTCCTACTCACGCTGGAAATACATCGTTGACACCACCATTTCCGAAGTCGTGCCTAAAGGCTCCACCACTAACATCCAAGATGCTGTTGACAGCGTTCAAACTTGGTCAACCACTAACAGACTACAGCTAATTACTTAATATCGATCACACAGGCTACACGTGGTTTGGGCTAAAATTTATTGAAACAACTGGAAGATATGAAACGTACAAATAATGAAAACGCCAAGGTGCCCCAAAAAAGTGGAGCCTGTGTGAGATGGGTATAGAAGTTATTGATTGTAAATGTGATACTAATTATTGAGAATAGCAGCGGCCATTTGGGAGGCTGCAAAATGCTTTTGTTTATCTGTCATTTCTAAATATACTAAATAGCAATCGCTATGCCAGTCACCTTGTGCCTTAATGAACTCCGAAGGAATTTTCGAATCAAATGCGAAAGTAGCGCCACCTCTTCGAAAACTATGAGGTGAATAAGAGGTTGAATCTATTCCCAACGCTCTTAAAACTCTTATTAAAAAGGCACAAAATTTGGAGTAAGAAATTGGTTGATTCCTGTTTCCAGACTGAATTGAAAAAAAGCGGTGCTTGAGAAGGAGTGCTGCTAAGTCGTAAATGATTCAAAAGCGCACTAACAGGACATAAGATATGTCCTGGAATACGAGGTAGAGGCAGTGTGAAACTCCGTTCTTGGTACTGAATTGTTTTGGAAGCACGTACTGTAATGTAAGCAAACTGACTTGTAATTCTAAGATCAGAATGGAGAATAACTTTAGGTGAAACATCTGCTTTGTCTACCACTAAATTTGATTTGCGTAGAAAGGAGAAAAAGGCTACTAAAAAAAGAGCCCACATTGCCGCTTGTAGTGGGTTGTCTAAGTGAAATAAAGGTGCTAGTTGACGTAGTAGATCTACAGTTTACAATGTACTGCTGTTCCTATGTGACTTTTTGTGCCACGCATCAATAACTTAAACCAATAATCGCTATCCCAAGTTAACTGATAACCTAGCAATTTGTGCATATGCTTGAGCGTGCTAAGATGATTGAGAATAGTGCAATATGCACAACCTAGCGATACGAGATGAGTAACATATCTAATGACTTGTGTTACGGTAATAGGAAAAGGTGAACAATCAATCGATTTACAAAAACTAGTATAACTATTAATTTGAGATTGCAAATTTTTCATCGTTGATTGTGCATATGCTGAGTTGATTAATTTTTGACTTAGATTATCCAAAGTTGCAACATCTGTTGAATGTGTTCTTGCTCCCCGTTGACGACCTAGAAGATAACATTGCGTTGATTAATCAATCAATTTCAAAATGCGTCAAATCAGAGGCTAGAATGATCATAGTGTAGTCATGTCCTAGTTCCATTGAGAGATCTTTAAACTTTATTACGTAAGCATCCTCATCCCAACGACTGAGACAGTCCACGAAAGTGTTATGTGAACCGGGTATGTGTTGAACTCTAATCTCAAGGTCGTAGCTTGCTGCCGTGAACCAGAGTTGTTGTAAACAGCGCTGCATAAAACTGTCTCAGCAGCGACCAGAACGCACAACTTGTACAGTTGCTTCGTTGTCACATGATATCTGAAATGACGTTCCTGCTAATCGCGGAGCCCATAAACGTACCGCCACCACCAAAGTGTACAGTTCGAGGGCGTTGATGTGTAAATGTAAAGTCTCCACATGTGAAGGAAAAGCAAAAGAAAAACATTCGTCGAAGCATGTTGCTCCTCCTCTTTGGAGAGATGCATCAGTTGTAAACAAAATATCTTGAAAGACATGATGTTGAAGTTGTATTAAAGTAATCCCATTGAAGTGCTTGAGAAAAAACAGCCACCACTTGATATCTAGCTGCATGTCTTTGGTTATTTTTAAGCATGATCGATGGCTCTTAATATCTCGCAGACGATTCAGCAATCGGGACATAAAGATACGTCCAGGGCGAACACAGGCCGCAACGAATGATAGTTTACCTAGTAAGGCCTGTAGCTGGTGTAGTGTGAACATCGTTCGATTTAAACACTGACGTAATTCGACGGATAATTCCACAACTCGTTCCTCGGGTACAGCGAAAGTCATTGTGTTCGTGTTGACAAGAATTCCCAGGTAGGTCATCTCGGTTGACGGTAAGCAATCTTTTTCTGGAGAGGATTGCAGACCAAGCTCATGGAGTAACTAACCAAGACGTTCGAAGGCAGTTGTAGCAATGGCCGCATGCTCGGCGCCATAAAAGTCATCTAAATAAACATCGGCCAGATAACCCTCTCGTTGGAAAATGTGTATTACTGCTTGTGTAGACCGTTGACAAATTAGTGCGGAAGAACGTAGGCCAAACGGACAACGAATATCAAAATATAATTTGCCATTCCAGTTAAAACTGAGATATTTGTAATCCTTCGGGTCGACCGGAAACTGTCGGTAAGCTCGTTTGAGATCTTTCTTGTATACTAAACAGCCTTGACCTTTGTCAATTATAAACTCGCGAAGACGGTCTATTCCAGGCAAATGTAATTTGAAATCTGTGTCCAAATAGCTACTACATGGTATTCCGTCATTCACTGACTTTCCATGAGGAAAACTTAAGTCCATGACCACTCGCCTTCTATCCAAACCGCGCTTAGGTACAGTCTGCAGTGGTGATGTGATCAAAGTTTGATGTAGCGGGTTTGATGTAAATGGTCCGGCGATTGCACCAAAGCTTAATTCGGTGTCCAGATAGTATTGCACATGTTCAGGGTTCGTTTCTGCTGATCTATGATTAACCGAAGACAATTGAGGGTCACATTCTAACATGTAATTGATAGGCCAACCATATTGCATGAATTCCACCACATCGTAATCAAAATAGTTATGTAGATACGACTGCCATTGTGGAATATTTAGATTTGAAACCACAGGAATTTTAGCTCCAAAAGCGTTGGGTCTTTCGTCCTTAGATGCAAGTAAATGTGTTACAACTGCCGTCGTAGAATGTTGTAGAATTGTCTTATGTTGTATCATGTCCATTTTCTCATTGTCCGTTAATAAGTCCAGGTCATTATCAGTTAGGTGATGAGGGGTTGAGCTTGAGTTTTGCTGTCATTGACTCCCTGGGATAGGCATTTTTCGTTTTGGGCAATTTAGCATCGGATGTTCCGAAGATCGGCACACGCGGCACACGTGAATAGTCGCATATGTTTCCGACGATTTATCGCATGTACACGTACCTTTGTAGTTCCATGTTTGGCAACCCTTTTCTGTCGGTTTGTCTCCGTTGGCTGATAGCGAATGACGTGATGAGGTGCTCTTAGATGATGATGACTTTAGATCTGAATGCTTGAAGAAAGTTGTACTGGCATTTCTAATCTCGTCGAACTGAGACCACTCGAGGCGGCATTGCTCTACTTGTCTCACGATGTATGAGTAAAAACCGCGAACACTACTCCATGAATAGCTGATAGCTTTGGTTGAAATCAATTCTAGTACAGCGATCATGGTTTCTTTCGACTCTGAGTTGTAGGTCTTGATCATGGCAATATATCCCGAGATAAAACTCGGCATATCTAAGGAATTAAATTCAAGGCTAGATGACATACCTGGAACGAAATTTTGCGGCCAGTCGATGGTCCTTTTCTTGATCTCTTGCGCTGGTTTCTTTCCATCTGGCTCCGTAGAGATGCCAGGGGGTGTGGTGCCGGTTGGTTGCGATTGTTTCAATTTTAAAACTTCAAGCTCTAGCATTAGTTTCTCTTTCTGTAGTTTAACCAATTCGAGTTCCTTTTCCAATGGTGTACTCCTGGGCGTCGCTGGTACATTTCTAGGGGGCTTTGGTAACGAAGGAAACTCCTCGTCAAATTCTAGATGTTCCAGTTGAGTTAGCTGATCAAATAATGTAGAGCATGGAGATTCCTGCTTTGTTTTGGTTCTTCGCGTTGTTGGCTTTGACATAATGATTGTTGATATATAGTTGTTGAGTGTGAGCTTGCATTGGAGATTGTCTAAATGACGAGAGGACGTTCGCTCGGAGTTACAATAACGAGTGCAGCTAGCTAGCCGGGTGAACTGCAACTGGAAGGTCACGGGATAATTGACACGCTGTAGAGGGCTAGTGCTATCTCTGGTAATTACCCATCACCACCTCTCCGGTTATCATGATGCAAATGTTGCTAAGTGCAAAGAACTTGTGATCTCTTTCTCAAAAACTCCGAACAATTTTCCAAGCTTAAATATCGACTCTGGTCAGCTGGAAGTAGTAACGAGTGCTAGAATATTAGGACTAACCGTTAGCAATGACCTGAAGTGAATGACCATGTGGCCAATATTATCAAGAAAGCTAATAAACGTATATATTTTATTGTCCAGTTAAAATGCGCCAAAGTCCCTGAACAAGACATTATTACCTTTTATGTGACCTGTGTAAGGCCAGTTTTGAAGTACAGCTGTCAGGTTTTCCACTTTGCACTACCAGCCTACTTATCAGATGCCATAGAATGGGTTCAGAAGCGTGTTCTGGCAATCATCTACCCCAACATCGACTACGCAGACAGCTTGGACCTCGGTGGAATTTTAAAGCTAAGCAAGAGGCGTTTAAAAGCATGTGATAAACTATTCAATGACATTGTTACTACACCCAGTCACAACCTTGGACATCTTCTACGAGAAAGACACATCCCAAGATATAATCTTCGACGGACTCAAGTCTTTGTCCCCCCAAGAGTAAAGACTTGTAGGTTCATGAACACCTTCATACCATCTTCAGTGAACTATATTTCCCAATAGTCTCAGAGATATAATACCTTTTTTATAACACATATTTAGATCACATAGATTAAATCCAATTTTGTAATTCACGTTTTCAATATCATTCAATTTTATATATTTATCAATTTTATTCAAATATATTATTTTGTATATACATACAATTCAGCCCTTAAGCTGCGAGTTGTATTTTTTCAATAAACATACATATCTATCTAAAATCGATAAAAATTGGAAACAGATTAATCCTATCTAAAGATGAATGCAATTAAATAACTAGCTACTGCCCAACAATCTGCATTTCAAGCTCATTTTCAAAGAGAAATTTTGAAGCCTAAAAGAACAATAGGGTTGAGTGAATGATGTCATTTACTCACAACTTAAATACTAAAATGCTTGACAATTTTTCATCCACTTACAACTTTAATTTGTGTAATTTGTTATTTTACCTTAATCCTAGAGTGCATTAAAACAAAACTAGCTGACCTATGACATGTTACACAGTAATATATGAGTTGTACTTTGATACTTCGATGACTTTACTCCTAAAAATAGTTTTCACTAATACTAGGAGATGTACATGTTGTTTTGGTCATCTTTTTCCCCACTGCCCCCTTTTAACAATGTTCACTCCAGCAGTGAATCTGTATTCCCTTGTTTGGTTGACCCATATCCTTCTCAAATTATTAATGTTCAAACAAGCGGTAGACTGTCTGTGTAGGGCAAGTTTAAGCTGTGGGTTTTTTTCTATCCCACAATACCCCATGATGTACCATTGTCCACCTTGGAACATTTTATGGCACTACAGTCACAAATATTGTTTTGTTCTAACATTCACATGTTTACAATTAGTTCATAACATTATTCCAAGTTGTCTTGATACCCCTGCTCCCAGTGGGATCCCACTATCGTGAAACACTGAACGTAGTTTGTGTTGTTTTCATCATCTGTTTCATCGGTTGTCATCATATTTGTCCAGCAGTCTGTCACATTCTTTTACTAGTTCTTCCTCGCTTTCAAAACGAAATCCATCGAGAAGATCAACTAAGAGATCATCAGTGTTGCTCCCGATTAAGCTGTGCACATTCACTTTGGTGATCTGGATAGTACATGATATCATGGCATCAGCATTGTCAAACACTGTTTTGGCATTGTCTGCATTCCAAGTTCTTCTAGTCCTGGCAGTAGATCTAATATGATGTTTCTGTGGAGTTGGAGGTGTTGTGTTCGTATTGTTGTCTCTAAATATTGAAAGTTCATCTACTGCAGGATGCTCGGGTTTAGCTGAACAGTGGGAACAGTGATGTATTGAACTTGGCTACTAGTACTTGGTACCCTTCCAGGACAAGTTTCAAAGGTGACACTGGTTTGATTTTTTTGCTGGTGTTACTGAGGTTTTGTCAATTCTTAATAGATTTTCAAATGGTGTGTCTAACAAAAAACTTGCTTTGCTCACCTTTTTGCAATTTGTTAACACTAGCTTGGGCATTTGTAACTGTAGAGGTAATCGGCATGTCTGGTGGTAATTGGTCAAAGCTTGTAAAGAGGCTTGTAAACTGTCTATGATTACAGTATAATTATATCAGATGATTTATCTTGTCTAGGCACTTAAAACTTGAACGAGAATTAATACTTGTACCACTTGTACTTTCGATCCACAATCAGAACTAAACACTAGAGTAACAACTCTGAACTAAAGTATCTAGTTATGGGACATTCCTTTTCAGGGCAGATTTTTACAGGGTATGACTAACAGCTAAAAGAATGACACAAACCTCAGGCATGTAACTAATAATAGACTGGCAGTACTAAGCTTTTTTACTATCTCCTTAAACTGTCTGTTGTGATTGTGCTTATCCACTTATCAATCTAACCTCAAGTTACTGCAGCTTAAGCTAACTTAATGTTAAACTGACTTTGCCTAGCAACAGTCACAGGTATGAGATAATTTAAGGTGGAGTTTAGGAATGGTCCCGAAAATGAATATGTCATTTCCAAGTTACTACTGTGACACACGTTCCACTGCAAGGAGAAAGCTTTATTTTACTCATTTTAAACAGTCAAAGTCTTGACAACCCAAGTTAGGTTTAGTCCTCAGGGCTGTAGAAAGGGGAAGGGCAATGGGGGCACTCGCCCCCCAATAATTTTTCAACTGCTTTTGGCTGATATTTAAAATGTCGTATATGTAACACATGGCTACAAAATTCAGTGAAAAAGATGCATTATTACAGTGCTCAGCGACTTGAAATCCCGAGAGCCCCCAAATAACTTAGACCTTGCTATGGCCCTGGTCCCTCCAGATTTCTTTGAATGGAACAGCTGGGTCGCTAGAATTTGAGAGATAAAAAGTAATGTCTGAAATCTATAATCTTTTCCTCTTGTATAAGTTCTAAAATCATTGAACAGGACCGGTTAAATTACTTTTTTTCCATATTTAAAAGCATAAAAAAGTCGCATGATCTAAGTGATCGATTGGAATGGTCATGAGAGTTAACTGGGAATGTCTTGAAGTTTTTGACTCAAGATTAGTGCATTGTCCACTCACTTGACCATTCAACAGGTTTACTTGCTTGCAATACATGTTTACAGCAGTGATTGAATTTGCAGTGTGTATATATATACATTTTTTCTTCAATGTCCTACAGACAAAAAAGCTAGAGAACAGCACCGGTACAGTTGCTTGCTTAGTGTATCTGAAAGGAGATATTGTTTGCTTTGAAGGTATATAAATATAAAATATTCATAAAAATACAACAGTGAACTGAATCAAGCTGCAAAGTAGTATGGTGATTTTCCTCTGGCTGTGAACGAATTGGCAAACTATCAACTAATAGTTTCATTAAATCGCATTGTAGGCCACATGTATTGTCATATATAAAAATCGGTGGTGCTATGTAAAATAAGAAAGAATAGAATTAATATAAAGATGGTGCTCAGTGTGTATAGGTTCATCAGTAATGGAGTCCAACCTGCAAATCTTGTTTTCAGAATGGAAAATACTGTCTCTGGAGATTCCATCTGCAGCATCACTTGAAAACTATAGCAGATGTCTGAAAATACATCATTCCAATAAGGAAATTTAATTACAAAAAGTTCATACACTCTTTCATTTTACACATGCTCATTAAAAAAAACGCAGTTCCTGTTTTATATAGAGAAATATCACATACCATGTTTGCAATGCATTGTGACAATGCCTGGCAACAGACAGTGGTGGGCCTTTCCTAGCTTTCTACAAGTGTGTCTCATGGTTCTATAATCTGCACTGTCGATTCCTATTTCTCTGATACATGGAAGTTTGGAAAACCAGTTGACTTTTGACACAAATTCATTGTTGGCAAGGAAGAGCTTATATAGAAGGATAAATATTAGTAGTCTGCATAGAGAAGTGGTCAGATTTTTCAAACAAGGTCTCAAGTGTTGGAATAAAAGATGGTAGGGACTGATTGTGGTGTGGTTGTTTTCAGGTTGTTGATGAGGTGAAACAAAAATGGGATTTTTCTTTGAATGGCTAACACTACATGGGATTTTTTTTAATGTCAGAATTTTTAATAGCTTCCAGTAGAGACTTGCATTTGTCATCCTGGCAAATCAGTCCACCAACAGGTGTATGGCTGGACAAGTCTCTTAAAAAAGCTCTCACTGGCACTGATGCAATGGCATTGGTCCCAAATTGTTCAGTTATCTACTGAAATACATTGGCAAATGAATTTTTTATGATTGATGACGTTAGTTTATTGACGTCTGTCACTCCTTTTGCTTTATCACAATAACTGTAAAATAATAACAGCAATGATATTTGTCAATAATGATGATGATGATGATAATTGCCCAAACTCTGTTGTTGCCGTCGAACCGAGGTAGACCAAGAGCTTAGTTGGCTACTGCTACACAGTCCATACCACGATACTACTCAACATTTTACAATAACCTTAAACAAAATCATATTACAACCACTGCTATTAAAAAATGATGGCCGTTGGCTCAGTTAAGCTCATCCGCCCTTTGAAAGGTCTTGTTTTTAGTCCTGCCTGGGTGTCATGCCACCCTCCTAACCAGCCAAGAAGCTGGATGGGAAGCCAGTTTAGACGCTGACCAGCCGTCCATGAGGCAGGTTGTACTGGGTTACATGTTACCAGTAGCAGGCACCAGCCTGACCTGACTTTGAGAAATTTAAAAATGATGATTATATTTCCTATTGTATTTCCTCTCAATTATGGATTACGAATCCCTACTGGCAATACATACGATCAGCGATTCACATCTTTTCCTAAATAAACTAGCTTTTTAAAATCAGTTAGTTTTATAATCATTGCCAACTCTAGCCGTTTGTGATTGTTTGACTGAAAATTGCTTTACTCAAAGTGCTAAATATTTTGAACTGTGTGTGTCCGACACTGATCCTGAAGAATTATGTTTTGTAATTCAATATTGAAGGTCAACTAGCAGTGTTCGTCACACAACGCGCAGGATATTAGACAAGAAACATTTGATATATCAGAGAAAGCGGTGTACTTTCGTGAAGCCGTCATGAGTTTAAGGGGAACAGTTCTGCTAACGTGGATACACCAGCTGTTTTGTGCTCGCAGCACTTCACTTTCTATTAGAAATAGCTAGTTTATAACCATGGTCGAGAAGCTGAAGCTGAACTTGGCAAACCCACAATGAATTGAGCCCCAGCTAGTGGACAGAGCTTGGGCACAAACTCAGGCCACTGGAATAGAATACTCCAACCACTTGATATATGTGAGTGGTTGATAGTGTGTTGCGTGCCAATCTGTCAACATAGATCTTTAATTACCCTAAGACATTTACATGACCAGAAACCTGAGGTACATCAGAATAACATGCATGTCAAAAGAACTGTGCTTGCTTCAACACTTTTATCAGCTAAAGTAATACAGATATCGGATATAGCAGAAGCGGATAACTTGCTTTTTAAATTTTGTGTGGACTTCGAAGTGATATATGGAAAAGCTCGCGTCTCACCCAATACTCATACAAAACAAATTTGGCAGAGTGCCTTTTTGACTGTGAACCAGCATACTCATTTTGGTGCTATAGTTAAGGAATATAAAACGCGTGCACATGTCTCTGTTCTGTGATATAAACACGATGGAAGATGTAGAGCAAGAGAAAAGCAAGCTTAGGAACACGAGGCATAGCCGAGTGTTTCGCTTGCTTTTCGAGTGCTCTACATCTTCCAGAGTGTTTATATCGCAGAACAGAGACATAAGCGATCATTTTATATTAGAATCAGTCCCTACCATCTGAGATATTTTATATCTCATTTAGAAGAAGACGAAAAGGATGGTTTCTTCCACTGTTGAAAAATTTGCACACAAAGAGGATTTTTCTTCCCAAAGATAAATTCTTCCTCTTCTCCTTCTTTGTCTCCTTCTTTTTCTTCTTCTTCTCCTCCTCCTTCTTCCTCCTCTCCTTCTTCTTCATCTCCTTCTTCTTCGAACCCTTTGTATTGGCCATGCTCAGAAGGAAATTGCTTCCGTATGGCATTGTATGCACAGCAAGGCAGGGGAAGCCGCTTCGAACATCCAATGTTTTCTCAGACGAGGCGTGTAAACTGTGTGTATGATACTGATCGTAGAAACCTACATATTGATAAATTCTTGTTATTATTGTTCTAAGCAAGTAAGATGTAGAAAATGTATGAAAAATTGCAGAGGTAAACCAAATAGTCGATACTCACTAGGCCTTTCCTGTCAGTCCTTGATCGTACAACAATGTGTATTGCTTGTTCTTTTGAGTCTTCAAGCCTATGGCTGCAATTTGTAGAACCCATTCATCAAGGCAACATGCTCGAAAGTCTGGGTGTAATGTAATGCAGACTGGTGGTTCTTCTTGACCGTCTGAACTGACTCATTCTGCTCTACACATCATTCAATTTCGGAGCTGCAAAAACATTCTTCAGGCTTTGAGACTAGATCCAAAGAACAGCGCATACATTTGTGACTACAATGAAAGAAAGATTAACAGAAACCGACAAGAGCAATAGCAATAAATGAACTAAAATATAACTCTCTGACATACCACGAACTAACTTCACTGTTCCCTTCGAAACGGTTTTGTAGCATTGCTCGTTCTTCTTCTTCTTCAACTTCGAGCTGATATTCAGCTCATTCTTCCTTGGTAGCCACGGGTTCTAAATCTTCATAATCGCAAAACAATCCAACATGCAGACTCAGATGTTAGCTCAGAATCTGATAAACTAACAGAAAAATAGGAGTTAGACGAAGAAGAAACCACACTATCAGACATATCCTCCATGTTTTACTGAAAGCGTCTTCGATTTGTGTTGAGTAAGTGGCGGACGCGTAGAAAAACGCTAATTTCGACATATTGTCATTGAAATACCGACACAAAAGTTTATAGTTATTTTTGTAAGAGCGTTTGAGGAGATTTAAGAGTTTTTCAAAATGCTAGGATTTTTGTAATTGTCCCCTTTTAATTGAAGTAGCGACTTCGTTGTGCAACACAGCTTTCTTGTTATGCCCAAAACCTAACTTTTGACCAATAGTGGAGAAATGATTATTTAGGATGTCCAGAACACCAGAACAACTTGCCTTTATTCATAAGAGCTGGGACATCTTGTTGAAATTTTGTTGGAATCACTTTCTTGATGGTATTCCACATCTGCACACTATCAGACTTAGACTCTTCAATCAAATTACAAAAATAATCAGAATTTAATCTTTTCTCTTTGCAGTTTGTTTTGTAGTCTTGCTTTGTTTTGTCTGTACATGTAGCCAATTGCAAACATACATTGACAATAAATACACAAAAAATAGTGATCAAAGTCATGGAATTTCTTGGTGGTCAAATGGACATACCTGGCTTTTCAAGCAAAAGGTCCAGAGTTTGAGTCTCTTGCATGCATAAATCGCAACCACCACAGAGAACCAAACCAAACGAACCAAACTGAGAAGCTATAAATCACAATAACTTGATGTTAATCCAATCCATGTTTTATATTTTTTTTGATAGTTGGTTGCTTTCTTAGTATCTGGTAGGCGATGCGCTATTGAGATGTCTTCATCATTAATGGGAACATTTAAGCTTGAAAATAATTCCCCAACACATTGAGGTCTTCTGTCTGGTTTTGGAGTGGTGGTATTCCAACAATCTCCAAACAATCATGCCTTAAGTATTTCTCAATTTTATCAATTTTGCAATCTCTTCGATAGCCTTTGTTTTTTAAACTAGGATCAGCTCTCCTTGAGTCTGTATTGCTGTTTCCAAATGCTCAATTTGCTTTTTAGTTTGCTGTAGTGCAGTAGCAAATTTATCAAATGTTTCAGAAAGGAAGCTTTGGGATTTCTCGATGCTTGTAACTTGATCAGTCAAAGTACAAATGTTTTGCTTGAGTACATCCACTTGGACTTTGATTTCTGCTCTTCTTTCATGTTTTATCTTAAATAAGAATTCTTTTTCCCATAGGCTGTTGAGTAGTTTGATGTTCTCCTTGTCTTTCCCCGTCATATTGATATCGTAGTTAAGGTATCAGGGTACCCCAAAGTTTCTCAAAAGGGTCGATTTTTACTTTTTTACATTTTCTGATAGAATGCACAATAAGCTATGATTTAGTGAAAAAATTATTTCACTAGCGATTTTTAATAGCGAGTTATAAACGAAAAACTTTTTTCCAGCTTAATCCCTGGCAATTATCTGTTGACATCACTTGTCAATTGACCTGTCATCAAGAGAGCTTGTCGGTGAAGAATATATTTGTCTAAACTATCGAAACCTTTGTAAAAAGATTATTCAACAAGAGCCAAACTTCAATGGGTTCAAATTGCCTTGACTTCCCACCATTTGTGTGGGAAACGTAACAAGATTTTGGTTGCCCTATACTTCAGCTGTCATCGGGCAAGATTATTATGTGTTATAATCCTCTTGTATCAACAAACCCGCTTCTTTGCTCCAAAAGACATTTTTGCGTTTTTCTCGGAAGTGAATTTACGTTCAATTAGGCCCGGTCCAGACGGCGTATTTTTCATGTACTTAATTGCAGCCGTACATAATGTAAAACTGGATTACGGGAATATCCATTTGATTTGGCACTACAAAAGTACGCCGTATGAATCAGTTGCCGTTCCTTTGCCGTGTAACACGACAGGCCCTGTCGTATTTCTGCCGTACTTAATTCTGAATTATGTACGGCAGCAATTAAGTACATGAGAAATACGCCGTCTGGACCGGGCCTTAGCCGTGTATTTTGAGTTCCCGGTCAAAGGGATTTTAATGGATTCATCTGAAATTTGGCAGAGGTCGTCTTCGATAGTTCTTTAAAAGTGTGTCTCCGATTTTCGATTTTTTGCTCCATTCCAAAGTTATCGTCTGTTTTGTATCGGATACAGCTATTTTGGCGGTGTTGTAACTTTAGGAACGTATAACAGGACAACGGGGCAACTAATCAAAAATCTGAGACACACTTTTGACAAGTGATATCTCATGATCTCAGAAAGATAGTAAACATTGTTTTCGGATCAATATTGATTGACCGGGAACTCCACGAAGACACCTCGGTGAAAATTTGAATAATTCGCTCTAACCTAAAAGGAAAAAATTATTTTACGATAAAAATAATAGAAATAGTTTCTACATTTATTCAGCTTTCTAAAAATGTATACTTTAATGGGGTTTAGACTAAAAGTTTTGAACGCACACTGGTCGCTAGGGGTACCCTGATACCTTAAGTGAGAGGGATGCAACTGGCGTCTGTATGCTTCGGTGGCCAGAGTGAAGATGGTAAGAAGTTTTACATAAAAGTTCACAAGGCTATCATAGTAACAATTTTTATGCTGGTGAGAAGTGCTCTTTTGAAGAGAAACATATGGGCTTGTATAATACTGACCTCACTAGAAGTGGGAAAGGATGGTTAGAAATGTGGGTCTTCCTAACTAGGGTATTTTACATATCACTTAAAAATGTGATAGGGAGCCCTGATCATTCCTGCGTAGAATGCATTGTGCCATTATTAAGCCATTATTCCATTTTCAGTTCCCCTGTCAGTTCTCAATAATTTTGGTTTTCCTCCATAATTCCTTTTTGACCTTGTATCAAATAAGCCCTCCTTCATGTTTTGATCAACAATGTCAACAATAGTTGACCACCAACTACTGTGGACAAAGTTACCAAGTTTTGGACCATGTCCAATTAAGATGCCAACAGACTTGTGGGCATTTTCCAGTGCCTCCTGAAAGGGATTTTCCATTTCAATCATCTTGGATAAATCTTCAGTTGGAAAAAGTTCCAGTCCATGTAAAGATCAGTAATCTTTTGTGCAAAGAAAAGGTGATCTTTTTTTACTGATAACAAGTGCTAGCATGGCTAGCTAATATGCGTCTGTGTTGCAGAAATCCAGACAAACTCGCCTCGCTGTGGAAACGTACTTGGTGATCACAATGTACCTGATGTTTCGAGGAACATACCAGCTAAAACCACTGCAATGTGGCAACATTGACCACACTTCTTGTGCCAGCCTGAAGACCAGTGACCAAAGAAGCTACTGTACAAAATTATTTGGTAAAGTTTACAGCTTCAAAGTAAAAAAGTACTTCAAGTATATGTGGACCACGATTGGTAAGATATACCTCAGGGAATACGATGGTGCTCCAATACAAAGTTTTGCCACCAATGGACAATTCAGTGAATTCCAAGCTGACTACTAATTAATATAGACAGATTATCTACCCTTCATTATAAACAATGAATTTCAAAAATCTTAATAACTCAAAAGACCTATGATATTCTTCCTAACCCTGATACATTTGATGACAATGTGGACAATTTATTGATAATACTCTATTGCTTTGAAGCCCACCTGAACACAATTTGTGTGTCTAGTTTTTTACATAAAATTTCAATACATGTATAACTTTAAATAAATATAGTTTTTATCAGTAAATGTAATTAATTAATGTACTTACCATCAATGTTGCTAAAAAAAGCAAGGCATAATTCCTTTTGACCTTGTATCAAGCATGTCCTCCTTTATGTTTTCATCAACAATGTCAACAATAGTTGACCACCACCTACTGTCAACAAAGTTACCAAGTTTTGGACCTAGTCCAATAAAAATGCCAACAGATTTGTGGGCATTTTCCAGTGCCTCCTGGAAGTGATTTTCCATTTCAGTCATCCTGGATAGGGATTTATCCATACTTGGAAGACCACAGGGAATGACAGCTAGTCTTGTAAAAGTCTGAAATTGATAACAACAATCACTGAGTTTATTCTTGATGAACATGTAGACCTTGGGAGAAGCCTGGAACGATCTTAAATATTGTCTTTGCCTTTCAAACGGGAGAAACCTGGAAGGATCTTAAATAGGCATGAGCTATCTTTACAAGTTTATAAAGGGCATGTTGCAGTAATGACAATTTACAGTGTTCATTTCACTTGAATATTTTCATAAATAGGTAAACATCATTCCCCTCTCCAGTCTACATTACACAGTCTACAGCTTCAGATTATCTGGATTAATTGCAATGATAGGT
This sequence comes from Telmatactis stephensoni, assembly GCA_029948255.1. Lineage (NCBI taxonomy): Eukaryota > Metazoa > Cnidaria > Anthozoa > Actiniaria > Isophelliidae > Telmatactis > Telmatactis stephensoni. The sequence goes on along the minus strand of JALIZF010001266.1, from coordinate 129,727 downwards.
GTTGTCTTTGCCTTCAATTTCTTTCCACTTACAACTGAAAAGGAGACAAAATAAACAATATATGTACATTGTACAATACTTATTGACTGAGTGGATTTGCTGGTTAGTACAGCATTTTGTGTAAAAAAGGTAAATTACAAATCTTTTAAGGTCAAAAAAATCTAGTTATTTTAGTATAAACATATGCAAGCAGGATATAGACCCACAACATCAATGGTAACAAGTATGGCATTCTTTGGTAGTGTTCCCATATCATTAATGTTTCTAAGGAAATCATTAGTATCTTTGACATACGATTTGATTTGTGGTACATGAGGTTTTAAATGAGCATCAACAAATTCAGAAATCTTCTCTGTAGGTGTATTACAACCTGATATAACTGGTCTCCCAGGGCAACCCTTCTTATGGATCTTCGGTAATAAATAAAATCTTCCTGCTTTTGCTCCACTGTTGACAGTAAAATACTTTAAATTACTCTCATCGATGTAGCCATCCTCGTATAACTTTTGTACTTTCGCATTCACTTTCTCTATCATTTCTTCAGTAGGGTCATAGTCTAGTGATATATATACATCTTTATCACTAAGTTGTCTCATACCTTCTTGTACATATTTGTCCTTATCCATGATTACCACCGCTGATCCTTTATCTGCTTCCTTAATGATGATGTCGTCATACTTCTTTAGATTGTTTAGTGCTTCTAAGCAACAATTTTTCTTATCTTTATTTTTCTTTATTTATGTCATTATTTCTAGCGAATTCCTCCTCTCCAACATCAAGTTCCATTTCAAAATGTATTATTTCATCTCATACAGACTCCAAAGAGAGTCGAGCTTCATCCAGTATTAAATCCCGTAGTTCTATCTATGCATTGTGAAGCACAAATTCCCATTTCTTTCCAAAATCCCTTGAAAAACTCTTAATGTTTGCCGTCTTTTTTATCCTAAAACCATTTGGAATAATGTTGTTTTCTTTGCATGTTCGCAAAAAGTCAAAATGATGTTCAAACCTTGCTTTCTTCTTGTGTAACTTCAAGAGCTGGAAAAACTTCCGTTTCTTGGCCATCCAAGATACACTAACAATTGTATTATCTCAAGTATCTTTGTGTTTGCTCAGTCTCCAAATTCAATAATATATCTAACACAAATGAAGAACACAAACTTCGTTTTGTAACACCTATATTGCGGCTGTGTCAATTCAGCCTTCATCAGGGTGAATGAATGGCTGAGAGCATTACATGACATGTTCTAATTACAACAAGGTTTGAAATAACTGATAACGGCGCACGCTAATAACAAAAAACTAAGAGCGCGCGCTAGAAATTACAACAAGTAAATATGTATTAGTGGCTGACAAAAACGTTAACGATATGAATAAAATAACTACTAACGGCTTCTGCCCATCATCTATTGATATTATAAAAAAAGTCGTTATCATTAAGTCCATTAGGAAAAATACTATTTAGTCTATAGGCCCATTGACCTTCTTTGTCTCTAAGATCTACTTCATTATTTACTTTATCTATGACTTTTACACAAACAATGTAGCGTCTCTACATTGGGATAAACTTGAACGCACTCAACCATACACTAAAACACTCTTTACTTACGGCAAGCTTCATAGATTTATTACAGTAAAGTAATGTGTACTGTGTACTAGATGATGTGGTTCACTATAATAAATAAATACAAACTTAGATAAAATTACAAATCTGATTTGTTACTTACAGAGCTGAGACGCGCGCAATAATTGCGCAAACTTAGAATATATAAATACAATATTATGCCCAAAAATTACTAAAAACTAAAGAAAATATCCTTGGATATATATATATGAGGAATGTGCACATAAAAGGGATTCTAAAGGATTCTGTTGTATCCAATAGCAAACGACTGCAAACTATACTAGAACCAATCTAGAACAAAAGGATCTTAGTAAAGAAGAGCCTTTTTATGTGCTCAGACCTCATGTTATGTTGTAGAGACAGAGTGTTAAGGTTGCGCACTGTTTTCCAATGGCGCTTTGACCTTTAAGGGACTTTTTTCTCGGTATTTTCTGCATTTATTCAGTGTACAAAATGTTGCGAGATGGCCATTTAGTGAGTAGTAGTTCAATAAATCAATGGGCTAAGAGTTTACTGCTATTTAATAGTATGCCTAGCTTTTACAGACGACTGAAAGTCACTCTCAGGCCTAGTTCAAACGTCCGTCAATAGAGTAAAGAAATTGTTTGATGATTATAGCACAAGGCACTAGAAAAAAGCCTTCGGTAACTAACTAGATTGGATATTTTCGAGATCAAAGCTATTTCACTTGTCGATACGTTTTAGATATCAGAAAAAACTTGGTTCCAAGCCTCTAGTTTCTGCTGAGTTATTATAAATTCGTGACTTTGAGACTACGTTTGACACATCTTGAAATCTTAATTCACTGACGTTCAATAATATTACGATAGTAAGCTTTGCCACCTGGGCTTAGAAATTAACTTAACATTTTTAAATCTCCTCGCTTTTTGCTTCCGACTACGATGGCATCACTGTTCAGTGGTTTCAAAGCAGCGTTGTCCAGCCGGTTAAGTGTACTCTTGTTTCTTCTCAAATCCAATTCAACTGGCTCTTCTCGTGGATCAAGCGTTTTTCGCATCCATACAATTCCTTTGTGACTATACGTCTTAACTTTTCTATCGTTGGGGTCGACGCGCTCACCAATGCCAAAATTAAAATGAGCCATCTCACTGAAAAGAAATGATTTTCCATTAACATCTGTTCTATGTTCAATGTATTTTCCTCTCAGCCAGTCAGAGTAGCATCGAAACTTATTCTGCTCCACTTCAATCCATTTGATCCTCGGTGCTAGAATACTGTTGTTGATCAGTGTCACATAATCGCTTGGGGTCTCTATTCTTCCTTCTCTTCGTAAGACCGATTCTACTCGGCCGGCGTCACGATCGACTGCTCTGTAACTATGTCCTGGTATAAAAAATTTGTAATCAATTCTGTGCCGAAAGCCCGTCTCCACCAAATTTTCAAAGTACATAACAACAGTATAGTTCTTATTTTGAGACCTTGTGTTATCGGCCCAAAATATGTTCCATGAACGATTTTCTTCCTCAACTTCTGTCAAATGCAGATTAAGACACGATAGAAGACTATCTGTATAGCACAAATCACATGCATCTGCCAAACCTTCTTTCAACACAGTGACATCAGCTGGTTCATACATCTATATTTTTAAGAGTCTAGATGTGTTGGTGTCAAAATCGTAATCAAGGGCAAGAACTACGCCTTGGGGACCAGGGTAAACTTTGATGGGATGAGGGCAAACTCCGGTGTGGTTCCAGAACCTGTATTTCTCCAGAACTATTATATGCACTACTTGTTTCACTTGCTCTAGCACTTTGAGAACTCTGGCCTTGTTAGTCAAACTATGGGCTCAACAGCCATTTGGTCCTTGTTTCAAACACATTCCAGGGTAAGCAATTTTCTTAGTTTCTTCTTCGCAACAGTGTCTGCGGTATCACGTAAAGTGCACAGCAAAACAAGATTGCTCAGCTCACTGTCAAGCTCCACAAACCAGTTTGACCAGCTACATTTTATACTCTTTCCAAGATGGACAACTTCAGGTAAAGGAATGACCAGCTCTAAATCCGGTGGCAAACTCTGAGATTCTCCCATCTCATTTATATGAAGTAGCGCCTGTTTGTTGCACTCCTCGCAGTCAGTTACAACAGCCATGACAGCTAGTTTGTGGCAAGTCTCATCATTATCCATGCAGTTATCACATGCTCTGAGTGCTGGAATATAAGAAATCTGACCCTTTTCTTCACAAGTGAAACAAACCAATCTAGAGGCTAAGCATTCCTCGCATCTGCTGGAACAACACGTTTCATTAGTGTCAACAATGTGTTTTGTGCTAGATTGTCTTCCTAGACACCGCTTGCAAATCTGCATGCCTTTCACTTCATCCTTAATTGTAGAAATTATATCTTCTCCAGTTACAAATTTAGGTTGATAGTGAACTGCTACTGGCATGGAGACACCGTTGTCAAGGGAAATTACGCATGTAACATCTGAACTGGTGATGAGATTTGCCTTTATGTGTTCAGGGTCTGGAAAAGGGTGGTCTCTTATACACGCTTGATCAACTCTGTGGGTCAAACTGATCACAGTATTTTGTCGTTGATCGTATTCAAGGCCAGGTTTTAATGCAGTGCCATCACTTGCCAAGACTACTGGAACTACTTTTACTTTCTCTGTATTAACAATTCTCTGTAAACTGGGGTGTTGGGGTTTTGGGGTGTTGGGAAAGGGAATGAGTGGACTGTAAATGAGGTAAGATAACGCTTTCAGTGGTGTAGCCAGCTCTGCATCGTTTCAGCGCATTTTTTGAAGGGCCACATAGATTATAGTCTGAAAATGACTTGAATGTTTTTGTCCCACCTTTTCCAGTCCTGAAGAAACCTGGTTCTCTCACAAACTTCATTGTCCTTTCTCCCCCAAGATGCTTAATGGTAGAAAAGAACTCGCTCACGTCTTTGTCCCATTTGAAGTCAGATGCAACTGGGGGGTCAATCATTGCAAATGACGTAGTGTCGTTGACGATATAGTTATAGTATATACAACTCTCTGGTATCTTCCCATCTTCAAGGAGCTTAATTACATGCTACACGAAATAAATTCGTTGTCATCTTCACTCTTGGTATCACTTTTCCAGGGTGTCAAGTTCCTATTATTTCCTATTGTTTCCTATTTTTTTAACTGATTCCTATTTCCTCCTCTTTTTTTGAGAAAACCTCCTATTTTTCCTATTTATTCAGCTTAGAACCAAAGAAAAATATAAATAAATTTAAAGAATGTTGTTTGTACTCTAGCACTTATTTTCATGTACAAATTATACAATTTAAAGTGCCTATAAAGTGTAGCCAGAAATAATTTCTCTCAAAAGAACTTGGCCTCTCAAACAAAAATATTTTGAAAAATGGGTCTTTCAATTCTGTTGATCGGGAAAAACCGCTGCAAAGTTGGAGAAAAAGCACATTTTGGGCATCCTGTGGAAAAATTTGTGAGAACCCTGGGAGACTGAGACCCAGGAATGAAGTTTAATTTAGATGCTACAAGCTCTTAATATCCTTGTATATTGTTGTTGGTATACACTATTAATATTTAACTTCTGCTTCAAATTCTACTACTTTGATATAGCTATTTTCAGCTCTTTCTTTGAGTCTAAATGCCATGATTCCTGACATTACGTCACAATATGCCTTACATTACGTCACAATGTCAAAGTTTATTATCAACCAAATGAGTTTATTATTAACCAAATTCGTCCCAGCCTTCAAAAGAACGCGGATTTTTGTCTGGAGCGACAGCTTTGAACAGACAGATACATTGGAAAAAACCTTACATCTTTGATGTCGCTTTAATCATATTTTGCCAAGATACTCAACTTTTAAAAAATATACATTATTCTATCCACTACTAAGAGTTCTATAGGAGGAGTGCTATTAGATTGCCTATCTAACCACTACCAATAATCCTATTTTTTTCCTATTTATGAGCATATTTTCCTATTTTCTTCCTGTTTTTCCCTTCAAATTTTCCTATTTTCCTATTAATTTTTGCAAGCTTAGTGCTTGACACCCTGCTTTTCTCATCTTCTGAAATTCGACTGGATATGGAAATACCGATAGCTTTTTCGGAATCTCCATCACAATCTAGATCCAATACATTAGTATTTTCTGAGGAGCAACTAATTCTACATTCTTGGTCCAAGTCAGACAAGTCACACTGATTGTTATCCGAGAGCGTCAGTTCTCCTTCGCTGCATTCGCTAACAAATCGGAATAATAATGGGTACAGCACAACATATATGGAACTGGTCAGACTGGTTATACAAGCAACTGAGAAGTATAGTTTTTTGGATACAAGGTAAAATGTTAATTTCCTACATCTCACGAGAAAGTGTTCTGTTAAATCTAAATATTTATTTAAATGTTTATCCAATTGCAGATAACCGGGAAATTTTTGTGAAATACAAATATGCATCCACTTTCCTTCCGAAGACTGCCTTCTAGTTTTCCTGTGTCATTAGTGAACATGTATAATATTTCTTGATGGTTCTAATAGACCAATTGCAGAAATATTCCAAAGAATTTTCCAGGAATGTCAAATTGAATTGGTTTGTCCTCCAATGAATTGTTAGAAATGTTGCTGCAGGGGATCTATAGGTATATTTTGCAACGTAGGATTTGAAAACAGTTCCCTAGAGCATTAATTATCATTGAAAGTTTTAACACTGAGATAAACTTTCACAAGTATAAATGTAAAGGACGGGATCAGGAATAACGCGCAAAAACTAAATTAAATTATTTTCATTTTATGCACACATACTTTTAAAGACATGCATGCAAGTTCACTTTGTTTACTTCTCTGATATTATGGCATCAACCCCATCAAATTCGTCTTCATCATCTAGCTCGATGTTGTCACCAACATCTATATGGGAAGTGATTGGGGATATAAATGTATCCATATTTCGTTGTTTTTTTTAGCTCATCTTGTCGTTTCTGTCATTTTTGTAGACACTTTTTGAAGTGCTCTGCAAATTGGAAGTACAGAAAATAAAATAAATCGGTCTTTAGCAAAATTATACAGATTGAGAGTGCATCTTCAGTTGATCGCAACCAATAGAATGGGGTTATTTTTCAACTATCAAAGACTTACTTTCTTTAAAATACTTTACTTTTCCTAGCACAGGTCTTTCATTGTTACGGCTTGAATAGCGTCCTAAACAAATGCCACATTTCCACTTCACTTATAGTGGCACTGCCTTCCAATGCATTAAGCTCTGACAAAGATAAATAATCAAATAAATAAGTGATCTCTAAGCGAATTGTAATTATTTTCCATCAAATTAAATTGTAAAATGTCTTTCGTCAATTGTTTAACTTTTTCATAATTTTTTTTTTGTAGTCTGTTTATTTGTACTTTGTAAAATAGTAACTAATTAGTAAGTAACGTATGTGTAGTTTGTAAAACATTTTTTTACCTTGCCTTGATAGAGGGAATCTAGGTGTAACATGGATTCTGCAGAAATCGTGGTCCATGGCAGTGGGTCTCACTGATTCGGGTCCAGTCACAAGCACTCTCTTTCTACGTTGCAAAGCAGCTAATGGAGCATTGGTTCCACCAATGTTGATGAAATTTTTGTTGTCCTCCATGATCAGAAATGCATGCTCTTTAAACTTGCATGAAACATCTGAGGTATTTCATTAAAGCTGTGCAGTAATGTACATCAGGGTGTGAATGACGAATTTGTCTGGTCTGTACATGGTACCTAATACAGTAAATAAACAATTATAAGGTTTCCCGTATTTCTGGTTTATTTCCATTAATGTACATCAGGGTGTGAATGACGAATTTGTCTGGTCTGTACATGGTACCTAATACAGTAAATAATAATAAGGTTTCCCGTATTTCTGGTTTATTTCCATTAATTTGGTGGAATAGGGAAGATCTACATCCAATCATGTAAATATTCTACAAGGTCACCTGACTCACATTGAAACGACCAGTGTATTGAGTTGCAGCTTGTGAACTTGGATCCTTAGGCTAAAACTGGAAGCGAACCCACGTTTCTGATGGAATAGCTGTGCCTTCTGGCAGCTTTTCTTTGACTATACTGATAAGATCTGGTACACTAATAGCAACAAGCATGTATCCAATGTCTCCAAGACTCCATGGCGTCCATATGAATACTAGTGTCTGCCAGTTTCCACCTGGTAGTCCTTTGGTTTCAAGATCTGAAATATAGTGGTACCTGAAATCTCTTGAGCCATCATCACCAATGATATCATTATGTGATGCATTAAAATAACACACTTACCCAACAAATGCATCAGGAATTTTTAGGTTCATCCAGTCAACATCATCATATAGATTAGGTTTGGAATCTTTAAGCTTCTTTCCACAAATTTAGGGTGATGTGGATCAAGATACCACGCTATGTTGGCCAAATTTTGTCTTCTGGTGGCAGAGTTCTAGCACTTGCACTTTTCATCAACAAGTCTAATGCATTCAATCTGATTTTGTTGTTGTTGTTGTTGTTGTTTTTGTTTGTTGTTTTTTGGGGGGGTGGGGCAGGCGTCTTCTTTGTCATCCTCAATTACTTCAAAATCAACAAAATTAGCCCCAATGGCCTTCATAGTACATTCAATGGTGTCATGTAAATCAACGGCAATAAAATCTTTGGGTGCAGCTTCTCCCGGTTTTTTATACCCTATTTTACACTGTATTTTGTCACTTGAGTTCCCACATAAAACCTTTTAAGTACAGTAAAAAGAGTGTCTCTTACATCAAGGACCTTCAATTTTGGTTGGTCTAGAATCTTTGCACGTTTTTTAAGCCTAATAATAGTGCTATACTTAGGAGATGACATCTTTAGAAAGTTTGCAAGCTTTTAGCTTAGTAACCTAACCAAAATCAGCAACCAGGCCTCCACAGGTAACCCATTTTGAGGTTATTTCTTCATTTTTTATTATTTATTTATTTATTTTTCGACCGTTTGACCCACCCAAGGAATACTCTAGGCGACGGGAAACAAAAACGAAACAACAAAAAATGGGGATGGCCTATGAATACTGTCGAAATTGTGCCGCCCTGAAGCACAGATGCAAGACTTGGAATGATCCCATGTCCACCCAAGAAATAAAGAAACGATGAAGATGATGAGACTGAGGGACTTGAAGACATGGACCTGGATTATGATGGATGAGATAATATGTACTGACACTGTGATGAATTCACTGATGACCAGAGTATACTTTGGGAACAACAAGTTAAAGCACTCGAAGTGAAAGATGCCAAAGGACAAAGGTGGCATCCTAAGTAAGTAAAAATAAATAAAAAATGATATGCTTCATTGACATAACTGGAACCATGACATTAATTCCAAACAATGTTCTTTAACTCAAAATGTAGTGCTTTGTGAAAAGTCATACTATTTCAGGAATAAATTGAGGGCAACATCGTCATTTGGCACTGTACACGTGGAAATAAAGAGCTTTTGCATAAACTTACGGAGGGCCGGTGCGTGACTCACTAGTCACCGTTGTGTGACTCCCGTAGCACCGACGAGTGACATCCCCTGCAATGGGACGTGACCACCCTAGCCCTGGGTGCACCGCCTGATGCAGAACTGGCACTTTCCTACTACTTTCCAGTGCAATGTTTTAGAAAAGTTTTGTTTCTCAATTTCATAGCAATCCAAGGATTCACGGCTTTTTTTGGTTAGTTATTTTAAAATAGTAATAGTTAAGCGATAGTTTCTTTTACACGAAAGTCAGCTTTTCTTTTCTTGTACTGACATGCACGTTCCTTAGTGAGCTTGAACAATAGAGAAACGTGTGTGTATGAATTTGGTCCTGTAAGTCGTTAACCAATGGTGTACAAAGTGCAGAGAAATATTGATCTGTTTGGTCGTCCAATTGGCCTTGTGCTACCTGATGGATGGCTTTTATAAAATTGTGATTTTTTTGACGAACTACCGTATCCAGCTCGACTGTGTGTGGAAACAACATTGACCACAGTTGCTCGTTTTGAAAGCAATAATTCCCATTGTCGTAAGAGTTTGGGACCGGAGGTAACTGGAAAAAATCACCAGATGCAACAACCTGTATACCTCCAAAAGGTACGTTGCTCTCACGCATCTCCTGTGTTATGAAATTGATGATTTCCAGAGTTCTTTGACTGAACATAGAAATTTCATCAATGAGAAGCACATCTATTTCTTTGATTCGTTTTGTACACAACGGATTGTTTTTAACTTGCTCTAAAATAGAAGCTGGTGTTCCCCTACAGTCTCGAATACCCGTAAACGAATGAATTGTTTTAGCACTGTCAAAGTTCCCACAAGCATTTCCCGTTGTACAAGTTATTTGACATCTCTTACCACAATTGATTAGCTCCTTTGCAATCGCCTTGAGCAAGAAGGATTTTCCAGAGCCGGCCATGCCCGTCAGAAGTAAAGAATGTCCAGCTTTACAAATGTAAATAGCCTCTCTCTGTTTCAAGTTTAGACTCATGTTGATTAAAGCAATTCAGAAAAACACGATTCGACTATGAAAAAATAAGAAAATAATAACTTTTAACTCAAAAAGAGGCTCTCCTTCGAAGATCTGCAAATCCAAACATACTTCCAGTTTTGCAGTTGCTATGGTAAAATCATAAAATTTACTTCCGGAAATTTTATTCTTGCGTTTCGAGCGATTTTGATTTGTTGTTGTTGTTGTTGTTTTTGTTGTTGTTGTTTTTTTGTTGTTGTTGTTGTCTTTATCTCAGAGGTCATGGGTCCGTGGGTCTTCCGTCCAAATGATTTTCATTCAAATGGAAAAATTGAAAATTACTTTAATAATAATTTATTTCTATAGCGTAGTTTCCTAACAGTCCAAATACGCTGTACAATAATAAGAAAATTAAACATATAAAAACAAACAAGAAAAAAATATATGACTAAGTGTTCTCGTAACAATTGTACTCTATTATAACCTAAAATGAAAAAAAAAACAAAGAATTTTAAGATAAACTTCAACTGAGGACTAATAAGAGGCCACTCTAAAAAGGTAAGCCTTAAGCTTACTCTTAAAGCTTCTACATGAATTTAATCGTATCAATTTCCAAATTGAAGGGCAAAGATCCAATTTATTAACAAACTCAAGCTCATATTCTCCTATCCTGTAAATAACTCCATTATACAAATACAAAAATAATGCTCCAACTGGAATGTATTTATTACTTAAATCTTAGTGAATAAGTATCTGCTAAAACAGTTTTTCAACAAGTAGCTCGTTTGTTTTGTTGTTGTTTCAGCTATATGTAATTTCAAAAATTATCAGTAACGCTCCTTTTATATATTATTATCATTGTTATTCTAAGTCTCCCTTACTTTTTCTTATACTTGTATTTATTAAAAACACAGCCCGCCTAGATTAGTTATGCTACCTGCGGACTGTGTATATATTTTTTGTAATATACTGTGAATTAAATAAAGTATTATTATTAGTGAATCACTTTGTCTTATGTTTAAGGAAATACTGTTCCACAGCCTTGGAGCACAGACAGAAAAAGCTCTAAAGCCATATGTCTTAAGATTGTATGAAGGCTCAACTAACCGCATTAGCTTGGATGATGATCTTAATGTACGACGTGGAACATAGGGTTCCAGTAAATCAACTATATAGCCTGGTGCTAAGCTATTAAGAGCCTTATATGTCATCAATAAAATCTTAAAGATAATACGTTGTTCTACAGGCAACCAGTGTAATTCAATTACAGCGGTTTGCAGCGGAGCGTTTAATGCAAACTGTTTCAGCGTTTCTTTTTCGCGTTTGAACTCTACGTTGTCAGGGTAAGTTTCGATTGTTTCTAGGGGGCGGAGACTACGTTTTGCACGTTTCGCACGTGCTTTTGAAGTATTTCTCTCGTCTTGATCTTCACACTCTATATGGCAACTCAATCATCGGCTGAGTTCACTTCGCTACAAAAATGTGGAAAGTCAGTAAAAGTGGAAGAACTTATTGTCCTGGAAAAGCTTTGTCTCAGGACATTAGAACGAACATCATTGACAAAATACTTAAAAGTGGAGGAAACGCTGTGACCGGATGTTTTCCAGGAACTAAGACAGAAATCGCTAGAAGCCTTAACATATCGTCTGCTGTGGTTTCAAAAATATGGAACCAATATTGTCAAAATAACACGTTAAGTCCCATGAAACGTCAAGGAGGAGCAAACAGCAGCTTATCCGACGGCGATTGGCACTTGATAGAGACCCTAAAGACACAGAAACCGTCCATTTCTTATTCGGACATCGCAGATGTGCTATACGACTATGGCGACCTTCCCAACGGTTCTGTATCTGTATCAGCCATAAGTCGCGCTGTACGAGAAAGATTACCAAGCGGCCAAAAGTATTCTTTGAAAAAAGTTACTCAAATTGCTCAAGAACGATTCACGATTCAGAATATGGCGTATACTCAACTTTTTGTTGACTACTTGTACAACAGAGATCCATATTCGTTGAAATATTTTGATGAATGCGGAGTTAAATTACCAAAAAATGGAATGCCTATCTATGGTCATGCACCTGTAAACGAAAGAGCAGTTGAAGTGAGAAGATATTGTGAGACAAGCAATATTACTGTGAATGTTATGTGTGGACTCACTGGGATTGGATATGTAAACACAGTAGATGGTCCATCAAACACATTGGAATTTCTTCGTTTTTTTGACGAAGCATACAACTCTTTCAATCCACTTACAGGCAGGCCGACCTTAGAAGTAGGCGATGTTGTAGTGTTGGACAATTGTGCAATACATCACAATGAAGGCGGACAAATATTGGGTGATTTTTTGAACGATCTGAACATTGAACTTGTGTACATGCCTGCTTACAGCCCAGACTTTAACCCTACGGAATATGTATTTGGAAAGATGAAAACAATAATGAGCTACAGGCTCCGACAACTGACAAATGATGATATTATTGATTCCGTTTACAAGGCCATCGATTATATAACTCTAGCTGACTTGAGACATTTTTTTCACATTACTGGATACATCGATGTAAATGCCTAGAATGTTAACGTGTGTCGTTATTGTATTCTAAAATCATTTGATGATTTTGTACATGTAATATCTTACGTTAAATCAATATTCGTACGAATGTCAAAGTACTGATGAATACTTTTAAAAGAGATTTTTCAAGGTATTTCATTATGAATATTTGTAAAATAAACAACAACATCAATTGACCTCAATTCTTGTAACAGCAGATGCAAACCAAGAGTCAAGTGAGACATAATTACAACTGAATCACAAACGTAACTTTATTGAAATAATATTAACAAGATAAAACAGTAACAATTTGATCTATCATTATGCTCAAACAAATTACAATAATTAAAACAATGGCAAAGCAGTGAAACCACTAAACCATAGCAAATTGCAATGCAAAAAACTTAGTATTGTTCAATGTTTGGATACTCATTATCAATAATTAGTTATAAGGTTGTAATGTCTTTCAAGCTCATATTCAAGCATGAGCTATAGGAAACATGGTGTTTGTGTACGAGTGTGTAAGCGTTCATATCTACAGTATTATGGATCAATAAAGAACAATTTTGCAACTAGTTCAACGTCTTTTTATTACCTTTTGTGCTGTATCCCTAAAACTCCACCATACAGAGGTTGTATACCCAAAATAGTTCCATTGTGCTGCATTTCACAACTGCCAAAAGTCTTAAAAACACAGCCGATACGACGATAGTTCAGTGACTGGTACTATAAAGCAGGCCCGGTAGCCTAGCCGGATCAAGCCCTGGCCCGTAATCCCCCAAAACCCTGGGTAGGAAGTGAATTCGCCGTTGCTAGGTGACAGCCAATCACGTCCCCGAAAACACAATAGGCATTATTCAATGTATCCTGTTGACCGCGAAAGGTCAAAAAATAACTGCCCTACCCCTACATATATGGAAATTTGATGACATTGTAGGGGTGGGATGAGTCAAAAATGTGTCACTTCTTTGTGATCAGCGCTCCGCGACATGTTATCCGAAGAACAACAACTATTTCTAAATTTGCTACAATGAAAGGAAAGCGTATTTTTAACTGGGAAGGCAGGTACTGGTAAATCGTTTTTACTAGGCCATGCCTTTAATCAACAATCACGAATAAACGGCGAAGGGACGACGTTTAAAACAGCACCAACAGGACGGGCCGCGAAGAACGTGAACGGCACGACGCTCCATTCTTTTGCAGGAATCGGTGTTGGAGGTGGCTCTTGTTATGAATTGTTAAACAAAGTCGTAGCAAATACTGAAGCCAGCGAACGATGGAAAGCTTGCAAAACTCTCTTCATCGACGAGGTGTCCATGCTGGACGCTACACTCTTCGAGAAGCTTGAATTTGTCGCGAGGAAGGTGAGAGACATAGAGGCGCCATTTGGAGGCATTCAACTAGTCTTGTTCGGAGACTTTTATCAACTCCCGCCTGTACCCAACGATGAGGAGGCGGAGGCTGTATACTGCTTCGAATCTCCACTGTGGAAAGTGGTGATCAAACACAACGTTGAACTGACAACAGTTTTCCGACAAAACGAGCCAGAATATTTACTTCTGTTGTCCGAGGTGCGTTCCGGAAAAATAACCTGGCAAACACACTCTATCCTCCAAAGATTAAAAAGACCAATAAACACAGATGATGAAAGCATCTATATATATTCACGTCGCGACGATGTCGCGATAAAAAACGGCGAATTGCTCGAGAACGTTAATGGAGAAACGAAAGTTTACACGTCGAAAGACACCGGAAAGAAGGAGCTGCTAAACAGCTGCCAAGCTCCAAAAAGTTTAAGTTTGAAGGTCGGAGCAAGAGTGATTCTGGTAAAGAACATGCACAATCATGGGCTGGTGAATGGAGAGAGAGGCAAGGTGTTGGATTTTGTTGGAAAGTTTCCGCTGGTTCAGTTTGAAGATGGACAGAAAGTCATTATGAAGGAAACCGTCTTTGAAGTGCTACGCGAAGGGCATGTCCAGGCCACCAGACGTCAACTACCTCTCGATCTAGGCTGGTCTGTGACTGTGCATAAGGCACAGGGCATCACAGTGGAGAAATCTGTGGTGAGTTTGAAGAGGATCTTTGCTCCTGGCCAGGCCTACGTTGCCCTGTCAAGATGCCGCACCATGGCAGGGTTGCAGGTTCTACCTGGACAGGACATTTCTTTTCCTCCTCCCCCTCACAAAGTAGTCGATTTCTACAGTAAGATGAAAACGATGAGAACCTGTATCGAGACGGAGATAGACACTCAAATTGAAGGTCTGAGAGTCACCGAACCACAAACTCAACCCACAGACCAGCTTCCACCATGCAACTGGGATAATATAGCCCCCTTACCAACACATGTCAATGTATCTAAAATGTTAAAGAGCATTGCTGAAAATCCCCTCAACTCACAAGAAACCAAAGACCTGTGCTCCAAATTAAACTTTGACAAAGAAATTCTACAAATTTTACAAATGTTTCTGAGCTATGTATGGATGGAGCTGGATAAAGTGGTGGTGAAAACCCCATCCAACAATCCAGAATCGATTAATGTAATCGATAAAAAATATTGGAGTGGTCACTCATTCCAAGTGTTTAAACTAATGACATCCAAGGAAATGAAGCATAAGTGGGACGAGGTTTTAAAAAACCACAACCTAATATCCAGTAATCAGCCACTCCATCAGAAATTGCTATTTAAAGTAATACAAACCATGCATGACTGCATGATTGGTAAGTACTTGACTACTAATAAGGTAGTACTTCATAGTTATCAATTATAGTATGTGGTAAGGGGAGTAAGGGATAAATAGATAAAATTATAGAAATATAAAACTCTACAGCGGTCTTACAAAAGTATTGAACCATGACACTTACTTTATTAAATTTTTAAGTATTTCAAAGTCTCAAAATAGAAGTAATTCAAATACACTTAAGCAATTAATTTAATTAATTAATACATCCTAGCTAGTAAAAACACAAATTGTTTACAGTTTGAGTGTCACTGACCATTTCATTTACTAGCTCTAGCAACAAAGCAAATTGCAACAAAGCATCCCACACCACCATCGACTGTTGTGCTTTCCAAAGAAAGCCAGTCCAAGATCCGATACCTGGCTGGATGGGTAATTTTCAAAGAGCTTGGGGCTACCTCAAGATACATCCGCTTGAATTTCTCCTCATCTTCCAAAAACGTTAGAGAGCGAATTAAAAAGGAGAGGGAAATTAAAGATGTTCTTGAGAGTGTTACCAAAACAAGATCAGCTGTTTATGAGCACACAAAATACCCCAACAGTCTCAGCCACATTGAGAGATATAACCATGGTGGTTTGGTACATGTAACAGACATGTTCTTTGGATTCATATTGAAATTGGAAAAAATATGCTGTCAGCATTTCACAACAGAAACTGCTGACAGGCATAAATGGGATGCTGTGAAATTATCAAGGGAAAAAATCAAAAAAGACCCCACCCTACTACAACTTTGGTCACAATTGATAGCTGGCCAACAAGCAGGTATGTATTAAAAAATGAAGCAAAATGTCATCACTTTTACTTCTAATTTAATTTGTATCTAGATCAACTCATAAGTATTAATTCAATGTTTCTTTTAATATTGATTTTTCATATTGTTTATAAATTTCTCTATATACACCTTAATCTATTTATAAAAAAACAATCTTTGTGATTCAGAATCAGTCCTGATGGATGTATTGTCAGAAGCTAATCATGGACCACAGACTGTCTCAAATGTACTAGAGCAACAAGGTATATAAATATACCATACTATGAACATGTAATATGTACAATAAGAACATCATATCTGTGCTTGATATACTTTCAATAATAATTGCACACAACTCACTACACACATACAGTTGTATGTAGGTACTCACTCTTTACAATGAGTTGACATGCATTATGCACACATGCATGTAAACCTGCAGTATCAAAAAATCTAAATACTAATTACTATATTAAAGTTGTCTTAATTGTGATTCAGAATCAACTGCAATCCCAATGGATGCATCATTAGAAGCTACTCGTCAACCACAGACTGTCACAAATGTACTAGAGCAACAAGGTATATATTAAATATGTTATACTATGAACATGTAATTTATGTACAATAAGAACATTATAATTCTGTAAAGTGCTTGATATACATTCAATAATAATTGCACACAACTCACTACACACATATGTATGTATGTATGTACTCACTCTTTACAATGAGTTGATATATGCATTATGCACACATGCATGATGTAAACCAGTATCAAAAAATCTAAATGCTAAACTAAAGTAAAATTGTCTTAATTGTGATTCAGAATCAACTGCAATCCCCATGGATGCATCATTAGAAGCTACTCGTCAACCACAGACTGTCACAAATGTACTAGAGCAACAAGGTATATAAATATACCATACTATATGAACATGCAATATGTACAATAAGAGCATTATCATTCTGTAAAGTGCTTGATATACATTCAATAAAAATTGCACACAACTCACTGCACACGTATGTGTGTACTCACTCTTTACAATGATCGTTGAGTTGATATATGTATTATGCACACATGCATGTAAACCAGTATCAAAAAATTTAAATGCTAAACTAAAGTAAAATTGTCTTAATTGTGATTCAGAATCTACTGCAATCCCAATGGATGCATCATCAGAAGCTACTTGTGAACCACAGACTGTCACAAATGTACTAGAGCAACAAGGTATATATTAAATATGTTATACTATGAACATGTAATTTATGTACAATAAGAACATTATCATTCTGTAAAGTGCTTGATATACATTCAATAATAATTGCACACAACTCACTACACACATACAGTTGTATGTAGGTACTCACTCTTTACAATGAGTTGACATGCATTATGCACACATGCATGTAAACCAGTATCAAAAACCTAAATACTAAACTAAAGTAAAATTGTCTTGATTGTGATTCAGAATCAACTGCAATCCCAAAGCAAGTTAAAAACATGTACTATATACTATGTACACCATAGAAAACAGATTCCAATCAGAATGCAGGAAAGCCGTTGTATATTTCGTTAAGTATTCCACTCTTCCTTCCATCATGCATTTGTATTTTTCTATGGTGTGGGATAAAATAGTTATACAATGCTTTCTCGTGGCACACCATGGAATATCCCACTTGTCACTTGTATTTTCTTTGTATAACACCCTAAGCCTTCTGTGTACAATAGAAATCAAGTGATGCGGGATTTCTATGGTATCCACTCTAAGCATGGTATAACTAGTATATATACATATATGTACAGCAAGATATTATATTTACATACAAGTTTCAAAAATCTAAATTATATGAAGTGAAATTGTCTTAATAGGCTTTTTGATAACAATTAAGTAAACATAAAAGTTAATGTATAATTGTCAATTCTATTAGATAATTTTATATCAATGAACAGGAATGCATGATTACCCAATTCCACCAAAGATTAAATAATAAGCAGCTATAATTTCTTGTAACTGTATACTTTTAGGTAAAGCAGTGTCCTCAGAAGTTGCAGGATTGACATACAACAGGATTCTTCGATGTTACCTAAATATGAGAAGCAAAGAATATGTCAAGACTCTGAAACAAAAGCTAAATAGAAAGAAGGAAATGGCCCACAGGAAAAAAGTGGAAGGCAAAAGTGGAAAAAGGAAAGCTGAGAGTTCTAATGATAGATTAGATAAGTCTGTAATTGAGAACATCGTCAATGACAAGACAGAAAATTACATAAGTTCACACCTAATATTGAAATCAAAAGCAGTCACAGGCAGTGCTGTGTTTCAGAAGTTGAGCAAAGCAGACCTCCATTGTATATTTAGGTTATATGACATAAAATTCTTGTCTAAAACTAAGAAGGTACTATCACAAATATTAACTGATAAAATAGTGGCCAGTGAAAGAATTCCTCGTCCTGATAGAGTGCAAGCAGCAAGATTTTCAAGAATTAGAGAAAACCACAAAAACAAAAGAGAAATCGATGATTTTCCAGATGTTGATGTGGACAACAACAGAAACAGTGCTACTACAGCCAATGAGGCCAATGCCCAACCTCAGAACGAAGAGGATGTACCTGCATTGCATGATGGAACTGCACAGCCAGTTCAAACCAACAGAACTAACAGTGCTACAGCCATTGAGGCCAACAACCAACCTCAGAATGAAGCGGTTGCATCTATGTCACATGATGGCACTGTGCAGCCAGTTGAAATCAACAACCAAAATACTTCCAACAAGCGCAGGCCAAAGTTTACACCATCTCCTGCACAGATAGAGTTACTTCTAGAGGACCATGAAAAACAGCCAAACAAGGAGCTCAACATGACAAGGGCTGCAGAATTTGCAGTCCATGTATCACAAATTGATAGTTGGCACAAACGTAAAAAGAAAAAAGACAAAGAAGCACTTAACAATTAATGACACCAGGAAACATTTACATGTAATGATGTTACAAAAAATTAAACGGTTAAAATCTATTACGGGTAAATAAACGGCTGCACACAGGCTATTAAAATCAAGCTATATAAACATATAGAATTCATAGTTACATTACAAACTGATATTGTAAGTAAATCTGCAAATGTTATGACTTTTGACATTAAAAACAGGATGACTCATATTTTGTTTTTCTTTTTTTTTTTTTTTTTTGCCTTATACATTTTCCAACCATTCCATGCAGCTCCATTTTTGCATATTCAGATGCCCCCCCACTCTTTAAGATCCTCTGCAGATATTAATTTATATATAATTAATTAATTAGTAATAATAATAATTTTACATAGTTTTGTTAGTTATGAATTGATAATGACCATACCTGAATTGCTAGAACATTTTTTAAGAACAATTCCCTTTAGCAATACTATAGTTTGACATGTGTACAATTGCATTGATGTTGGAACCTGTGAAGGAATACAAAATAATTATAAGTATAAATTAATTTATATTTATATAATGCAGTCGAATGATTGAATTCGATTGACTACATCAGATATATAGGGGTAACACACTTAATCCTTGCTCGGCAAACAAAGTGATAATAACCCCGGGTAATAACTTAAGTTACTGAAAATTGTTAACCTACCATATGCAAGTTCTGTTGGATTTTCATTCTGTCCCTCTTGAGCTCTTTGGCGCCCAAAGAACAACTCCTGACGATCTTGGTTAGTTCTCGATGGGGTAATCTCACAGCCTGGAAACTTCATAAATAAAATCTGACAATATTTTCGGAAGCCAAGGATCATAGACTGCATATCGAACATTGTTTTGGTTGATATAAACATCCTGTTTTTCTGGCCATCCCTTAATCCTTGTGTGGATTGCACTTGTGTTTGCCAGTCAACTAACCACTGTAAAACTGACGAATTTTCAATGAATCTTGAGTCGTCGAGGGATCTGTTTTATAATTGGAAAAAAATTATAATTTTTGGTTCCCAACAAACGCGGCTCGCAAAAAGCGCGCATGCGCAATTGCACATGAAGGATAGGACAGAGTAGGTTGAAAAAACAAAAACACTTATGTTTATGCAAACCTTATCGGTGCTTTCGATGTAAAATTCTTCAAAAGAAGTGTTGTCACTTGTAAAAACTCCATTGAGGAGTCCAGAATGCCCGCTTCACTGCTGGGAAGGTATGTCTTTTCAATCTGCAATAGCAAAATATCAGCTTCAATGAACTTCGTATACCCACAATTCTTCGGGGATTTTTTTAGATTGGTACTTGAATATTAAATGAAGTTAAGCTTATTTTTGAATTACTGAATCAATCAAAAACAAAGCATTATAAGCTTATTTTATATTTTATACCTCGAAAAGCTCCAACATTCTTTCGCCTAGGATGTCAAATGCGAGGTAATTCCTCATTCTGCTGCCAGAGGTTAGGTTGAAGTGATCATCAGTAAGTTTGTGATGTACTCTGACTGTGTTGATGGCATCCCTCCTATAACACTTTACCCAGTGGTCCCAGAGGATGTTATTTCCATTGTGACTAAGAAAACGTGTTCCAGTCCTCATTTCCCTTGCTTTTTTCGATGTTATTTCTCAGTTTTTTAAAGTTATGCTGAAAGTTGATTGAAATCAAATTACAATCCATTGGTTATAGCTGTTGAAGGGGGTTTAATGAATTTTTCCCCTTGATGGGGATGCTCGGCGAAACATGAGACCCCCGTGTACCTTTTAGGGTTTGATTTGACACCTTACCTTTAGGGTCAGTTTTCTAACAGTATACAAGATTATACAAATATAAAAAACATTAAATGTGTCATTAGATACCTTTTAGGGTATGAAATCAGTTCCCGAGTTAATTTATGGCTACCTTATTTACTGCAATTTTCAAAATCATGCGAACTTTGACCTTCAAACAGTCCGTTGGAATTTGGTTTTTCGCTTCCGCCCACTTCAAACAAAACACCAGAAAACTACT
The DNA here is from genome assembly GCA_029948255.1 of Telmatactis stephensoni. Taxonomy (NCBI): domain Eukaryota; kingdom Metazoa; phylum Cnidaria; class Anthozoa; order Actiniaria; family Isophelliidae; genus Telmatactis; species Telmatactis stephensoni. The sequence continues at coordinate 108,677 of JALIZF010001266.1, read as the reverse complement.
CATAAATATCCCTAAAAACCTACCAAATGACTGAAAACGATCTTTAGACGATTTAGAACAGCTAAATATGATTTTGATATTTAGTTAGCTTTTGTATTTTTCATTTTTAATTTTAATTGACGGAAGATAAATCGGTAAAAACCAGTTGAGTGTTTGGATGTCTGAGTTCGCATGATTTTGAAAATTGCAGTAACCCTGGACATTTTCAAAACTGCATGTCTGCCAAGCATCCTCACATAACATTGCATTGTGAGAGATATAATATACCAGCTGGTATATTATATCTGCATTAATGACACATGAAGGTAACATGAAACCATCTAACACATTTTTTTTACTTAGCTTACCGAGGGGTCCATCATGAAGACGTGAGGCTCACCAGTGCATGGGCTTGTTATCGTGAAGTCTGAGTCTATAGCTGCATTCTCATTTTCAAAATGACTAAGTATAAATCCTCTATTACACTGGGACCATCACAAATTGCCATGTAGGAACTGAAACCATGTTCACTTAGAGCCCACACACCCTCCCAGTAGAGGTGATGCAACGTCAGTGGGTCTATTTCTGATGTTGGGAAGTAAGCGTATGGCCATTCAAATCCTTCTAAGCCCATGAATGTAAACTGTAAAATATGAGATGCCATCTCCAATTTATTTTCACCTAGAGAAATAAATCAAGAAATACATTGGAAAAAAAATTATCAACAAATATAATAATGAAATCATGGAATCACCTCTATAGCTAGTCAATGAGCTATTTGCTGCCATTGGGAGCTCAATTGTTCACAGTTACTTTCTCTAACTATTATGTGTGACTAGCTATTAATAGCTCAACCTTGTACCCAGAGCCTTCATTCTTCTTGGTCAGTGCAAAAATTGGACCAGAAAATTTCATTTTCCCAGAGTCTTCTTTTTCTAGCACTGGCAAAGAAGCTAGAACAAATTGGCTCGGGGTACAAGATAGCTATATGACCAAGCAGCCTAGTCTAATTTTTTAACTCTAAGCTACCAATTACCTGTTTGGAGGAGATTGATATTTTGGTGTAGTTCACCAAGGTTCACAATGCCAGCAAGTTCAAATGTGTCTCCATTCTTTCGAAGTTGAATGTCACTCTAGATAAATTATATAAATATATTGTACACATCAGAATCAGTCATTGTTGAACATAACAATCATTCATGTAGTACTTAAAATATTAATTTTAATGAAAAAATAACCTTGCATAACATAACTATACTTAATCCATATTTGGCCAATATCTCAGCTACAAAATAGTAGGATGCAAAAATAGTGTACAAAATTGTTCAATTAATATTTCTAACCTGGATAGACATTTCATCAAAAACAATGTAGCCACAGTATCCTGCCTCTGACATTTTCCTAGACTTTGCTGCTTTGACCATCCAATCGAACATCTGTTTGTGGTAGCCAGGAGTCTGTTTCACTTTGTTCTTGATGTATCTTAAGTGTCTGCCTGATGGTAGTTTGATGAACCCAGTCTCTTTTAATTCTTCATAGCCGCGTTTAGAACGTTGCCAGAGTTTGAATGCCATCTCAAGAACCCTAGATGGAAACCATTATATAATAAAAAAGGCATCACACAACAGTGGCAGATCCAGGATTTTTTCAAAGGGGGGGGGGGGGGGGGGGGGGGTTGTAGCATTAAGGTGATGGAGAAATATAATAGACCAATGGGTTAGGTTAGTTAATTTAAATTCATAGGGGGGGTTGCAACCCCAAAAATTGGTCCCTAGATCCACCAGTGCACAATTATAATAATATTAGCTAATAATGACCTTACAAAATGAAAACTGCATGTAACAGGCATATATACAATAAAGATTATTCACTTTCTGCAGTTATAATTTCCTCAGACTATTGTGAGTTCCCTTGAATCTGGTTGAAAGGACTGTTCTATTGCAGCATTAATATGATGTTATGTATATTGGGTGTGTGTGGGGGATGGGGAGTGAGGTTGGAAATATATACATGGGCATAAGATAATGGAATTTATCATCTATTTACACTGAGAAATCAGATTTCAGGCTATGATGAAAATGAAAAGAATTAACCCAATATTAGAAACGATCTGATTACTTCAATAGTCTTTGATGGTTAGCTTTTATAAGAAATGCTCCCAATGGCAGCAAAGTTGGGATGTTTTGACAACCAGATGAAACCATGCATGCATGCCTTTATTGTAAAATCTTTCAAAATGAAAATTGTTTATATCTCCTAAACTATATCCTTCTCAAATGTTCAAATATATCTAAGAATATTGAATGTCATTTTCATTAAAACTTGAAATTTGATTTGTGCAAATGAGTTAAAATGTAGACATTATGCCTATCTAGACTATCTATTTTCATTATTAAAAATTGACACTGCAATTGAAATAAGTGGATTACGAAAATTTCTAAACAAATGAGTGACTGCTTTTAATTCAAACATGTTGAAATACCTTGGATGCCATTTTGCTTTTTTTGACTGGATTACTTCCCTCTGCATTTTCCATTAGAATGATGCCTCGGGGTCGTCAGGGAAAGTCAAATCGTCCCCCTTGTCAATCTCACTGAAGATGATTTTCATATCTTCGTCATCAGCCTCAGACAATTTTTTTAAATTTTTTTCTTCTTTATATTTTCTTTGCCAGTACTTATTTCTCTCTTCCGCATTTATTCGCCGTCTTCTCTCGTTTAAAAACCGAGCTTTTTTCTGTTCCTGTGTGAGGAATCGCCAGTTAGTAGTACTACTACTTGATGTTGGGTCGACGGTTTTTTCATTGGTCTGTTTCTTACGCCGCTGGAGTGCAGCATCAAGTGCATTCCTCATGCCTTTGCACGACAGGCAGGGACCGTTTCTTGTTATTCCAAAGCATGTCAGAGATCGCTTTGTCTTGAAGGGTGCCTGGCCATCAAGTACAATGTCTTCTGTACATCCCACCGCCTCTTTTTTTTGGTTATGTACTAGGTCAGGAAGTGCATTGTATTCTTTCTTGACCAAACCAAAGCAGACTTTTGCATTATTTACCGCCAGTAAAATTTCTTTTATGTTCGTTCTTGATTTCAACTCTGGCAGAAGGTGACGGGGAATGAGGGTGCCGTGAACACGAGCCTCCCAACACAGATTTTCCTTTTTAAAAGTTACGGTTTTTAATACATTAATGTTTTTAAAAGTCATGTTTGTGGCAGTTCCAACTTCAATTTTTTGATCGCTTTCAGATATATAGAACCAGTTGGGCAACTCATCTGCTAAAACTGCATGGATTTCCTGACTGTAGGCAGAGAAACCTTTTGGTAGCTGACAGCAGTTCGTTGGGTTCAACGGAATTCGTTGTGCTAAGCTGGCAGAGGCAGAGTGGACCGTTTTCGCCAAAAGATTGGTATAATATGCTGCAACATTTAAAAATTATAAATACAGCTTACAAGGACTGTAGAGTTTACAAGGATTCTACAATAAAACAACTTGAGCACATACCTGGTTGTGTTTTCTTTCCCTCTTCGATGTGCATTCGTCGTTTCTTAACGACCTCAGGGAAAGCAGCTTTTAGCTCTACACCGAAGTGTCTTACATCGACTTGGCGATTTAGTCCTTTTTTGAATAGGAATTGGTTGTACAACCTTAAAGCAGTTTCGACTTGAAGGCCTCCAGTGTGGTTTTCTTTGCCGGCGCTTTCAATGGCGAAACATTCCTCAGTAAAGACAGATTGCTAATAAATTCAAAGATGTTCAATCGGTCAAATGTGTGCTTTACTTTCAAAAATCGAAGCTTCAAATTCAATTTCAATATTTTTGAAGTCCCTACCTTGAAAGTTTATGATTTTGAAAAAATTCCATCGCTATATTACAGTCGCAGTTTTCACGTTGCAGGGAAAACCCACGGTTGTCTTTTGAATATATTTGAATTCATTAACGCTCTTACCCAGGTCCTCACGGCCACGAAAAATACCCTTGGAATTAAGTTCGGGATACCTGTATAGTTGCACATCAGACTTCCATATAAGGGCATTGCACATCTAGAGTCGTACGAGCTTTGGGGGACGATCTGGCCAAGTTTCCTACCCAGGGTTTTGGGGGTGATACGGGCTGGCACTGCTGGGCTACCGGGCCTGCTTAATCGAGAGACTAGGCTACCGGGCCTGCTTTATAGTACCAGTCACTGAACTATCGTCGTATCGGCTGTGTTTTTAAGACTTTTGGCAGTTGTGAAATGCAGCACAATGGAACTATTTTGGGTATACAACCTCTGTATGGTGGAGTTTTAGGGATACAGCACAAAAGGTAATAAAAAGACGTTGAACTAGTTGCAAAATTGTTCTTTATTGATCCATAATACTGTAGATATGAACGCTTACACACTCGTACACAAACACCATGTTTCCTATAGCTCATGATTCAAGCTCATAGTATATGTTCAAGCATATGTTTGGATACTTATTTATATCAATAAACATAAACTATAAGGTTGTGGTGTCTTTCAAGCTCATGAGAACACTCGCGGCTTCGCTGTCTTGCGTATCGACTGTCGGTTCTGGTTCAACCCATTCATCCTTTCCAGGAACATGCATTCCAACTTGAGGAGGGCAACTTTCACAACTCAATGAAAACTCTGAATTCGTCAGATAACTTTGTTCCTCGCGCTGCAGCTTTAGAGCTAGTTCATAGTCCTCTTGTTCTTGTGCGGATGAGATACATGCAAAGGACGGGCTGCTAATTTGTTGACTTTGTTTTTGAAAAGTTGGGAAGTTGATTGCGTATTGTTCCGTCAATAACTGTCTTTGCGAGCTCATCCTGTGGTGTGATATTTTATTTGATGAGGTTTCTGTAGAATACATGCTACCAGTATAAGTACTCGTTTCAGTTTTTTTGATAACCACTTCGTTGAGAATCTTGTTCACATTCTCTCGCGATGGCAAAGTGCCTCGGAGGAGTTTCTGTATTGTCGCAACGTCTTTGTTCAATAATTTCCAATTCCTAAGTCCTCCAAAACTCAAATACCTCTCGGGCAGTTCTTTAACTACTACATCTTCTATACGCTTCGTAACCGAGTTGCTAACTTTTTCTGCAGCCTTTGACGCAGTTTGCATTTCTGCACCGGTTGTTTCGAGCTTTTTTTTTAAGTGGCCAATTTCTTTCTGCAAGGAACCAAATTCTGTCTTTTCTTTGCTGTGCTTTGACAAAATGCCACATGAATATGCTGACTTACATGGACTAAAACAACAGCTTCGTTTAGTGTGGCCCAATTGTAGGTGACATTGGCCGCAAGCATTTTGATACCCAGAGTTTTGTTCTGCGGCACTTCCTAGTCTAGATTCAAGTTTCTTCATTCGTTCTTGTTTGTTCTTCAACTGTATCTCTACTTCTGAAAGAACGGACTTCTGTTTTTTAAGGTATCTTTCGACAGGGAGAAGTAGCTGTTCTTGCTCAAGGGATTTTTGCGCTCTGTTTTGAATGGCGTGCGGCTGTTGAACTGGTTGAACAATCGGGTGAGATGTAGTTGTATTTGTGGTAGTAATATTGACAGATGGAGAGTCACAAGCCACAACGTTTATGGATAAGTCTTGTCCTTTCTCTAACAGCTCTTTCATTTGAACAGAGAAGTAAAGAGAAGATAAATCAACTTCGATATTTTCTTCCATTACAGTCATTCGACTAATTGTAGTCAACTTTTGTAAATGAATTACTTCTTGAAGCAACCTTTCTTTGAAGTCAAAGTAGGAGAAGCTCAACAGATCATCCTCACTTATGTACAACGGAGTTATCCTCTTGTTCGAGTAGTAATCATAGCGTACTTTTACACGAACCTGTCTGCTTGACGCCATTGTGAAGATGAACTCAGCCGATGATTGAGTTGCCATATAGAGTGTGAAGATCAAGACGGGAGAAATACTTCAAAAGCACGTGCGAAACGTAGTCTCCGCCCCCTAGAAACAATCGAAACTTACCCTGACAACGTAGAGTTCAAACGCGAAAAACAAACGCTGAAACAGTTTGCATTAAACGCTCCGCTGCAAACCGCTGTAATAAAGGAGTGATATGATCGCACTTACGCGAAAGCGTGACTAATCTGGCAGCGCAGTTAAATACGTGGTGTACACGCTTAGTTAAATATTTAGGTAATCCATACAAGAGGGAGTTGCAATTATCTAAACGAGAAGTAACAAAAGCATGAAAGAACACCTTTCAATTTTCCATTTTCCATTTTTCATTTTTAGGTGGAGAAAGAAAAATGGAAAATACAAAATTACGAAAAGAAATCGTAATTTGATGGATCTGGATGGCATAAAAATTGAAAATTTTCGACACTTACACGTAAAGAAATACTTCCAGATATGCATCATTTTTCGTGTACGTAGGCAAAATGATACGCAAAATTGGAATTTTTGTAACCTGCGATCAATTTGCCAATAGTTTTCTGTAGTATTTTTGTATAAATTTTTGATAAATACATTTACATTTAAAATACATTTACAATATATACAGAAAATACATTTTTTACAATTTTAAATATTTACATTTAAGATAGATATATACTTTATTGGATCAATATAGAGGTGTGTGTGGTTGCCAAAGTAGTTTCAACTTTCGTGTTGGCTGCTGGGATGAAAGTCTGGGTTTCATGCATTGACAGTTTATGAAAAACATGATAGTGCTTCATATGTAATTGTCAAAATTTTTGTTCCGCTTATTTTTACTCAGAATGAAAATACAGGGTTCCCAGGGGTCAGGGAGAAGTCAGGGAATTCTATATTTGGTCAGGGAAATTGAGATTTTCACTTCAAGTCAGGGAAAAGTCAGGGAACTTTGTATAAGTAACTAAAAAATATTTCTTGTAGATGCTATTTTAAGTAAAGAACAAACTTTCAAAGACAATAAATTATTTGGAGCATTTAACAAACTGGTCATGTTAGTTACACCAACATTTTCTATTTTTTGTCTTCTGTACGTATTATGATAAAAATGGCCTGGATACAACTTAAAGGCAGCCATATTGGAAGTAATTTATGAATTGTTGAGTTTTTCTTGTGCAAAATATTTATTTATTTATTTACTAAACTTTCACCAATAACATAATAGAGTTAAAAACAAATAAAAATAAAATAAAAAATAAAAATAAAAAATATATAAAGGTGAGGGACACGCAACAGATATAGTATATAGCTAATTCAATTAATGTCGCTGAAAAAAGCCTAAAGCTTAGAGAGCGGAATCATGAAATTTTTTATCACCGTGACATCATTACAATAAAAATCTCACTGTATGCTTGCAAATTCTACAACTTGGACACATATTCCTTAATTTCTCAGATACCCTATAGAGAAGTTTGTTAGTACACAAAAGATATTTGAAAGGCTTTAGCCTTTAGGCTTTTTTCAGCGACAACGTTAATTGAAATAGCTATATAAAGGTGAGGGACAATAGTCAGGAAAAACTGAGTTTTAGTCAGGGAAAAGTCAGGGAAGTTAATATTTCAGAATGGCTGGGAACCCTGAAATATAACTCAACATTTAAACATGATTAAATGCATGGGGATAAACTCCATTTGCACTCAAAGTTTGCTTTACAGAAATGTTAACGCTGCTTTGACCATTTGCATTGACAAAGTTTGCTTTAAACACCCATTCTGTCTTCCAGGTAATCAACTTCAGGGGCACCCAAAGTGTGTTTGACAGAAATTCTAACGCTTCTGGGATCAAAGTCTGGGTTTCTTGCATTCAAACAGTTGATAAAAACATGATAGTGCTTATTGCCAAACGTTTTCTTCCAGTTATTGTTACTTGGAATGAAGACAAAATCATGTTCTTTATGAGGAATACATAGTTTCTTATCAAGCACATGCTGGGAATAACTTTGTGTTCCCGAATGTCTAAACGTACAGTGCTATTGTTGTAATAAACTAATGTCAAAACAGAGTCGAATAAAAGTGCTGCTTCAACTTACGCAACATTTAACAATTTCAAATACTGATGACTTCTGAAGCTTGACAATCCGCTGAATGTATATTGTAATATACGTAGAAAAACAGATAAATTTGGACAACTTGATCCAATCTGACCATAAGGTACGTTGGTTAGTTTGCAAGTACAAAAAGCCTATTGCACATGCCCTAGTGCCAGCCTCTCGCAATACACAGAAAGCCCAAAAGAGTTTAAAATCACAGAGAAACAAATTGTTTTCTGTCTTTTCCGATGTTTTCCTCTTTCGAACTTACAATTTGGTAAGAAAAAGCTTTGTTTTTATAAATAATGATTTTTTAGTATAATAAAGAAAATTTTGAGCGGTAGCTTGCGGACCACGCGGGCGGTGGACGCAAATCTATAACTTTCATTCTCTTGGCCTACTATATAGTCTCCTTCAGAACTGTTTCTGGTGTCGTAACGCTAGACGAAATCTCACAGCTCTACTAGGGGGTCTTGGGGGTGCAGGGACTTATATTGGTGCATTACTTTCTCTTCGATTCTATGTGTCAAAGAAGACAATGCTAGTATAGAGTGCTTACAATATATCCGTGAAAAACTTTGTAAGAAATTGCACTAATTAAACAATAGAAAACAAAGGATTTCGCGCTATTTAGTACAATTTAGTTCGCTAACTTTTTCACGGATATATTGTAAGCACGCTATCTATGAGTCAATACTCCCAAAATATCAGGACTTATACCTATCTTGGTTTCAATTTCAAATTGTTCATATCCTGAGTCAGTTACCTTGCGTTGGTGCTTTGGTTATAGTTGCTATTATATTGTTGTCCAAGAGACGCTACATCACTATTTTAAGAATGATAGCCTTTACGAACCAACTGCAACTGTTTGGAAAAACTACAAGCAATGTGGTCTGCAACCAAAAGGCATGGCATAACATGAGATTGAATTGTTTGGTCGCAATCTGATCGTTCCATTTAGGTCCAAATCCCATTCCCAGCCTACTTTTTCATTAAAATCCCAATCCCAGTCATAAATTTCTCAAAAATCCCATTGCAGTTTTTCGAACTCCCCTTTTCACAAAGTAAGTCAAAATACCTCTACATTTCAAATACATTTGGTCTCAACACAAATGGTGCTTTCTTCGGTTGTCCTGCTTCAATGAAATCAATATAAAATAACTCGATTGCAAAATCAGCAAAACCTCGTTTTCGACTTGACTCTTCTATCCCTGCCATTCGACATATTGACTTTAAAAGCTCGGTAGCTGATACATCTAGTGGAATTTCGAGTTTACAATTCTCTGAGTGAATTGCAAGATTATTTTCATTTATATACTTTATCCCTGCAATGACAGTTCGACTGTTCCTGACCTCCGCCCATGTTTGTTTTAGGTCAAACAACTGAAACCGCTGACCAAAAAAGATAGACATGTGACCAGTCTCGGTCTCAGATGCACAATATACCGAAAAGTCCTAGGTACGATTTTTTTCTTTTTCGTTTTTTTTTGTGCGTCGACTTGAAATTTTTTCAATTTTTAAAAAATATTTGTACGGTTTTGCAGTTTTTCAGCATCAAATCCCATTCCCATTTGATGTTCTGTTTCCCATTCCCAGTGACAAAAAATCCCCAAATCCCAGTCCCAGTACAACAAATCCCATTTCCCAGTCAAAAGAACAGGCAAATCCCAGTCCCATTTTACCCCTTCAGGACCCTCACAAATCACATGGTGTTGATTTTCGCTTGTTATATTTTATTGGAATTTTGGCTGATACAAATGATAAAATGCGCTTTGGTGATTGGTTTTTCTTTTTCCCTCCGTTTCTAAGGGGAGCGATTGTTATTCATTAAATATCATAGATAGACTGTGAGCACAATCCCTTTGCTCGTACCGAATCCATGGGCTCGACATCATTTAAACAATTATTAAACATTGAACTTTCCCAATGAAATTTATTTGTTGCACTGATGATTCTTCCCTAGATGAGGTTTGCAGAGAAAGGATATCATCTAAATGATGCGCCAAGAGTAAGTACACGGTGACTTTTTCTTTAAATATAGTGCATAATACTGTTAACCCCTCACATTATGATGTTTTAGGAGACAACGACAGCGGTGAGGCCGGAGATCGATGAGGGCGGACCAGCCAAACAGCGCCCAAAGAAAAGTTAGTAATATCTGACTTTGTTATATACCAACTGTCAAAGTCAATTTTTTCCGTGCTCTGATTGGGCGAGAGCGCATCACGTGAACGTCAAATTTTGCTGTTTCCCCAGCAACAACTCTCAGCGGGCAACAGTGAGTTTTATTGACCGGTAATAACAAAACCGGAAGTAGATTGAGCTTTGAAGGCAGGTTTTTGGCAGCGCGCGTTTACAAATTCATTCATTCGGACATGCATGAAACAAAACTCGTGTTTATTGTCAAACTTTTAAGACCAATTTACAACATTTATTCAGTCCGAGAAAAAGATGATAACCAACCGTACCAGGAATGTCACCAAAAGCTGCAACAATTCTCCGAAAAACTTGTAGGCAGCGACGTTTTGCTTTTTATTTTGTTCTTTGACAGTTGGTATATAACAAAACACTTATTGACTGGGACCTCGGGAAAGCAGTATGTTTTGTGGTCCCCCGGCTCCGCCTCGGGAAACATTAGAGAGCTTAAGCAACGAAGACGGCAACGAGGACGACGACGGCATAAGACAATGGCCTTAATTACAAAATACAATAAACGCACGTGCAAATGAGCAGGGCTGTAAGGAAATCAACCGTATTCTGCAAAACTACAACGTGAAAAGTCCAGATTTCACGCTCTGTAGAGAACGGGAACTTGAGGACGCAAACCACTTTATTTTCCGTTCGCCCAGAAATTCTCTCTTTCATTTTCTTTCATTTCAAAACTCTGGTCTGAATGGCAATTCAAATTAAATAAGCGAAAAAAATTGCAGTAAATATTGCGCTTGAATACGTTTTGACGTCCCGTTTTCCCTGCCGTCGTCGTCGTGGTTGCTTAAAGTCCCTATTGGCGATCTCGGGACCACAAAACATACCGTTTCCCTCGGTCCCAGTCAATAAGTGTTAAGTGTTTGACTAGGTGATAGAGTAGATTTCGTATGAGTGTGAAACGGCACCGCACGGTCACGGCACGGTTACGGCAAGAATTTCGAATGCTTTTTTAGACATCACGGCACTGACACGGTCACGGCACGGCGCGGTCCGTTTCACACTCATACGCAATCTGCTTTATCACAGTTATACGATAATGAATTTAAACAAGTGTCGAGGCAGGTTTCCATACATTTCTTCTGCTTTTTCAGGATAACCTCGAATTGAAGCATTTGTTCAGAATAAGCGGAGTGTATCTGTGACATCAGCTCATTAGCTGACACCAGTGAACTTATAAGGGACAGATCATTAAAACGTTTTTGTAGAGAGAAATTGAGGATGAAACCAAAATCAACTGTACTATCGAAGAAGATAGACATCGAGTTGATTTTTCATGAACTACCTAAATTGAACAGTAATTGCATCATACAGCAGGCCTTGTTAAAGAAATTATTATTTCTCCACAGCTCCTTTTGGTCGTGCAATCGCAAATCACCGATCGCCGCTCGCTTCAATTCGTCAACCTCAGTTTTTGAAGCACCTCAATCTCAAGCCCAGAGTTTTGCCGGCGTCTGACCAAGAGGAACGCAGGCGCTGGGTTCGAGATTGGAAGCATTTAGTTTATAAATAGATCCAAAGCACGCGTATCCAGATATTTTGAGTTCGTGCAATTTCACACGTTTCGCATATTGCATGCAACTTTTTCCTCAAAATAACATGCGCACCACCCAGAAACTTTATACATGCTGTGCTGAAAAGACTGGAACCGATACCGTGTATTAAAAAATATACGAAATTCGGTCGTGCACAGGACTAGAGTATTCGCAACGTATTCCCCCCAAAACTACGTCCTGCAGATTCAACGACCGTATTAAGCGAATACGCGCGGACGCCAATTAAAAAGTTAGGTATTTAATGTGCAACCTTTATCGGGGAAAGCAAATACAGGGTTTGGAGTAAGCACATAAGTGTTTCAGTATATTAGTTTACCTCTTTCCCGAAAAACGTTTAGGTCCTTTATATCAGTGCTCTAGCCTAATTTCTCCGTGCAACTCAACTAAACTAGAATATCAATTCAATTATGGTGGAGAATTTGAGAGTGAGTACGGAAAACGAGTACAAAGAGCTAGTTGCTGCCGTAGATGCTCGTAATCAGGTACATATTGTACGCTATATAGCCTACCACCCTCCTTTGGTTGTTTATGTGCGTACCTCGCACTTCCTGGCCTACGGATATGTCTATAACCCTATTGTTTGTAGGTCTATTTAAAATCAATATAATGATTTAGCAAACACGACAATTGTTTGCGATAGATGCTAATGCTTTGTATTTCTTTGTGGCTAGGCCTTGTTCAAAAATGATCATGGGAGAAGCATGAGAGGGCAGCAATATTTACCCGTTTAAAATCGTATATCAATCGTTGTACTACCCCCGAGAGCGACCATGCGAAGAATGCATCGTAAAAAGTGGTGGGGCGTTGAAAAAACGTTCATGGAAGGATGTGAAATTTTTCGTAAAAAACGAAATTGAAAGAAGAAAGGACAAACCAAAACCAAACCAAAATAATGACAAGTCCCAGTTTGAAAGTTCATCCGAGGTTGAAAACTTAAAGAGGAGGAGTAAAAGTACAGCCCAAACGTAGCATCAATCGATCGTGACATTGTGGAATACGTAAATTTAGTAATATGGGGAAACGTCTGCAACTCGGACCAACAAACTTTTCGGCAGCTCTCACTAAATAATATCTACAGTATTCAGAAAAGTATATGCAAACAGTTGTACTGTTAGATACAGTTGTCCTGTTAATAAATAAAGTACTCATGACATCAAGATTGACAGATACTACGTTTTATTTACACTTTAGAAAGACTCCAATTAGTTGGAATATTTAATGTTATGTGCGATATTTCTTTAATGTATGATGTATATTACAACTCGTTTCAGACCGACTCTGCATTTCTGACCTTTTGGCATGTATTAGAAAAGTAGTGGACAGAGTTGGAGGAAGAGCACACAGATTTCTAAGCTGAGCTAAATTAGTTACCTGAGCTTTTAGGGATAATTTTCAAACTTTTCGACGAGGATCACCACTTCTTTAAATATAGGAATCCTCCTTCCCCGGGATTTCTAGTCAGCTTTTTGTAACTTAGGGAATAATTAGCTCAATTACAGAATTATCACAATTGCTTATACGCACTTTCATTGATCGAGAATTGTGCTCTGCTATTACAGATACACTCAAATGACACCGAACAAACGCTTGAATTCGCAAATTAATAAGTGTACCAAAACATGTTTGATAGTCTCAACCAGATACTTTTGTCTTAAGTCATTACTGCCAAAATCGTTGCATCGCGACCAGCAAATTACAAATTTTGCTTTGATTTTGGGTTTTTCTGAACCGTCAATCAGTTTGGGGGCGGAGCTTCTTTCAAATCAACCAATCACTGAACGAGTTCGTGAAAGCTCCGCCCCCAATAATGATGAATGGATCAAAAAGATCAAAATCTTACCGACGTTGGAGGTCGCGATGCAACGATTTTCGCTGTAAAGTGCATCTATTATATAGCCGATCTCAAGAAGGTTGATTTGGAGGCTTTCAAATAGGAGTATATCTGCAGTTTAGGAGTATATCTGTCACGTGGCAGATGTCTATTTTTGTTTATCGTGTACGCTATATAGCTGCCAGTCGAGTCGAGTAGTTACAACAGAGAAGGAAAAACAATTTATGTCCAGAGCATTATCAAACAGATCAAGGGGGTGTTTGCATCACACTAGGATCATCCTAGCAGGCGAATCATCCTACCTGCTATACATTTACTGCATTCTGTTTACATGGAAATTAGTGTCTTCACTTCGGGTACTAGGATCATCCAGCTACTAAACAGAATGCAGTAAATGTATAGCAGGTAGGATGATTCGCCTGCTAGGATGATCCTAGTGTCATGTAAACACCCCCTAAGAAAACAGGTTTCTACGCCGTAATATATACATGGTCACGTGACAGATATACTTTGCGCTGATTGGCTGACTACCATGTTTATATCAGGGTCCGGTTGTACGAAGGGTGAATAGCGCTATCCAGCGGATAAATCCTTATCCAGCGGATAAAATCTATGCAAAATCTATACAGTGGATAACTCTTATCCGGTGGATAACTTTATCCAACCTTCGTACAACCGGGCCCAGAGGACAAAGACATGGCTCACACAAAAACGTTGAAAATATTTTATGAAAGCAATATAAAACGATCGCTTATGTCTCTGCCGTACGTAATGTATAAAGAACGAGAGAGCGTGTTATATCGGTGGATAAAGATCCGAGCCGAAGGCGAGGATCTTTAATGTGATATAAACGGGGCGTGTGATGTAAACACTCTGGAAGATGTAGAGCAAGCTTGCCCTATATCTCCCATCGTGTTCATATTACAGTACAACGGAGACATACGCTCACGCTTTAAATTCATCAATAATTTACCAACGTACCGCTATTAATATAAAATGCGCGCATATCTACTGTAATACAATCACGATTGATGGGAAATGTATAGCAAGGAATACGGGGCGTAGCCAAGTGTTTCTCTGGCTTTTCTAGTACTCTACACACATTACAGTACAGAAACATAGCAATTGTTTTATACTGCTTTTATAATGTTCTTTCGACGTTTTTGTACACATATATACACGGTCGTCAGCCAATCAGCGCGCGCGTTATTATATTTCTCCAGTATTTGATAAAAAATAAGAGCACTATAAAAAACAGTAGACTTCCCTGTGGTCGTTTATATTGATACAATAGTCAGAATATAATGGCATAGAGCAATCTTGAGAAGTCAGACACAATTTATCGTTCTTTTCATTGTTAGCATTTTAAACTAAGAGCAATTAAAAAATCTTTAATTTTCAAATTAAATCGTTGTAATGTGTCTTAATGATACACCTTAAGCCTGTTTTTCACAAGCGATGGAAATAGAAGCGGAAGCGCGCGACGTACGCAAACTCAGTGTTGAATTTCTCACTTAGGTGTGGAGAAAGACAATCAGTAGTGCATAACTAAGTCTGCGTATGTTTCCTCCGCCTCTAGATCTGCTTCGTCACTACCAGCCTTTGGTTGTGATGGTACGAAAACGTTGGTACTTTAAATCTATTAAAATAACCGGCCATTACATGCACCAAATCAAGACAGCATAAATAAGAGAGGGAACTTCCTAATATCGTGCGCGTCATGTGAATTCTCGCTTGGGCTATTTGCATACGAAGTTTCGGCCTCTTGGACCTTTTAGAAAACCCGGTGCTTGGTCTCCATAAACCACCATAGGTAAGGATGTGCACGTGTGTGTCTGGCATTGCCATTGAAATGAAAAGGTGAGTCATTTGCTGTAAAGGCAAAAAGTTAAGTTCACATTTTCAGTACCAAATGCACAATGAGAGGTGAAATCAAAGCGCAAATTGCGCAGGTAACTCATGGATTGAGTGTAATAAATATACTGCATACTTAATTGGAAAACCTCTATAGCCTGGTTCATGTTAGCCGCATGAACATAATGGAAAGGAATGCAGAGTCGATAGTCTACAGCTGCTCACTGGCAGTTGTCCTTTTTCTTACAAATAAGTGGATGACTGATTCTGAATACCATTACTTTTGCTAGCGTAGCACCGGGAATAGGAAAATGGGGGAATGCTCAAAAGGTTTTTAGCTCTAGAAAAGGGAGGTGATACTAACTGAAGAGAGCGAAACTCAGTATTGATGTCGCGCGCCCAAGGGTCTTTATACAGAAAAGAATTCAAAAGCCGAAAGCAAACAGTCCCGTCTGCGCGCAAGTCAAAAATCAAAGTCTCTTATTTGAGAAATTATATTGTTTAGCGAAATTACTAAAAATAGCCTTAGTCGCCGCGAACATCGCACATACACCAATACTGAATTTCGCTCTCTTAGTATTATGATCTCTTGGTTTTATAGATGCCTTGGGGTGCGAGGTAACGAACTGTCTGGGCTGAAATCCGTTGCATATTGGTTGATACACATTTGATCAGCAAATAAATTTGTTTCTGTTTACTGTTTAGATTCAGTCGTTTGGATACTCTTGTGCTACTTATTTCATGAACACTAATTATTTGGCGGTATTTTTTTCCACTTAATTCAGTTCCATCCAGATTCCTGTTTTTCCTTTTAGATCTCCCTGGGTTCATTTGCGGGCCTCTAGTGGGTTCACTTGCGGGCCTGTACAGGTCGTCGCTTCGCGACTCGATTTCTCGTTGCTTTGCGACTCATTCCACTCCCACAAAAGACGACAAGCCCCTCTGGTATCCAGGTTATATAACCCCTCGCTTCAGGCCGTTCACTTCGTTCCCCTGAAGTATTCCCGGCTTAATTGTAGCTAAATCTGTGGCTAACTGAAAAGCCTTTTCTAGACATTTCGTGAAAAATCTGTTGGCTAATCCTCGATGTAAACCACTACTGAGGTGACTCACGCGCACCTTAATAAATGTTAAATATAGATAGAATTGATGTTCACTAGCTCGATAATTGTACATGGATTTTATCTACAATAGCCAGAAACAAAGCACTTGTTCAAACGAAATGAAGTGTTAGAATAGAACGAAACATTGGAGGCTTTTCCACTGAGGTGAACCCAAAATCTTGTTTTAGTTTCTTTAACCTTAAAGTTTAGCGTTGTTCGTTTGCAATCTCCTCCCAAAACAGGCTATTTTCAAATATGCGCTCTCTCTCTTCTTCCTCCTTTGCGTTTTGCGATCATTTCTGT
Source organism: Telmatactis stephensoni (assembly GCA_029948255.1). NCBI lineage: Eukaryota > Metazoa > Cnidaria > Anthozoa > Actiniaria > Isophelliidae > Telmatactis > Telmatactis stephensoni. Next base: position 91,885 of record JALIZF010001266.1, on the reverse strand, counting down.
CCATTTGATTTAAATACAACGAAAGGAGATGTATTCCCTCGTTTATTACTAGGATTCCTTTATCAGTACTGGATATACCAATCTCCATAAACTTTTAGCTGCAACACTTAATTTGTTTATTTGAAATAAATAGTCAAGAGTTCCTATACTCTTATGCATATTTCCCAAAGCTCCTAATGGACTTGGGAAAGGCAAAGCAAAGCTCTCTCTTCAACTTTATAAAACATTACAATGTACCCCGGGAGGCAACACCCATATATTTTGGATGGAGAATGATCACTAGGCGTCAAATCACTGAATTTGGTACCTTTTAATTTAAAGGATTCATAGTTAATAGCATGGTTTTTTAACAAAAATTGGTACCAGGCCGTCCTCGGACCCAGGGCGTCAGGGAGGGGGGAGGGGTGCGGAGGGGAAAGGAAAGAGGGAAAAAGGACGCCCTGGGCTTTCGACTACCCCTTTTCCCCTCTTTCCTTTCCCCTCCGCTCCCCTCCCCCTCCCTGACGCCCTGGGTCTCCGAGGACGGCCTGGTACCAATTTTTGTAAAAGTACCCTGCTATTAACTATGAATCCTTTAAATTAAAAGGTACCAGCTGAAATTTTGTATTTCTTATTGGTATAAGGTAGAGGTAAAAATAGCTTGAGCCATGCCAATTTTGGCACTTTTTAGAGGTGAAAATGAAGATTTCCTATGATCATCCCTGACCAAACTATATGAGAGCTCCTGGCCAGGCAACATACACAGTTAAAATGATGTTATATTCTCATCAGTAAATTGGTCTGAAAATGCAATTTGAGTTGACATTATGAAATCTAACTTCAAGGCAAACAAATATCTCTTGTCACATTAGATTATAGCTGTATCTAGCCTCTTCCACTGGTTTATGAGTTGACAGATTTCTGCTGCATTTTACCACCAATTCAAATTTAGTTGATGGACCAAAAAAATTGTTGTATAGACGATGTTGCATACCAATAATATAATAATTTATTAGTAATGTTTAAAGGCCGACAATGAGGACTTGACCAAAGTCCGCGCAATTAAATGTAGTTCCAGTCCGAGGTGCAGCCGAGGATCAGAACTAATTGCAAGGACTTTGAAATACAGTCAAGTCCGAATTGGAGGCCTTTGAACGACTTCTCAAACTCATTAATTAGTCAGGAGGAATCTTTGTCCAGATATTTACTCATTTTATTACAATGAAACTATTAGCTAATAGTTTCAAAATACTTAAGAGCAGACAATTTTCATCATGTGACCGAATTCAAGTCACCTGGTTGGCTGATTACCTCATGAATAATTAATGAGTTTGAGAAGTACATGTATCTTTAAAAAGTAAATTGCATGATTAAGTGCATTTAATTAAGATAAAAACAAATATCTAAATTATGTTTTGTTAGAGTTAATTACTAGGTGTTTTGAGAAATCTTTAATTTTGTCTGCTCCTCGTATTTCATGTGTTAATAGGGGTAAGCAGGTTATGTTGAAGTCTTCATAGAGATCTTGAATCTAACAAGTATTAAGGAAAAATAGGCATTTAAAAATAGCAACAATATGATGGAAGGTTGTATGTTGCACACAAAGGAGATACAAATCAAGATACCTACTTTGTACAAAGACACTATGTACAAGAAAGATACTTGGCACTAGCATGTAATGTGCCAAGCAGTATCTCAATGTCATTTCCCTATTGCAGGTAATCTGTACCTTTGGTTAAGGTGAGATCAAAGAAAGTCTGAAGATTTGAGGCTTTGCCTTGCTATGAAATTTTTTTTGAAATAAGGATCTTGGCTGCGACACATTTTATGATCAAATAGCGGAGGTGCGCCTCACACACAACCCACTTGGGCCACCTTAAAGAGCATGGATTTGAGTCTGTACAGCATTCACCTACACACTTCGAATTTCCTTATCAAATACATGGATAATTTAATTAGTTGAATCTTTCAATCTTTCCCATAAAAAAGGGCAACTAATAAATGTACCAACTACACCCCCCCCTCCCCACCCCACCCCCGGACTCCTATATATAAGAGGGTGGGGATGCTCGCCCCAAAAGGTACCCCAGTATTATTCTGTTGGGCATGGCAACAATTAATTTCTACCCCTAAAAGGTACCAATTCCAACAAAAATTCAAGAATCCAAAAAATAAAAACTCCTTTATCGATGTGCTCAAAAGACACAAGTCAGACCATTAAAATTGTCCCAGTAATGCTTATTTTAGGTGTTTTATTTACCGAAAAACACCTGAGAAAGTCTGAGATACCCTAAAAGGTACCAGATCACTGATTTTCACCCCTAAAAGGTATGATGAGCATCCCCGCCCATTTCCTATTGGAGTTCCTCCCAAGACCAACTACACTGTAGTCATTTAATAAGTTCAGGTTGCCTACAGTGGACATGTTCCTATGCAATACCATGCTCTTAGAACAAAAGCTACAGAATAAACCATTTCACGGTTCTCATAGTTCAACCTCAGCCTCGACAACGTGTAATATATTCTGAAGAAATTGACTACAACCCATGGTAATATAAGGAATGCACACATCAATAAACAATTGAAACACTTTAAAATTCCATGGGCTGTAGTCAAATTCTAAAGAATATATTAGAATATATAGGTTGAACGACGAGAACCATAAAATGGTCTATTAAGTACATGTGGTCAAATGACTTACTACAAAGAGAAAAATAGTGGTTGGAGAGGGTGTGGTATATTTAAATGCAATTAAAGTACTGACTGTACATTTTTGGTTTACCTGGTCAAGATACTTCTTTTGTATTCTGTGTCTTGATTCACATAATCTACAACCTGAAAACAGGATGCACACCAACAGGAAATAAAGACTGGTCAGTGGTCAATGTACTTGACTCACTAGACTGCAAGACAAGGCTGAAGTATTTCTTCTCACTGACTACTTTGCCTTGTTTATGATGGTTCAAGAGTTTTTTAGTTCTTTATGAAAAAGAGGAGCCTGAGAGAACCATGAAATTTGACTATTGTTTTGCGAAGCCTTGTTGTTGTTGTTGTTGTTGTTGTTGTTGTTATTGTTGTTGCTGTTGGTGGTGGTGGTGGTGGTGGTGTGGGGTACGGAGGGGAAGGGGGAAACAACGACCATTGAAATAATAGTTTGTGTAATTATATTTTTTATAGTCCTATTAAATCAGCTCTATGAAGCAGGTAAGGGGAAAACAGTTCCATATTATTTACCTTTTTCTTTGCTGGGGTAAACAAGTTGATTGACAATGATATTATGAGTATCAATGTCTGCCTTCGTAAGCTCCTGCACTAAACGTTCTGTTTCATATAGAGAAAGGAACTCAGCAATACAAACACATACAAACGTTGTGTGATCCTGAAATCAAAACAGAAAATCGCTGCATGATACTGCATTACACGGCTGGCACTGGCACTAATGGATACCTCCCATAAACAGGCTACAAACATGATGGTCATATGTAGACAGCAGACTAGATATCAGGATACAAAATCACATAAATCAGCATGTAGTCCCCAATTAGTGCACTACTTGTAGTGTGCTAGAAGCCTAGACATGCAAATAAAGTTGGTGATTGATTTGACTTACCTGATAAAAAGTAGCCTGTGTGGCTGGCCCTTGGGAAGGGGAGGGAAGGGGAGGGGAAAGGGCAAAGGAAACAAGGGCCTGCAATGAAGCCCTTGGTTTTTATGATTTTAGCCCTGGGGTGGTCTTCTTATGGGAAGTTTGACTTTAATGGCCACATTTTGTAAAGATTTTAAAAATAACCCTAGTTGCATTTAAATTACTCTGACAAAGGGCCCCATGCTTAAAATTTCAGTAATGTTAAGGTGTCACTGACTTCCATGCATTTCTTATTGCAAACAAACCCAGTTTGTATTCAGGCAGCCTGTTACAGGGACCTGTGACTTGACACTTACTGTATATACCTTTTATTGATAATTAATTTGTTAGGCCTGGTTTGCATGACAACATAAGCATAGATAAGCATCATAGACATTTAAATGTTTCCTTTTTCTCAAAATACTTATTGAAAAAATATGTCATTATTTTTTAATATGGTGCTGGACGTCACCCAGTCACTACATTTAGTCATTATTGTTGCATGGTGATGGACTTACAGGGTTTTTAAACTGCTCACTGACTTGTTTTATGAGTGGTAAAGTTTCTTCTAATTTGTTGGTCATTTGATCAGCATTCATGTCTTGAACACCAAGCAGAGCACCAAACTGAAAACATTGCATGACAGACAAATGTATACAATCATGTTTGTGTAAGGCCATATGTGACTGTATGGCCTTGATGAAACTGATGGGATATCAAATGATCAAGAAGACACTTTTCAGACAGTCAAGCATTTTTCTTTCAAGACCAAGACAGTTTACTTTCACCAACTTTCTTTGTTTTCAAAACTTGACACTCCAATACATGACACGAGACCTGACACATTTTCAAACCAAGATTTTGTGAGATTGGCCTATTTTTTGGGGAGGAGGGAGAGGGTGGACATTTGACACCTCTGCTCATGTGCCATGCACAATCAAATTAATTAAAGACTATTATATTATATAATAACAGGTTGTGTGACTGAAGTCAAAATGTCTACATGTATGTCACACAATTATTGACATAATTAAATTATATCTATAAAATCTAGTATAAAATCTAGTATTACTGAATTACCTGTGAAACAAAAGGTCCAATACTGTTTTTAAGTGTCAGTATTTTACCAAGAGACTTTTCAATAATTGATGGAAAAGACAGCAATCTAAGAGTATGCCCAGTTGGTGCAGTGTCAAATACAACCACAGAAAAATCCATGGTCTTTACAAGTCTACAGTGGAAAAAAGAGATTGTATTATAATGTGATGTAAGCTACCATGACCACCCAATAATTAATCTTTCAACAGAAACAAAAACTATAAAACATTTGCCTTTATATAATGAAATTCTAAACTTTAGTTTCCTGACTGGGTGAGTTAACTTATAACTATCTTGATTTTTAATATGGGAAATACTAATTCTAGAGCTACATGAAATGCATAAAATTTGCAAACAATAGCTTATTAGTATACAGTGAACATTCCCTGAAAACTCCTTAGTAATAACCTGTACCTCATAACTTCAGCAAAACTCATTGCTTCATCAATTCCAGGAAATGCTCCCAGTAGATCGCCAATCATTGCTTTACTCATAGACATCATATCTATTAAGACCAATGTACCAAAATCAATGTACATGTAGTTGAAGCTTCATTGTACCTAGACATTTTCCACTGGAATTCCTGTGTCACTAATATATAGAATCCCCCAAAACAAAGTGTGTGTATATGATTGAACTGACAGGAAGTGTGATGCAATTTTTGTAAGAGGTCTCAAATAGAATTATATAATAATAATTGTATTGTAAGGATTTGACTAATTTCTAGTTCTTGAGCAAAGAAATTCCAATAGGTTGCTATTGATCAATAGGCATCATATCTAGTCCAGTCCCAGACTCTCTTTCTTGCCGCTCCAGGACTCGTGGAGAAAGAGAGTCCAGTATAACTTGCATGCGCATGTCAGTTTAGTGACCACGCGATCACCACATTCATGTGGTGATCGCGTGGTTACAAATCCTAAAGTCATCTAATGATTCAAGATGGCTGAAGAAGAAAGTGTTTTGTATACACGATATCAGTCTCATTTCGGAAAGCCATTTGTTGATTCAGTGAGCTATGCACTTGGAAAAACCAACTATAATCTTTTACCAAAGTTTGAGCAGTTACAGGCCATTTACGGATGGACAGTTGTGAAAGACGTATTTGTGAATTTTTCGATACGCATCACTACCACTGCTACCAAACACTGACATTTGCATATTGCAAGCTCGCAAAATACTAATTAATTAATTGATTGGCTCATTTTGCACATGCGCATGCAAGTTATACTGGACTCTCTTTCTCCGCGAGTCCTGGAGCGGCAAGAAAGAGAGTCTGGGACTGGACTAGCATCATATCCTGTCCCATGCGGAATTTTTACCAGCTGAATTGTAAGTTCTCAAAAGAATTCTAAGTTAGGAAAACTCACCATCACTATCAAAGTAGTCTTCAGGTAAATTGGTGAATCCCAAATTTGGATCTATTTCCTAAATAAAGATATGAGAGTAACAAGGTATTTAAGTGAAAAGTTCTTGGATGTGTTGGAAATAGAACATGGAAAAGCAGTGCAATTTTGAGTTATAAAAGCATGTACAGGAATTGTAAGAAGGCAAAATAACTAATGAAGCATGAGACATAGCTGACCAAGTGATTCTCAACATTTCTTGAGTCTTTTTTCAATTCCCAATATACATTGTACATCTAGCACTTATGATGAATTTCCTATTTCTTTCATCTTTTTCAATTTATTTACTATAGAGGTGATGTTGGATGGCAGAACAAAAGAATCTGTTTCCCTGGAGCATTGAGATTCTTTCTAATGTAAAATAATTGTATTGTTACTGACATCCACATGGACACTACTTTTAAATGACTGTGCTAAGACTCCATATTAAGGCAAGTTTTCTATTTCATTTTGTTACAAAAATGTTTCATAAAAATGTGCACACTATATTAATTATGTACTCTCGTATGAAATGTCTTTTTGTGTGCAAAAGACTTGTGCAAAATGACTTTTGTGCAAAATCACTGGTAACCTTAACTATGAGTCCCATGCATCTTCTGGTCAATCAAGTGTGTGCATAGAGTAGATTTCGTATAAGTGTGAAAACCGCACCACGCGGTCACGGCAGGAATTTCAAATGTTTTTATAGACATCCAAGCACTAGCTGACATGGCCATGGCACGTACGGCACTGTCCATTTCACACTCATACGAAGTCTGCACTATGTGTGTTTGTGTTCTATCAAACCAGGAGAGCATAACCAGGGACTCACTACTGTATACACCTTGAGAAAAGCCTTCAGTTGCTGAAATTGATGTGTTGCCCTGCATTTGGGCTATTTTTAGAACTTGAATCAAGATTAAACTGGAAGCAAATTATTATTATGCATGGGAAATATTCAATATTTTCACCTCACAACCCAGGTTGACAATCTTGGTAAGATCATGGCAAGATCATGGCAAGATCTTTTCAAGATCATGGCAAGATCATGGCAAGATCTTGCCATGATCTTGGAAAGATCTTGCCATGATCTTGGAAAGATCTTGCCATGATCTTGCCAAGATCTTACCAAGATCTTGCGAGATTTGTTCCATGATCTTGGATGATCCTTAATGATCTTGAAAGATCTTATCATGTAATCTTGGCAAAATTAATGACTCTTATGCAAGATCTTGTAAGATCATGCCAAGACCTTGTAAGATCATGCCAAGATTGGTATAAGATCTTGTAAGACCATGGCAAGACCTTGTAAGATCATGGCAAGATCACAACAAGATCTTGTAAGATCATGGCAGGACCTTGTACAATCATGGCAAGACCTTGCCAAGATCTTTGCAAGATCATGGCAAGATTACAATAAGATCTTGTAAGGCCATGGCAAGACCTTGTAAGATATAATGGCAAGATCTTGCAATATTTTCATGAATGCAGGTACATACTGTCACAACATTAAAGCCACTCATAGTGTATTAAGCAATTTATTCCTTTATTTTCAATTGATACTCTAAATCTATTTAAAAAGTATATACATTATTAATCATTTAATTAATATAAATTAAAGCTCATGCTACAGTAACATTCTTGTACATCCATATTACATGTATGAATAATTGACTCTTCTTATGCTAGAGAATGTCAAAATGTCAAAAATATATTCAATCAAGGAATTCATTTTGGCTTGTCAAAAATAGAGAACTTGCAAAATTTGAACATTGGACTAACTAATAAAGATACATGTATGAATTTTTTTAAAGCTAAATATTTTTTAGGAACTTTTGAATAATATTTTCTCTGTTAGTGAAGCCCAATTCATTTTTATTTTTGAAGATATTTCTTACAGTGGCAGTAAGACGAGAAGAGTCAATTATAAATAAATGTTGATTGACCTTAAATGGAAATAAAATATCAGAAAACTTCAATCATTACTTGCATGTTCCCTTTTTAAAATGCTCACTATTTGTTTTATGGGAATTGAAAATATATATCTTAAATTTGCACGGACTGCATTGAGCAATAAGTAAGCCACTCAAGCAATAAACAATTCATTTCTTTATTATGACTCTCAAGCCTTTTATACAATATATTTCCAATGAAAGATTACTTTAAAATTAAGTTACTGCAACTTTGTAATAATTATGATTTGTTTGGACTTTATAAGTCTTGTAAAACATTCACTTTTCTATAAGATTATCTTGCTTATCAGTACTCATCAATACAGATAATTGAAACTTTGGTTCTCACTATATATTTGCCTAATCTCCAAGTGAGAAAAAAAGCTTTGCTATGGGACTATGAAATTACTAGTAATGATCTCTCTCTCTCTTTCTTTCTCTCCTCTCTCTGAAATGTTTAATAACATGTTACCAAATAAATTTCTACAAATGGTTTTAATTAATTAATTCAGAAGAAAAATTCAAGTAAGTTATGTTGTATCACTTATCTGTTGGCTAGTGATCAAGTACAATCCTTGAACACACGTGGAAATCATATAATTCAAATGCTGGTAGAGTCTGCTTGAGTTTAAACACAGTCTGTTGTCATAAATTATCTCTTGCTTTTCTAATACATCTTGTCCATAACATCTATAAAAATAAATCATAATTACTTTAATGTTTCAAGGTTTGAGCGAGAAGGATTGTGGTGTTTCATTATCAGTTTAAAAGAGGATGGGGTCGAAACCGCCAGCTCACGTCTTCAAGCCAGCTTGTATTATACAAATTTTGTGACTTGATTATAGTTATGAACAGTAGAAGCTACTCTGTTTATAGAAATGAAATTTATAAATACTTCAAGCTTTCATTGTTTAATATAAAAAGCAAGAACTTACCGGCTGAATTTTCAAAATTGTGACTCGATTCTTGACCGTAACATATGAAGTAAAAATAGGTCGTTGAATGCCCCAGAAACCGTTCAGACTTCTACTTCTCCAAGGCCTTGCTTTTCTCCTAAACAATGCCTACCATTTACAGTAATTACTACGTTTTTCTGCTCCATTTAACGGCAATAAAAGCCATTAAGCATTGGCGACTTTTCCGTAGATAGAACGTTGTTGATTTCAGCACCGAATCCGCCAAAACCATTTGAATGCTATCACGTGATTGAATACTTTGTTTTCATTGGATATTTGTGAATATCCGCTGGTCAGTCAGCCTGCACCTTCACTTGAGAGCCGCCATGTTTGTCTAATACGAACTTGAAACGTGGGTCAGAACAAAAGTTGAAATATCTGATATTTCTCAATCAAAAATTGTCAATGGCACCAAAATTTTCAAGACTCTCAATCGCTATGCATTTTTTTATAGCAAACAGGATGTATTTCTGCACAAAATATCGCTGGATCAAAGCTTTTATAGATGTACAGACTAGCAAGCACGTCACCAGTTATCACTTATTAAATCTATTTGTTTGCAAAAAAAAAAAAAAAAACTATCACATTGCCGTAAAGGTTATTTTTGAGTGAAACCCTTCTTTTTATCCTGTAAAATCTTGTCAACTGTCCTTGAAGATTCTGCAAAAAACGGTCCAAGGTCTCCTTCAAGATTATATATGTCAAGATATTTGAAATCTTCTTAAGATCTTTGATCTTGTCAGCTGATAATCTTGGTAAGGTCTTGCTAAGATTATAACAAGATCTTGTCAAGTTTATGAAGCAATCTTACCAAGATTATCTGCCAAGACCTTGCCAAGATCTTTGCAAGATCTTGATAAGATCTTGCCAAGATAATCTAAGATCTTGTTATGATCTTGGCAAGATTATTACAAGATCTTACCAAGATTACATGCCAAGATCTTGCCAAGGTCATGGCAAGATTATAACAAGATCTTGTCAAGTTTATGAAGAAATCTTACCAAGATAATCTGCCAAGACCTTGCCAAGATCTTTGCAAGATCTTGATAAGATCTTGCCAAGACAATCTTCTAAGATCTTGCTAAGATATTGGCAGAGTATTGCTAAGATCTTGCCAAGATCATGGCAAGTCCTTGGCAAGATTATGACAAGATCTTACCAAGATTATGTGCCAAGATCTTGCCCAGATCATGGCAAGATCTTCCAAGATCTTGCCATGATATTGGCAAGATAATCTTGGACAGATCTTGGCACACTTTTGACAAGATCTTGCTATGATCTTGGCAAGATCTTGATAAGATCTTGGCAAGATACCTGTTTGTCAAGATCTTGACAAGGTCTTGGCAAGATCTTCCAAGATCTTAGAGGATCTTCCAAGATCTTGACAAGATGCTCAACCTGGGAAGTGGCTGGTGGTGTAAAAATACCCCAAATGTACTGTACATGTAAGGCAACCCATCATTTCATGTGACGTGCATATCTCAGTCTCCTAGGTAATAAACTTGCTCCAAGTCTCGCTCATTGATTTTCTCCATTGCTTGGGCTTTCTGTGTCATTATTCGGATTCTCAGTTTACGAGCACTCTCAGAGGGGAACAGCACGAAAGAGGAGAGTCACAGAGAATCTGAATAATGACACAGGAAGCCCAAGCAACGGAAAAAATCAACGAGCGAGACTTGGAGCAAGTCTACCTAGAGACTTATGAGACTTATTTTATGATATTGATATGATAAAAAACATGTTTATAAAGTTACCATAGCATATAGGTTTTGATGTCCTTTCACCAGAGTAGGAACTTTACCAAACTTTTGATCAAAAGCGTCAGAGATATTGTGTGCTGGATCAGTTGATATTATTAATACATTTTGTCTGACTTGAGCCAACTGGACTGCTATACTACAACTGAAATAAACAATATCCATCTAATTATATCACCAGTATTCTTTTGATGGTTCCTAACACACATGACACCTATTTTCTAAGTCCCAAAGTTGTTTTTGCCATGTAAATCTTTTATTTGCTACACATAACCTTACTAACGTGTACTAAGAAGCAATCACTTTTAATAAAATAGCAACAATTTGCACTTATGTCACGCACTGTAGCTGCAGCTTACAGCAAGCTTACAATACACAATGTACAATGTATGTCACTTATTTGTGAACACAAAACAGAAGTAATATTAATAATAGAAGCTATATAATAAGCTTACTTACATGTAAGCTTTATTTAAGCTTACTGTATACCTATCATAACTTACTGTAATAACGTGTTCAATTATGTCATATGAATAGTGCCAAGAACTGAATTGGAAAAGTATCACGAATACAGCTACGTAATTTGACTAAAATATGTATCGTAGCTAGGCTTAATTCTTACTGTCTTCGGCAACAGAAATGAGTTCAATGCCCCCTGTTAAAGAAATGTCTGACAAGAGAAATGAACTCAAAACTGACAAACATATTTTAAGTCATAAAATCATTATTTTAAGCTACAAACCTGCACGTTGTTTTACCAACACCTCCTTTACCCCCTACAAAAACCCATCGAAGCGATGTCTGGTCAATAATGTTCTTTATACTTGGATCTAGTGGTTCAAAACCATCTTCCGCCGCCGCCATGTTGAATTAGACGATTCCACAGGCAACCCACCCGGTAAGAAAAATAAAACAAAAGATATTGAAAACATTCCCAAAACGACATATTTTTATATTTTACGTGGCTTCTAAAAATCAATGAATTCGAATTTTACTGTATTTTATCTTAACATCCGACTTTTTTACATGGTAAACAAAACTACAATTTGTGTTTCCTCTGCTACCGCTGCATCAATAAAATAAGTAAAACCTAAAATTAAAGTACATGAAGTACTAGGCCAGACTCGTGGGTAATTTTCAAAATGGCGGACTAGAAGAGATCAGTTTAAAATTTAAATTGAAGATGATTTTAATTTGAGTCAGCGTGAAAGATATTAAAGAACATGTGTGGAATCTTCTTTTGCCTTTTCAACTGCAAGCAATTCTGCCAAGAAAGGTTGGCAGAGGTGAGAAAATATTGAACGTAATCGAATGGCCAATCTTTCAAACTAAAGTTTAAGCTTAACTCCCGGGGTTAAACTCTTAACTTGTTAGAAAGTTTATACGTTTTTTATTCACAATTTAAGCATTTGGATTTTTAGGCTTTAGTCGATTCTACAACGCCACTGATTGAGAGAAGAGGACCAGATTGTTTAATATGTAAAGAGAAAGTAGTTAACAGTGAATTCAAGTTCAAAGTTATTGGATCGGTTCTTCACCTTAGGGGAACTCTTACATCACAGCCTTTGAAGGACAACCAGGGTAACTTGTTGGTATGGAATGGTGAAGTGTTTGGTGGTTTAGAGGTGAGTATTGTTGGTATGGAATGGTGATTAGTGTTTGGTTGTATAGGGGTGAGTATTGTTGGTATGGAATGGTGTAGTGTTTGGTTGTATGGAGATGAGTATTGTTGGTATGGAATGGTGATTAGTGTTTGGTTGTATAGAGGTGAGTATTGTTGGTATGGAATGGTGAAGTGTTTGGTTGTATGGAGATGAGTATTGTTGGTATGGAATGGTGAAGTGTTTGGTGGTATAGGGGTGAGTATTGTTGGTATGGAATGGTGAAGTGTTTGGTGGTATAGGGGTGAGTATTGCTGGTATGGAATGGTGTAGTGTTTGGTGGTATAGGGCCAGGGTGAGTATTGTTGATATGGAATGGTGAAGTGTTTGCATGTAGGGGTAAGTATTGTTGGTATGGAATGGTGAAGTGTTTGATTGTATGGAGATGAGTATTGTTGGTATGGAATGATGAAGTGTTTGGTGGTATAGAGGTGAGTATTGTTGGGATGGAATGGTGAAGTGTTTGGTGGTATAGGGGTGAGTATTGTTGATATGGAATGGTGAAGTGTTTGGTGGTATAAAGGTGAGTATTGTTGGTAGGAAATGGTATGGATTGATTGATGAAATGGAATCTGGTGCAATCTGATGTTGATCACAGTGTTTATTCCAGCATATCACCAAGCAACAAATATATGGAGTTCTCTCACACTCACATGAAAACTGCTTTATTACCATAATAATCCAGACAATGAGCTAGGGCTAGCCTGTCACATCCAGAATTAAAAACATGTAGCTGGGGTTTATACACAATCTGTAAAGCCCACCACATACATTGAGAAACTGTGTGAGGAAACTGCCATGCAAGGCACTTTTCTCACTGTATGCTCTTTTACCTGCTCTATTTTAGTTTCAAACAATCTCATTGAATATCAACAGGTACCAGATGAAGAGAATGATACGTCAGTGCTATTTGATCTCCTTGGCAAGTGTCCAGATAGTGACCCAATCAACTACATCCTGAACACCATGTCCAGTATCCAAGGACCATGGTCTTTCATGTATTATCAACAAAGTGAAGATAAGTTATGGTTTGGTAGGGATTATTTTGGTAGAAGAAGCCTTGTATGGCATTTACCCAGTGAGGAGCTACAGATAATGGCTGTGTCCTCAGTTGTACAAAGAAGTAGTGACAACAATGAAAGAAATTGGGTTAAGTATTAGAATTTAATGTACATGTACATGTGCATTGTAGAAATTTATTAATTAAAACAAAATTTGCAGCTACCAAAGATAGCTGTAAGAGATTGTGTAAATTTTCTTACAATGTTTAACCAGTGGGTTGATTAAGGGCTGGACACTGGGCAAATTTACTGACTATGAACAGTCAACTTTGCTGGGTTTTTCTTGGCTGGCTTGAGAAACTTAAACCAGCTTTTGATAATTAATATCTGTAGTCTTGCTTGGCTGGCACAGTCAGATACCATCCAGTTTCAGATGTTAATGACCTCCCTGTAAAAGTGAAATTTATTATCTTATTCTGCTTGATGGCTTGGCAAGAAGAATAATGATACCTATAACTTACACTTTTACTGACACCTTACCAACCACTCACTGACACCTTATCAACCACTTACTGACACCTTATCAATCACCTGCTGACACCTTATCAACCACTTCCTGACACCTTACCAACCACTTCCTGACACGTACCTTACCAACCACCTACTGACACCTTACCAACCACCTACTGACACCTTACCAATCACCAACTGACACCCTACCAACCACTTACTGACACCTTACCAACCACCTACTGATGTCTTAAGCCTGGTTTTCAGAAGCAACAGAAGCAGAGTTGTAAGGAACATACAGACACAGTTTATTAATTTGCACTGTCCATTGTACATGTATTCTCACACCTAGCTGAGAAATGCAACACTGAGTCTGTGTATGTTGCTTCTGCTTCCATTGCTGGTGAAAAACAGGTTTTACTAATCACTTACTGATGCTATATACCAACCACCTACTGACAACCTATAAACAACCAACTACCAACCACCTTTACAAAAGCAGATTCTCCACTCATCGCAGAAATCACTCGCAGCAGAAATTTTTACTCGCAGCAAAATTTTGAATTGATTTTATTCCCAACGGGTACTTGTTAGTTCACTGCGAGTGCTACATGTATCAGCAAGAACTGTAGAATGCATGGCCTTAAGATTTTGATTTTATTGATAACAATTTTCCCTTTTGTTTTTAGGAGTGGCATGAAGTTCCTGCTGATGGGATATACTGTCTTGAATTCAAACCTGACAAAAATGACTGCAGTCATACTATTGAATCATTCAGTTATGGTTCATTTCAACTCAAAAGATATCTTTGGGGTTCATCTAGTTCAGAACCAAGCAAACACTTACATAACTTGGCTATACCAGTTTTACCATTTAATAAACAGTTGCCTTCAGAATCAGACCTGAAAACATTAGATGAATTCTATCATAGTAGTGGATTAATTACACAAAATGGATTACCTGTATTAAAGGAGCATTCTATATCATCTTCAAAATATGTCAAATGTGGTTCATGTAGGAGTTTACTAGAAAGTATGGATAAACTATCATTGAAACAAGTTGTACCAGATGAACAGGGAAGTGGAGAAGAACTTACAGATTCCAAAGAAAATGTTCAATCATTACAAAATCTTTGCAACAGAGTTTTAGCGAGCAGCCACAGAAGTAAATGTCATGATACATTGCTGTCACTTCAATATATTAGACATCAAAATTCATCAACTAAAGGAGAGCTACATCAATTACCTAATGTATTTCTTGATGTGCTTGGAGAAGCAGTAAGGAAAAGAGTTTTTAATTTACCAAGAAAACTAGCAGAAGAAGAAGTAAATTGTGAAAGCTGTGGAGATGAAATATCATCAAGACTTAGTTTAGAGGGAAAAGGATATAATAACAAAGCTTGTGGTTCTAAATTTACAAGAGTTGGTGTTTTGTTCTCTGGTGGAATAGACTCTATAGTGCTTGCCGCATTAGCTGATAAGTAAGTGAATTTACATCTTGTATTTTGGCACATTCCATCGTATCATCAAAGTGTGAGATAACATACCTTATTTGTACAGTTATTTTCACACATCTTTAATTTAGTGTTTTTTATGATTTAAAACAAATTGCAAAATTGAAGCCTGTGAAAAAAATCTTGTGAAATTCTTAAAAGCATGCAAAATGTAATTCTCTGATCAGAAATTTGCAGTCTGCTTATTTTACGGCTATCATCAATTATTGATGTTATATTTCATCTTGAGATATTGCACACAAAATATTTAAATTTATCTTTATCATCTTGGAGCTTGATAGTTGCAATGCAGGGATGGATCCAGGATTATCTTCAGGAGTGGGTGCAATGCCTTCAGGAGGGGGTGCACCATCATATAAATTGGAAACTACCAAGAGGATATTTTGAAAAATTTTGAGGAAAAAAGACAAAGTCATCTCAGGAGGGGGTGTACCCTTTGCACCCCTCCCATAAATCCATGCCTGCAACATCCAGACACTGTATGTTGTGTTACAGACAGATTTTAATACAACAATGCATAGAAGCCTTAGTATGCACTTATCCTATTTTTGAAAAGCACCCCTAACAATTTAGTAACACACTTGATATTTTCACAGATTTGTGCCATCAAATGAAGCAATAGATCTCATCAATGTTGCCTTTGAACAAAGACAACCCAAACCAAATCCAACCAACAAGAGAAAACAAAGACATGACAGTGCTTCAGAAAAACCTCCAAGGTTTGATGTTCCAGATAGGATAACAGGACTGGCAGGGCTGGCTGAACTCACTATTATTAATCCTGATAGGCAGTGGAATTTCATAGAGGTTAAGTAACATGCAAAAGTTTAGTGTTAGGGTGTATTGTGCACCATGAAGGGAAGTGAACAAGAAAGCTGCATCCAAAAGGGATACCCTTTTCAGGCTGAAGGTTTATGGAAGGGATACCATTTTTATGTAGTATTTGAAATGGGTGCCATTTTCTGTGAACTGTAGGTATACTAGTTATATAAAAGTGGAACCTTTTCTTTCAAAATTGGTATAAAAGTGATGGGGGTTAAGACTTTGAGGCAAAGAGCCTCTCCTTATAAAACGTTGATGAGTTGAACACTTTGTTGCTTTTTAATAGGTAAATGTTTTACTGGAAGATCTTCAAAAAGCAAGGTAGTATTCCATGGATGTACATTGCAAACATGATAACAAAATAATGTATAACATCTTGTGGGGTTTGGGGGGAGTTTAGAGTTTATTTAAATATGGGAATTCTTTATAAAATTTGTGAAAAATCAAGAAAAATGGAGCTGAGCAAAACAATGACAGTGAGGGAAGGAGAAGAGGGTAAAGTAAATGCATTTCCTTCCCTTTCTTTTCCCTTCACTCTCTCTTTTCTCCCCAATGTCCCACACAAGGAATAGATGCTTTGCATTCAATAATAATCTTCCTCTCTCCATTGGTGCTCCATTTTATGTGCATTTAAAGGTAAAACTACACAGACCAAAAGAGTGAGAAATGTCAATGAAGATTGAACTAAAGACCTTGCACTTTGGAGGCACTAGACAAGGCGCAAAACTGAAAAAGTCGATTGCAAAAAGTGCAGAAGACATTTTGGGGTAGAGGCAGGTAAATAACTATTCTAAACTAATTTTCCATGCTGAATGCGAATATGACTGTTACCAAGACGTATTCTGCAATCTTATACGTGTAAATGACGTATTGTGTGAATTGCTACAGTCATTTCATACTAACGGCTTTTTCATGTAATTCCAAAAGTTCCCAAACTTAAAAACAATTACCATGGCTGGAAAGAGCATATCAAAATCAGTAAAACTGTGAAGTTTGAAGGATATCAGTTGAAAAATCAAGGAGATACGAATTTTCAAAAATCGAAATTTGTTTGTATCTCTTGCATAACTGTAAGTGTTTTCATACAAAATTTCGTTTTTTGAAAATTCGTATCTCCTTGATTTTTCAAACTGATATCCTTCAAACTTCACAGTTTTACTGATTTTGATGTGCTCTTTCCAGCTATGGTCATTGTTTTTAGGTTTGTAAGTTTAGTTAACTTTTGGAATTACATGAAAAAGCCGTTAGTATGAAATGACTGTAGCAATTCACAAAATACGTCATTTACACGTATAAGATTGCAGAATACGTCTTGGTAACAGTCATATTCGCATTCAGCAAGAAAAATCGGTTTAGAATAGTTATGTTACCAGCCTCTACCCCAAAATGCCTCCACGTATCTGATTTTTCGAAAATGCGCCTTGTCTACACGGTCTTTACCAACACTTGCTTCTTGCATTAACAGTTTTTATAGCAGTAAAAGTACATTTTCTAAACTCAATATATATTTTCATCAACGATGTCAATTTTCCATTAAGATTAACTTTCACTAATATTGTGACATAGATCTGAACATATCACTCACTTGGTGTCCCCCCTGAATTCAGTACTAGATGATAGTATAGGATGTGCATTATGGTTTGCTGCCAGGGGGAGTGGTGTTGTACGATGTCCATTTTGTGTTAGTGGAAATGGGCCTAGATCATGTGTTCATCCTGTAGAATACCAAAGCACTGCCAAGGTATGCAATTCACCTAGATCACACTGGAGTGACAATCTGAAATAATTCAGCATTTTTGTGGAAAAGGGAGTGAGTCCACCATCAAGTTTGTTATATCAATAAACGTAAGACTGCAAAGTTTCATCGCCATTGCTTATTGCTTTTTTTACAGAGAAATGTAGGCAGACAGGCATACTGTATATTTCAAACGGAAATAACTTTTTCATTTTGTAGACAATTCTCACAAAACTTTCCAATCTTACAATTATCAATATCACAATTTTGATGGTGGATTCAACGTGCTGGAACAAAATCAGCAAAATTTATAGTGTCAAGAAAGTTATGCCAGCCTATTCGAGGTGATTCCCTTGTATCGATTTGTTTCAATAAAAGCGATTTTTGCAAACCTTGCACCATTCCCCATCTTGAAATAGTGTCGTTTTTAGCCGTATTATGATGATGTTTTACAAAATACCTTGCAAACGAGCATGGTGTCCCCCATTTTTTATTTCAAGACTTGCTTTTTGCAATGATTTACACAATATATGTGAAAATTAAAAAATGTGTCGATAGAAGCATGGAAAAAATTTCGTTTTTTAGAGAATATATTACAGAGGAATCACCTTAAATACTCATAACAATCATAACTTTAACGTTAACAATTTAAGTCCTTCATTTATCAAATAATAAATGTTAGATCATTTAGAAGCTTTCAGTGTATGTACTTTATTTCATATTAGGTGCTCTTGGTTGGTATGGGAGCAGATGAACAACTTGGTGGCTATGCAAGACATCGAACAAAATTTAAGTAAGTCATACAAGCTAACCATGTATTTGTCTTATCCCTTTTCTCTTCCCTTTCTTCCTTCCTTCCCTCTTCATCATTCTTTTCTTTCGTTTAGTTCTTTTTTGCTCGTTTGTTTCTCTTTCTCATGTTTCCCACCAACCCTTTTTGCCCTTTTCTCTTACACACCACATATCTTCAAATACTAATTCAGTGCATTTCTGTTTGCTACACTAGTCATCAGGGCTGGTTAGGCCTTGTTAATGAGATGGAAATGGAAGTTAATCGAATTTCTGAACGTAACCTTGGTAGGGATGACCGCTGTATATCTGATCACGGGCGTGAAGCGCGTTTTCCTTTCCTTGATGAAGAGGTTGTGTCATTCCTTAGTGGGCTTCCTGTGTACTTGAAGGTAATTGCTTAGTCCAGACAAGTGACATAAGCACTTAAGCACAAACAACTACCATATATAGTGAAAATAAATTATTTGAATAAGTACAAGCAACATACACAGACTAAATAATTATCTGCCCATTACCAGTGCTTGTCTTTTCACTAGTAGCATTTAGAGTGATTTTATTTAACCCGTGAAAAAAAGTTGGCTGTTTTCATTTACTACTCTTAACTGTTCTCGTTCTTGTGCCAGGCTGACTTAAGGCTACCAAAAGGGACTGGAGAGAAGATCTTACTTCGTCAATCAGCAAAATTGTTGGGCCTTACCTCATCAGCAGTTTTACCCAAAAGAGCAATACAGTTTGGCTCACGGATAGCAAAACTTGAAAGCAGCAATGAGAAGGGTTCAGACCCATGTACTCGACTAAAGCAGCAATGAGAAGGGTTTACACCCATGTACTCGACTAAAGCAGCAATGAGAAGGGTCTACACCCATGTACTCGACTAAAGCAGCAATGAGAAGGGTTCACACCCATGTACTCGACTAAAGCAGCAATGAGAAGGGTTTACACCCATGTACTCGACTAAAGCAGCAATGAGAAGGGTTCAGACCCATGCACTCGACTAAAGCAGCAATGAGAAGGGTTTACACCCATGTACTCGACTAAAGCAGCAATGAGAAGGTTTCACACCCATGTACTCGACTAAAGCAGCAATGAGAAGGGTTTACACCCATGTACTCGACTAAAGCAGCATTGAGAAGGGTTCAGACCCATGTACTCGACTAAAGCAGCAATGAGAAGGGTTCACACCCATGTACTCGACTAAAGCAGCAATGAGAAGGGTTCACACCCATGTACTCGACTAAAGCAGCAATGAGAAGGGTTTACACCCATGTACTCGACTAAAGCAGCAATGAGAAGGGTTCACACCCATGTACTCGACTAAAGCAGCAATGAGAAGGGTTCACTCCCATGTACTCGACTAAAGCAGCAATGAGAAGGGTTCACACCCATGTACTCGACTAAAGCAGCAATGAGAAGGGTTCACACCCATGTACTCGACTAAAGCAACAATGAGAAAGGCCGAAATATCCAAATTAAAACAATGACCAATCTTCTCGTAATCCTTTTTCTAATTAAGTTGTATGCCCAAAGAAACATATTTAACTACGTTAAAGATAAGCATGGGCAAGATACAATAGCTAAAGTACGTGAGTACTTAGTAAAGTACGTGAGTATTTATAGTTGCTGTTGATGGCCTTTGGTGAAAGGCCGAAATATCCAAATTAAAACAATGACAAATCTTCTCGTAATCCTTTTCTAACAATGAGAAGGGTTCAGGCGCATGTACTCGACTAAAGCAGCAATGAGAAGTTCGCGTTTGTAATTGGAAGAACGGTGTTTTTTTAACTATAGTGAAAAATTCCCTAAACAGCCAGCCTCGCAGGCTTTTACCGTACGTGTGCAATTTCCATGGTGTATGTCTATTTGTGAAACCAGTCACTGTATTTACCCCTCACGAATTCGAACTTTTATTATTGTTAATTCACTCATTGGAATCACACCCGGGGGGGGGGTACTCCCCTTTAAATGCTATTTACGGGTATGTGCCGCGGGATAGGGTATGGTATGGTATCATTTTTTACATTTTTAGTCTGGGTGAGGGTACCGTTTTGATCTGGGATAGGGTATGGTTTCCACAGTAACACCACTATCAGTTTGCATCATCTAAACACGCTTTCAATTAAACAAGGAACAATAAAAGAAGCCAAGGAACGTTTATTTAACAGTTTATTTAACGTTTATTATAGTCTGGGATATGGTATACATTTTTAAGCTTTAGTCTGGAATAGGGTAACTATGGAAATCAAAATTTGAGGTCAGTGTTTCGAGACACACCCCTACCCTAAATTTTCCCCCGCCCCCCGGGAATCACATTTCGAACTTTACACTATTGCGACGAAGAAGCACATGGACACGTGTGTTTCTCTCGCCTTAAAAGTGTTCGACGTCGTCGCCAATGCCGGGAATATTCCTTTTTGCGTGGACATGGAACCTGTTGTTTGTTTGATATTCATTATTATTCTAAAGTTTGAGATGTTTTGGATTACTAGAATTAACAATTTTACAAGCCCTCAAGGTTGTGTAATTTCCCTTCAAAAATGGTCTGGGGAATTCCTCCAGTTTTAATAGTGAAAACAAAAAACACCGTCTGAAATCTTGTTTAGTCTTTGTTTACGCACATTTGATTATTGTCAGTAACAAGCATTGCACAGGCAGTCTAGGAATTGAGCTAGGAATTGACATGTACCATTTAAGAACTGGCCGGTTGGTTCAACTAAATGGAAATTAAACACCCTCAGACTTTAGAGTCTTGTACTTTACAGGCAGTATTTTTATGAAAACACAAAAAGGTTCGTTGTATAGGCATGCGCATGCACTTTAAAAAAATCCGCGCGGCTCTCCATTGGGAAGTTTTACTTGTTATCAGCCTTAGTTATTCTATTGTAATTCATTGGTGAAAGTCTAGTTTAGTGTTGTGGAAATCCCTTAATGCAATATTTATGAAGGTACAATGACCACCTCACCGTTTCGAACTCGGCCGCCATTACGATTGAGGCCTTGTAAGTTGAAGTTTTTCGGCCTGGTTAATTGTCGGGATAACTTTTTTGTTTTCTTTTCCCTAGGAACGCTAAAACAAAAGAGTTATGGCTACCAGAGACAACTCGCCTTCACATAAACGGGCCCTTACTAGCTTTCATGACTATTGGTGACCACTGAAGTTTATTTCCGTACTAATAACGCCAGCTTACAGGTGAAACATTCGTTTGTTGCAACCAGAACACACGTTTTGGAAAACCGCTGCAGGGTAGACTTTGAACTTTGAAGTATTTTGTTTGTTCGCGGAGATTGTAATATATTTCAGAGTTATTTGTACTTAGTATAAAACTGTTGTCAAAAATTTGATTTTTCGGCTGTATAGATCTTATATCAATCCCTTTCCTAGTTCAGTCACAAGTGAACTCGAAACCCAGAATCGGCTAAACAAAATCTTACTAAAAATAAAACACATTGTAGAGTGGTCGCACTTCAGCCGCCTGTGCAAAAGTACTAACTATCTGGTTGTCACAAACATGACCACATAACACCTGTTCTTTATCGCTTACATTGGTTACCTGTTGAACAACGTATCGAATACAAAATACTCTTACTTACTTTCAAAGCCTTAATTGACTGTCAGCTCCTTCATATCTTAGTGAACTTGTAAAGCCATATGTCCCAACTCGTTCCCTTAGATCTAAATCATTTAATCTCTTAACAAGAGGTTCTTTCAGGCTAAAATCGTATGGCAAACGATAAGCTTTTTCAAATGCTGCTCCTGAGCTATGGAACAGCACGCATTCCTTCAGACATCAGACAATGTCTGGATATTTCTTGTTTTAAGCGCGAGCTTAAAACTCTTCTTTTTAAAAAGGCATACAGTAGTAATTAATTTTCTATTTAACTTTTAATAAATATACTTTTTTTAAATCTAAACTGAAATCAAAGTCGTGTTTGTGCCAATTATGTAATGCTTGTTTATGTATTTATAAAATATTTGAGATATAACGCGCGCGCTGATTGGCTGGCTACCATGTTTATATCAGAGGACAGAGACATGGCGCGCACAAAAAACGTGGAAAATATTTTCTAAAAGCAATACAAAACGATCGCTTATGTCTCTGTACTGTGATACAAACACTCTGGAAGGTGTAGAGCACTCGAAAAGCAAGAGAAACACTCGGCTACGCCTCGTGTTCCTACGCTTGCTTTTCTCTTGCTCTACATCTTCTATCGTGTTTATATCACAGTACAGAGACATGCGCGCGCGTTTCATATTCCTTAAATATATATTTTACAAAACAAAAAAAATCATTATCTGTACAGTTCACGTTGACAGCACTTACAGCCATTCTCGATAACACGCGCCCTCTTACGAAAATATTTTCTTTGATTAACTTGTTTCTCGTGATGTCAATCAAAAGTGTTACTATGACAATTCTCCGCCCAGTTTCTCGCCCTGATGTCGGACTGCCAGAGATTTGTTGCAGACTTTGCGATCGACACCAATACCTTAGGAGCTTTCTTAGAGAACTCAGAAGCTGAATACGAAGAAGTGGAGAGTTTACTCCCAATATAATCCTATTTTACTGAGGGTTTGTAGTGAATGCATATGTCTGATATTCTGTCCATGCTGATTACAAAATTCGTCAAAGACTGATAAAGTTCGGGATTATTTTCAATGGAACGTCGAATTAGGAAAATATCCCCAGCTGAAATAGAAAAAACGTGAAAACGCTGGACTTACCTGGTGGATCGTGCACAAGCAAGGTTGTGTCATACAATTTTATAACTTTCTTTACAAACGTTTGGCTCTAGTTAATACAAGAAGTCGTTTTGTGATTTGCTTCACACTGATAGACCACTTTGTTTCAGCATTTTATCTCAACGAAGTTGGAAGTGCTTTTGTCATTATGATGAGGTATTTTCTCTGATCCGAGTCTGATCCGCCAATATTTTTGTTAGAGGGCGCATGTTATCGAGAATGGCTGTAAAGTTTTCTTCATATTTATATTATCTTGTTAAACTTCGAAGTCTTTGGTCGTAGGATACCTTTGGACCTCGTGCCACGGAGTGAGAGAGATATGAAAGGGGAAAGTCATTTAGGACATTTAGCTGTTCGTGCATCAGTTGGTCAAGTTTTCTTCCTCTAGTTTACAGCCCGGCATAAAATGGAATTAATCGTCACTCGTTTTAGTCAAATTAAAGTGCACCATTCTTCCACTAGTATTACCACTATGTACCCTGTATGTCATTGATCGCTCGAAGACATTGAATGACCACACCGACACAAAATAGCTGGGGCGAACATGTACATTAATTAAACTTAACTGTACAGTTACAAGTTACAAGTTATATCATATCGTCCTTGTCTTTATTCTTCTATTTTGGTCTTCGTCTTTGACTTCTTTCTTTTTCTTCTCCTTTATCTCGAGCTTTGGTCTTCTTCAGGTAGTGCCTCTTACTCAGTTTAGTTTTTTACAATTGCTACCTTTTCCGAGCTCCGTTTCTCTTGTGAGTACTCGTTGCACTGACTCACTTGGATTATTCATGAAGTTTTACTTATAATCAGTCATGATGGTCTCTAGGACACATTCTCAACAGAAACATTTTGTCTGTTCAGTTTCCAAACCAAAAAGCGCTCTGTAAATTAGATATTTCAAAAAAAACTTCAAAGATCAATTTTACTGCTGACACCGTCGCTAAAACTCCTTTTGAAATTAAAACTACGTACTTTTTCACTTGGGTACAGTTGCACCATGTGAAAATTTACAGCTTAGTCTTCATGTCTCAGTATCCATTGTTATTAGTAAGTACAGTTTGTTTACGTGGATAACTGTAAGCATCCGTTGATGATACATGACACCTTTGGGACGTCTACACAGCCTTGCAAGGATTTGGTCCTTTTGTCCTATTCCGCTTGTGCTCCACGCAATGGCTTGTGGTAATGAACATGCAGGGTAAGCTTGACTGGGGTTAATATAGAAGATAACGCAATTTAACGATAAAAGCACGCTTAGAACGCCCATGAAGAACTCAAGATAGGATTTCCACACGAATTTGGGTGCTTGAGTAGAAACATCTCAACGAAGAGTAGACTGGTTCTCTAGACACGAAAGACGGTGAACTACCTTGATATAATGAATAATTCAAATGTCAATCCCTTGCATCAGTGGCTAGATAAGGCTAAATTTAATAACAAACCGATTTAAACACTAATCACATAGATTATCCTATTGAACTAATTATAACAACTACTTACACAATAAACTCTGCGCAACAAGAGGTAATTACAGCCAATTTTCCAAACGAGTGGACGCACAATGAAAGTTTAAAAAAGTAAAAACGATTGTGTCAAAAATTGCATTTTGGAGATTAATAATGTACTTTGTTATTGTTCGTCACCTTTGAAATCGAACTTTCTGGCAACCTTAACCGGTGGCCTTGAAGTAAACGTGATTTTTTAATCCAAGTACATATTCTTTATCCACGTCAATGGTTTCTTATAAGGTTTTTAAGTGTTAATTTGTACGGAAGGCAGTTCAATCACTTATAATTAACACTCGTTCATAAACCAACACTATTCAAGCTATTGTTTGTTTTTAACTAATAACCAGTCAGGAATATTTGTTGAATAAGATGTAAGAATAAGATGTAAGATTCCAAAAAGTTACGAGCTTTTATTAGGTGTTGAACAAAAAACTGCAACCACGAGAAAAAAATATATGTGCCGAATATTTTGTGCAGACTGAGTCAGAAAGCCGAGATTGGAGTTATTTCCTTTAGAATAACCAACTACGATGCAAAACTCGGCGGCGGAAATATATAATTTTCCGTCATTTTTATCGGTAGAGTTTCGTGAATGTCGGCATTTCAAAGTGTTGAAAAGTTACAGGTCAGTATTGTGTGTGTGTGCACGAAGATGGCCACATAAATAAACGTTTTTACAACATTATCGCAACGTATTCAAAAAGATTGGCACATTTATCGCCATTATTCATATTAATTGTATTCTATCAGGCATTCTTGAAAAGCCGTAGTTTAGAAAATTAAGAATGTTAAACTTGTGCCTCATTCAAGAATGAAATAACCTATCTTAAATATTTACATTTAATTCAATTATTTTTTCAAAAATGAAATGTCATAACATTCATTGTTTAAAGCCAGCATTGTCAAACTTTTCTTTGGCTACAAACGTGTTTGTTCAAATCCGTTATCAATAATTTATAACATCTCTTTTTGGCTGCCAGTAAAATTCACCTTGAACAATCAGTTCTTGCTGGAGTTTTGACAGCGAAAAGCGGTTTTTCGCAGCCCTGTCAATTAACTCGAGAACCCTTAATGAGCTGACTTCAACCGTTTTCATTGCCAGTATCCAAAAGATTTCACCTTCAAACTTATATAACCAGGTAAATGTAGTTGTTCTTTCAATTCTCTGATTTGCAATATTGAATATTATTTAATAATTCGATAGAGTCTTACTCTGTTGAATAATCTATCTAGATGTCTTGCAGAATTAATTTCTCGCACTGGTCATCGAAGTAATTTAATTGAATAATCCTAGCGACTCATCTTTGCTAGCAAAATTATATCAATTCAAATTCCATCTTTATTGAAGCCAGTCAAAAATTACGATAAAAACATAATTTGCGGACCCGGTTTGAAAGCTGGAAAGATATGTTCACTTTAGGGATAGTAGCCAATATTTTCCATGTCTGCTTAATTAAACTGTATAGTGTTTTCTCTTCATTTCAGAGCTTAAGTATTATCGATCAAGAATTTACTTAAATACTGAGAAAAACTTGCTCATTAATGGAATTGGGTCACGAGAGCCAGGGTAGCATTTGATCCGACTTCTCAAATTTTATCGATTTTTTATTCAACAACGAATGTTCCAATTAAACGTCTTATACGCCCGTGCCATGGTTTAGGAACACAGCCCGAATGAAATTTAATCTTCTGATGTTCGTGATTTCAAAACACAAGAAAAAGCCACGCTAGAATTCTTTTACCAGGTGATTTGGACCATGGTTTTTCTCTGTTACAGCAGTATGCCTTGAATAAAACCATTTTCTATTAAACACAAAATATCTATACATATATATTGTGTAAGCGTTTTAGCTATTTTAGCTAGTCTAGCTATTTTATATTTTCTGTAGCCGTTTGCTTCATATGTATGAAACAAATTTCCTACGATAGAAAAACTCATGTGTTTTGATATTTGAAAAACGGTGAAAATTGTTTTCAATTAAATAAAATGGCTTAACAAACGGGTATTGTGTCGCCCTTGCTGAGTCTTTATTTGACAAAAACTAAAACACAGGTTTGTTTTGTAGTTGAGCCGGTGGACAAGCTGTTTTTCGGCAGTCTTTTAACTTTTCTCAATCAACCAGTCGTGTTTGTTAAAACTTGGTTTGAGTGCTGGCTCCAACTGAGTGAACGTAAGTAAATTCAATCAGATACTTTGACCTAATTTAATCATATAGTCAAATTCATATAGAGAAATATCCTATTTTATAGGTAAAAGCAGTTTAAGTTGCTAAAATGTAGCTATAAAAACGTGTCAGCTTTTTGAACTAGACGTGCAATAGCTGCCTTTGGTAAACAGTTTTGGCAAAAGTCCTATAAAGTGATCAAGAAAGTTATGAAACAAAACACACGGTAATTAATTGTGAAAATAGTCAAATATGTTAGTGACCAAAAATGAAAGAATGAAAGAATGTTTTTGAAAGATTTTCGCTTGTTCTTTGTTCTACGTGACATATAATATTCATAACTACCTTCTTTATTTGTAGAAAGTTGAATTTTAGGCACGCGAAAATAGTACTTGAAATAGTAGCACAGTGGAAACACCTAGTTTTAAATTCAGGAAAAAATTATTTCCATTTCATTTCACTAGTTTTTTGGGGCAAATGTCTTTGGTATTCAATAAGTGTGTAGTATATTGTATTGAGTGTTTATATATTAATGTCAATAGAAAGCCATATTTTGATATTATACTCTAAATAATACAGGTACTTTCCCAAAACAATGACGAATGTCTTCGAAAATCTGCTTTTCTTATTAGCAAACACAAAATAACTCATGCATGGCATTCGTTGCCGACTTCGATTTTTTTTTTGAAACGCTTGTTTTCATATTTAAGCTTTAAAGTAAACTTCAAAAACAATGTTCGCCCTCAAGTTTGTTTTAAAACTGTTTCGTTTTAATTGAATTATAAAGCTGCGGAGATCTGTTTTCAAATATTCTTGTGTCTGCGGGCACCATTTTTCTTGCCATACTGTTTTATCATGGCCGATTAGTTGTGATCGATGTTCTAGTTGTTTTGTTGGCTATTGCGTCATTATAGCACAAGTTCACACGTTGTTTGACAGTTACACTGTCAAAATCTACGGAAAAACTATAACTTTGGTCATCTGTGGTGCGATTTGGCCTGACAAAATAAACTTTCACAACAGCAGCAGGTATCTGTCGGTTGTCAAGCTAGTTATATATACAACTGAACGCAATTGTGCTTTGACAAAAATAACTTATATTTTAAGTGTGACATCGTTTTCTTTTGAGCATTAATAAACGTAAGGCGGTA
Organism: Telmatactis stephensoni; assembly: GCA_029948255.1. Lineage (NCBI taxonomy): Eukaryota > Metazoa > Cnidaria > Anthozoa > Actiniaria > Isophelliidae > Telmatactis > Telmatactis stephensoni. The sequence goes on along the minus strand of JALIZF010001266.1, from coordinate 63,543 downwards.
CGCGGTGTTTCCATAACATACAATAAAACGAGGAAATTCAGTAGAAACAAAGCTAGATTCCCGCCGTAACTGTGCAGTGTTCGAACGAGCCGGATTTCGGTGATTTGAAATTCTTGTGACTTCTTAGGTCGTGTTAAGACTTGAGAGTTAATTAACCTAGGTTGAGTTAGAATTTAACAATGGTGGCAATTGTTTCAACTTGTCGACTTTAGACTGAACCATACTGAGTGAACTCTCAAAAATAAAAACGGCGAACCTTGAACTTAGACATTTTAAAAGGAGCTAGTGAGAGAGCTAATGTAGTACTAAAGTGTCCAGATGTTTTATAATTCATTATATTATCTATTGTATAAAGCCAGAGTTATTCCCTTAAGACTATATAAACTATTCATCATGTCAATTTAAGACTATATATGGCATCCCATTCCTATATAAACGCTTTGTTAGCTATTGTTAGGCGGCGTTTTTCTTTTAACGGATGGTGCGAATCACAAAGGGAAAAAGCTGCGTTTTCAAACTCATCCGGATTGGTGTAGACGTAATCTAAACCACGTCTTTTCCATGAACTATTTCACTTCGATTCTATAACAACTTATCAATAATTGATACAAAGTTATAGATGTGCCATGTTGTCTAGACAAACTTTCCTTAGTAAAAGGAGGAGATTTGGGAGGAATTTACTGCCTACTTAGAGGAAAACTAAAAATAAATGAGGTTTGTCTAATACGTGTACTTGTGGCGTAGTTCAGTTCAGTTCAGTTCACATATAAGTCAACAAAACTAGCCTTCCAATATTAGTGGCAGTTAACTATTCGATCGAATACTGACATTAATTAGCAGCCTTGCCAGTGAATTTAAAATTCATGTTATACTCTCCAGCGTTCTAAATTTGTCTATGAAAGCGATCTTTTTCCCCTGAAATCTAGCTACGTACTTTACGTGGACTACCTCCTAGCGTGGAAGGAAAAGTACTTTTGATGCAGGCGTCTGTGGTTGTTTAGCTATTGACGGAGAAAAGCTGGAAAGCTTCTCGTTTTTCAAAAACTGCTCCACGTGGACAACCAGCAAGCGAGGATAGAAAAGTACATTTATTGTTTGTGGTTGTTTAAAAGTTTCTTGTAAAACAAATTAATCTCCGGCTAAGACTAATTGACCGTGAAATTAGTGTAACTGTTTACAAAATCTTAATGTAATAGCTTTTTTTCTAAGAACAAAAAGCTATGTTCATCTAAAAATTGGACGTTATAAGTATTCCTCATATAGTTTTGTCAAACAAAATTAACCTATTTTTTCCTGTTAAAGGTTTACGCAAGATATTTCACTGAGAGCTAATATTTGATTTTCATTTCAGTTGATGAAATATTGACATTTATAAATTTTTAACAGCTTTTTCAAAATAAAAACTTTGCACGAAAAACGTTTTACACAAAGAAGTGTATATTGAGTAAATAAAACAGTTGACTTTATAGTCGATCAACGCCTCACAACAAATTAAAATTCAACAATAATTTGAAATAGAGCGCACTTATTGGTCAAAAAGCTGACCACGTGATGATCACCTACCAATGAAATCACACGTCCCAGAAATGTTTCAGAAGTTGACAACTTTGTTTGCAAGCGATAAGAAAGCCATCTAAGTTTTGAAGGATAACTCAAGGCTCTTTTGCGACATACATTTCAACATGTATCCCGCAAATTTAGTTTTATGTTTTTCATTTGAGCATACAACAAACAAGAGTGTCAGGACTAGCTGCTTAACTGAAGCTCGTTTAGCGAAGCAACATGAAACAAGACAATTTTGGTCTAGATTAATTTAGCTATGGGCATGTTGCCGCTTTAATAAAATTAGAGTCAAATATGACAATTTACAAATGTCAATCAATTCTAGTCGGCCCCGATAAAGGTGGGGACTATAAAAAGATTACTCTAAGTGATGTGGCAGGTAAGGGGAGGAGATGGGATAAAAATTGGTTCTTGCCTCAAAGAATGGCGCAAGCAAATGGATGCTGAACAAACTCACGTGGACATACGTCCAGGCTGAGGGGGTGGTGGTGGGGGGGGGGGGGGGTGGGGGGGGTGGTGTTCACCAATGGTATCAATTACCAAGACCCCACCACATCACAATTATTATCATCACAGTTATTATGTAACACAAGCATTCACATGTCTCATGTATTCCCTTGGGATGAACATTAACATATTGCGGTAAAACATAAAAATCCTATTTGGCAGGCAAATATTTCATTTATTTGCGGGTCAAAAATCAAGTGAGTACTATCTTTACAGTTCTTTTGACCATTTCATTTCAAATCATTCAACATACAGTATCATTAGGGGAACTATTCTTAGCAGAAAAATATAACTGAAAACTAAGAACTTGATCCTAGTAGCCAAGTAATGGCTAGGACTCATAACAAGATGAAAAAAAAAAAGAACTTATATAGAAAACTCAAATCGGGCCAACTGACAATTTGTAGCGTGTAACTCGACCTGCTTAAGTTATACTGATTTAAGCACTCTAATTCATTATTTAATTTTCCTTTCAAAAAAGTCGGCCTTTCACAAAAACATCCGTTGACGTGCAACAGATTTTTCTAAATCGATCCAATTTTTTTTCCCGAACCAATCTTATTTATAATTATATAGTTGCCTCTAAATCACATATTGCCAACAGATAGATTTTTCTTTAATTTTGGTTAACTGTCCCATTTTTCTTAAATTGGACACTTGAAATTGGACAGTTTACCAAAAAATAGAGATAAGTGCTCATAATATTGGATTTAGAGGCAGCTATATAATTAATAAGTAACAGGACTCCATGCTTGTCCAATTTGAAAACAATTGAACTCAAAAAATTCCTCTAACTGCCAAATTGGACTCGGTCTGCGGCCTTGTCCAATTTTGGCAGTCCTCGGAATTTTCTTCGTCCGATTTTTTTTTCAAATTGGACAGCATGGAGTCCTGTTACATATACAAATCGGCCGACATATATCATTGCGTGTGTGTTATTTTATTGTACACGTAAACACTTTTAGGGCACTAGATAGACCAATTCAATGTTTTCCGGTCCTTTGTTTTCCCTATTTCAGGCTAAGCCCACACTACAATCCGAAGGAATTTGAAAATATCTTTTTTTTTTCTCTGTTTGCTAATGGCAACACTAGGAAGGCTTTTCTAACCGGACAAAACAAAATCCGTTTTGCCTGGTGTGGAGGTATAAGACCTCTCAGGTAGTACAGAAAAAAATAAGATGCATTTTCAAAATATTCTAATTAGTGTGAACGTATTGTAGACTCAGACTAGTTGACGGCATTCCTTGTGTATAAAGACTTGGTATTGTTGACAATTTATACTAACCAAAATCATTGGTACCAAAAGACTTAAAGAAAAGATCTAGAATTTCATGGCCATAGCCTTGAAATGGAAAACAGCTGCTTTGAAGCAAGTGATTTGGTCTGCTAGCTAGTCTGTAAGTAATGCTCGTTCGAGCGTACACTCGGCGGGATTTCGAGCTTCCTCGGTTGAACACGCGCTGTACAGAGACCTGTCTGCATTTTGTGATAATACAGTAGGAAATCCCGGCCGCCGAGTAGTGAGGAAAAAAAGTATGTCATTCATGGTACTGTGTACTAGTTTTCTCTAAGTAAAGAATTGCAAGATCTGCAAACCGATAAAATAAGAATCCGATTTCAAATCTTAATTTAGTAAATAATCAAAGCCATTATTTTTAGCTATGACGTCACCTGTAGAAGGACAGACCGTCCCGGACACGCAGAAACGACGCAAAGTGACCTGGGAAGAGTTATATTCACATCTTTACGGCCACCGTGACATCGAGGCTGTAGATCCTGAGGAGCTCAGGTCAAAAACAGCAAGGAAGTTGAATAGGGACAGCGAGAGTGGGACAGCAGGTATGTGAGCAAAATTTCGTGACAGTCCCTAATTTCATTAGCGTGACAAAATGTTCGCATAGTACAATTTTTGTTGTATTTATAATAATCTGACAGTCTTTTATTGAGGCACTAATGACTTTGTTTTAGAAATATCCTAGCTTACCAATTGTGAACTGTTTTTCTTAAATATAATGCTTGTTTTTTAATTCAGATAAGATTCAAAGAAGAAGATCGTCTTCCCCATTAGCTGCGCTCGTTTTTCCTGATGAAGTCCAGCTCTGTCGATCGAGTATACCTGGTGCCGAATTTGGTGTTTGTGCTGCCCGTCCCGTCCCTCCAGGGACATGGATTGGTCCATATGAAGGACAAATCGTCACAAGGGAAGAGTTAACCCCAAGAGTAGATACTAGGTATATGTGGGAGGTGAGTATGGAGAAATACTAGGACAGTCTATACTTTAGTTGTAATTCTGGTTTCGACATTCAATTCAATACATAAGCTATTAAGCTTGTCGCATGATGCTAGATACAGCATGAGGAAATGGTAAGTGAGCCACCCTAAGTTACCATGACAGCACCATATGGATTTCCCCATCTCATTATCTGAATGCGCATCATTTTTGTCATCATCATCATCCTCTTATTGCTTGATGTGACTTTTATCAGATCTATAAAGAAGGCCGTTTTAGCCACTATGTTAGTGGTGAGGACGAACGAACATCAAGCTGGATGCGCTACATCCAATGTGCACGTTTCAAAGAAGAACAAAACATGACAGTGTTTCAGTACTGTGGTAACATCTATTATCGAGCATATAAACATATCCCTGCAGGACAGGAAATGTTAGTCTGGTATGACGAGAAATATTCTGAACTTATCGACATTCCCGCACTGATGAAGGTCTTAGCAAGCAAAGGTGAGTTCCTGAGTATCCGGCCTTAAGTCAGTCTAATAGCACTGTTAAGACGAGACACCTTACCGCGCATGCTCAACAAAATAACTTGACTTACATGAAATTTTGTCGAGTATGCGCAGTAAGGAAGAATGGTACTTGGACGAAACTGAAGAATCCATTCATATTTACGCATGTGCCAAGTATCTGCGCGCTTGCGCTCTTTTGTAGTCTAACTTTTAGTGATACTCTGGATTTGTTTGATAGCTTTGCTTTGCCTTTGCTTTTTTTATCGCATTTATCGTCATTATCAACTTCATTTCTCGATCTGAGCTTTCCCTGTCGTTTCTTGAAGGCACTGGACACGGATGGAAACCAACCACAGGAAGCCCAAACCCAACACACGGGAGAGAGAATGACATGTTTTTCGATGGGATATCAAAGGTATGAGAAAGAAGTATCGATTTAAAAAGCGTTTATAAACTTTCCACGAACACGCTCACACATATACACAAATATTATAATTGTTATCAAAAACTATTATCATTGCCAGAAGCTAAGTGTTCAATGAATGTTACAAATTAGCATGCCCATAGAAATATTTCTGTAAGAAACTTGGGGCTTACTCCCATGAATCAGTCAAAAGCTCAACTTTTAGAAAGACGCACCAATCCCCACTGATCCTTGTACGTTTTCCACATTTCGATACGTTTTGACTAAGGCTACGTACGTCCATACAAATTCAGTAAATTTCCAAAACGTATCTTTTTTCACTGTAGTTAGACCTTCCGTCCACACTAAATAAATGACGTTTCTTCAGTCGTAAAAAAAACCGCTCATCGAAAAACGAGCCGTAATTCGCTGATGTCATTCACACCATGTGATGTTTTAGTCATTCTCTTGTTAGGATAGCAGAAACAATAGTATTTTGTGTTAATTGTAGCATATTTTCGGGGGGGGAGGGGATGCAATATTGCGAGGGATGGGAAATGCTACCTGAAAAGCAACGTGTGAATACGACGCATTTGATGCGCGTTTCGTTAAACTTAAACGTAGCATTCCCAAAACAAACATTAGTGTAGGGCGTACCCTGAGTGGTCGAAACTGATTATCCTGTGCAGATTACAAAGGAACTATAGTGAATGTTATTAGAAACTCCTTTGATAATACCAAAACGCGTACTGACACATTATGGCAATTATGACATTATTAGTGTTGCCATCACTTTACATCACAACGAACATTAACAGTCTGAATGCAATTTCAGGAGAATGGACTGGCTTCACTAGGTCAACACAGTGGTCTTTTTCCAATGGAACTCGCTGAAAGCAACTCCGAACCCAATATCTGGCGATGTGGTCAGTGCAACCAAACATTCAGCCAACGTGTTCTTCTACAAATGCACATGTGCACCCAGACACCCGACAGACCATACCACTGTGGGCATTGCCCAACAAGCTTTCAGGAAGCCAGTGATCTACGGGATCACGTGGTCACACATATTAACGAAAAACCATTTAAGTGCGGCTTCTGTGGAAGGTCATTTGCTGGAGCTACGACACTCAATAACCATATAAGAACACATACAGGCGAGAAGCCATTCAAATGCCGGAAGTGCAATAAAACATTTACACAATCTACACAGCTCAGCAGACATCTTAAAAACCTTGATGAATGCAATCCCAGTACAAATACGACTGAGAAATAGACTTAACGTTAAAGTGATTTTTCTCTTCTAAATAGAATCGATGCAAAATTAGAATTTTAATAATTAATTATACATGACGTCATTACATTTATTTCGTTTTTACAGTTTGATCCATCTTTAGAATGATATTAAGTCGCATTGTTTCAAAACAACCAATAGTAAGAAATTTTAAAATCATTATGATGTCTCATTTTTATGACATCATGTTCTCACGTATAACTTTTATTTTTCTTTATTTTTCTTTAACTTTCTTTGTTTTCATATAAACGCACCAGTTTTAAGTCTTTTAACTTAGGGTGTTTTCCATTTATTGAAACCAACCAGCCAGAACGGCCTGCTTACGACTGATTCAAGCTTGAGCTAAAAATAGACCAGTTTTGAGTTCCTCTTTCAGGCTAAGTCTCGAATCCAAGTAAAATATTCATGAATTTTGGCAAAAAACCGTGGAATTCTAAAGTATTCTCTTTGTTTGTTCATTGCATTCCATCGGACTGTTGCTAAAATTCTATGGAATAGATTTCGCGTAATCAAGGCTTAGCCTGAGCAAAAAGGAACTCGAAAATGGAGTATTGGCATGTACCATTTAAGAACTGGCCGTTCTGGCCGGTTGGTTCCACTAAATGGAAAACACCCTTAGCTACGTGCGTCCAACCTTATTTGATATTTCAATCATCGCCTAAAGAATCTAAAGATAAAGATATAGCCATATTGGATGAACAAACAACAAACACTAATATAAAAATCTATTTTGTTGAAGTTCATCCAAGATGGCTACCGTGACGTCACCACGATGGCGTATGCTAACGTGAACTTCCTTCACTACATTTTTTTCCATTTTTGATTAGTAGAAAATTAAAAAAGAAATTGAATTTATTTAATTAAAATTGTTATAAACTTTTTGCAACTGCAGAATACTCTCGGGCAATTGAGCTCTAAATGGCAGGGACTGCTGCACTGAGAATTTTGTAAATTGTAAAATTGAATGAAATTACAAAACAGTTAAGACTTTGCTTTCTTTTTAAGCCACGCACTCAGTTCTGCTTCGGACAAACGTATGGAGCAGCTGCCAGCAATAGTACAAGCATGCGCATTCATTGTCAAGGCCTCGCACGATGTTGGAGCGTAACAAAATTGGTAAGTACTTCATGGCTGAATGCCATATAGTCGTCTTCGTATAGTCGTCTTCCTAATATTTACCCTAAACCTAACCAGTGACTATGTGGGCATGCAGCCATGAAGTATAAACCACGAAATTCGCAAATTTTCACGACGAAAATAATCGTGCCCAAAGCATGCACGATCATCGAGCATTGAGGCTCGATTAACAATTAAATTAAAGATGGTTTTAAGTTGTCTGTCCTCTTATTGATACACTCTTGACGGAATATACTACAATTTCCTCAATCAGATGCTTAATTTGGCTTCTGTGGCTTACACAGCCAACTGTTTTTCATTAGCTACATCGGGACTATTTCGATCAACCGTGCGTGGTACATTTTTTGCCGCGGCGTCTAATGAGACACAAATGCGTAAATGCAAAAAGCTACACTCACGTTTAAGTGTCAAACGCTCATCACCAGGCGCGAATAAAAACAGGTCACATGATCCTCTTTGCCGTCTGCCGTTTTCCGTTTATGTGAAGCTTAAGCTCTTAAAGAAAAGAATAATAATTGAAAAAGTAACGGAGAAAGAGAAAAAATATTGAGGATGAACAGGACGGGAAGAAGAAGAAGAAAAAGGAGGAGGAGGAGGAGGAGGAGGAGGAGGAGGAGGAGGAGGAGGAGGAGGAGGAGGAGGAGGAGGAGGAGAATAAAAATTAAAAAGTAAAGTAAACCAGGAAAAAGTTGAGCTAACTGGCGTTAGGAGCTAACAAATAGAAAACAAATGCCGACCAATTATTAATTTCATTTTCGAAATCAAAAGACTGAGAATCATATCGAAATTTCAATGGATTCGAAATTATGGATGCGCGCGCATTTGTGTGACGGTCGATTGGAATTAATATTGGAGTCTGTCCGAAGTTTTAATTAAAGTGGAAATGGAAAAAAAACAATGTCCTAGACTTGAACAACAACACAGCAACAATACTGGAAGTTTTTACGTAATGGCTTCCGATCTTGTTTGTTTTAAAGTTTTATTTTAAAACAATGGTATTTCCGGGCAGAAAGTGAGAGATGTGATAAAAAAAGATTTTCAGAATCACGCGAATCACATAATCTTCCAACTGTAAAAGATTTAGAAGAGAATTTATGGAATGATTTCCCTTATTTGGATTGATTTTAGAGCTGTAACTCTTTCCATTGTGCTTTTGATAATAATGTTTACATTTCTATAAAAAAAGTGTGGGAAAATTTGCGACAAGATGGAATTTGTGTGACCTTGCGTGACGTATCTAGTGACCCGCGCAATAAGTCACGGAGGTCTCACGGAGGTCTTGCGGTTTAGCCAATCAGAGTGCAGTATTTTTGTTAATCCCATGGTTCAATGCGCTGGTTGTACAACAACTGATCTTCCGGTAGCGCATTAGTTTAGTTCCACGATGATGGACTGAATCGATAGCAATATTAAGCCTTTTATTTGGCTTAGAAAACACTTATGGTCCTTCTTATGGAAGGGCTTGAATGCGAGAAAACACATATCGGGCACTGTCTTGAAGTGGGAGCCAAAGAACCAGTCACAGACGAAATGAAAGACAGTGTTCTTCAGTCCTTACCTTTCCCGATGGACAGGTCTCTGGTCTATGACTTAGCTGACTTGGACCTTACCTTACTAACTAGTGGGTTCTTTGGCGATATTTTTAAGGTATATACTGTGTATTTGAAATAATCTTTTTAGTAAAATTGGTGTAAATATTGCATTTGCTCAGGTGGTTTTCCTTGTGGTCTTTGTCCGCTAATGTTTTCCCCACTTCAAAGATGGCGACGACTGTTGAATCTATGTTCTTTCACTTAACAGGCTTATCACAGGTCAAGTGAGAAAACTATGGTCTTAAAGAAGGATAGACATAGCTTAGAAGACTTGTGTGTTCATGAAAATAGTCTGATGTGCGAGGCAGAGATTTTGAGTCAAATCCGCCACCCTCACGTAGTCAGGTTAGTTGGTCAACGACCCTCGTAAACTCAACCAGAAACCAACTGAAACTGAAACTTGATGCCTTTATTGATTTACTTCTTTCAACAGATTCTTAGGCATCTGTATCAGCAGTTTAGATAATCAAATTCATCTACTGATAGAGGTATTGACAATTTTGCAATTTCATGTTGAAATGTTTTGATCTTGCGTAGTTGTTGTGGTATATGAATAGTTGCACGACTTCGATCAAGTTTTGAAAGACAAGCTTGTTATGTTTTCCTTTTCTTTTTGTTGAAGTATGTTAATGGCGGAAATTTAGAGGAACTCCTAATGAACCACGAGGAAGTGCTTGATTGGGGGACAAGAGTTTATCTTGCTAGGGATATCGCAGATGGCATGAACTATCTTCACAAAAGCAGGATCATCCATAGAGATCTTGCTTCTAAGGTATGCTAAATGATATGCTAAATCCTTGTTTGCTAAAACTATTCTAACTTTTAAGGAATATTCATGTAAAAGGATGTATGTTGTGTGTTGTAGGATTATCTTAATTTGCGTTTTTGTTTAGAACTGTTTGATTCAAGTCGTAAATGGAGCAAAATATGGTGTAGTTGCAGACTTAGGATTAGCTACTCATCTCCCAGATAGCGAGTAAGTATAAAGCTTATTTCCTTTTTGCAAAAAACCGAACAAGTGCAGTTGGAGCGAATGATTACTGTGGGAATAAACGTGTTTTGAAATATTTTCAAAGACTGTCAAATTCCTGCAGAGAAAACTGTGTTCACGTCGTGAAATGACAATTCATCAATAACAAAAGACTTGCACTCGAACTCAGTCAACTGTATACACGATCAAAATAAAATACATTCGTTTTCTCGCTGCCAGTCAATACATAGTCTTTTCTGGAGGAATTCACAGAATTATCTACCTAGGTTATGAGCTCAAAACTAATTTTTATGACTACGTGTGAAACTGATAATGAAAGGCATTGGAATTTTAATTCTTTTTATTGTCTTGATCAATCCTCTAAGGCCTGTGTCAGCTAGTGATAATGAGTAAGACTACATTAAAAATTTAAAGTTTCCAAAATTACACTATTCAAAGAAACCGAACTTTTCAAAACTTTCCTTTCATAAACTTTTATAATACGCCATTCTTCCATTTTCTTTTCCTTTTTGCTTTTATTAAATAATATTCTTTCTTTTTTCCTTTTAATTATTCTACATAAGGTTTAAGGCTGCTTCTCTCATTATTACAAAACAAAATTATGGACAGTTATTATTTCTTAGTTATTCCATTTTTCTAATTTTTCCAGAACTCTCTTTTTAGAATACAATCAAACCTTTTGAAATGTAAAATAGTTTTTGAAACAATCTTTTTGCAATTCCTGCAGGTTATGTTTTGATATCAAGGAACTAAAACTAAAGATTGCTCTTCAAATACTGTTTTGTTGGATTAGTTTTGATTAGCTTTTTAATGCAAGACTGTAAAAAAGAACAAAATTAGCCAAATTTATTAATAATAACTAGTACATTCACTTTTTCACTTGAGGAAAATTTGATTGGGAAACAAAGTAAACGTCAGGTTAATGTACTGAAATTGCAACAGGCACTAAGTTTATATGGTAGCATGTAACATTATTACAAGCTTTCCATTGGTAAAGTAAAAGATTCAAATCTTTCCCAATAAATTCAAACTTTTAATTTTAAAAGTGAATGCTTCCTGCTGAAACTTGGTTTCATCACAAGGTGAACTAGATGTATAATCCAGCATCATTGGCAGAGTTAGTACTAACAGTATTTACTTCACCGATCAATGCCAGTACACATATATAAATTCATTATTTATTTTGGCTGCAATGAAGAGTGTTTTTAAGTAGATTTCCACTTATAGCTCTAAGCCTATGATTAGCTCCCAAAAATAGCCTGTAAATTAATATTTCTCCTTTGTAATATGTTTATATAAAGTTTAAAATATCTGCTTGTCTAAGCCAGTATTTGTGAGGAATTTGTCTTTCCTGTTTCAAATACTGGTCCACATTATTTTGATCTTGAACTTATTAAAAATTCATGGAATCTTCAAAAGCTTTAAAGCTATTACTTAAAGTTTTCAAACTCTGCAGTATTTTACTTTTGGTCAAGAAAAAATGATGAGAATCTGTCAAGTTAATGCCAACCTGTCAAAGATTTGTTGTTGTGGTTTTCCTTGAAACATATTGTCATATTAACCACTGAAGCATGGCATATTTAGATGAATTTCACTTTTAAGCTGTAATAACAATGTTAAAGGTTTCCATGCATCATTTCACTTTTGTTTCATAAAAAGGCAAGATATTGTGCTGGGAATTAGAGATATAGCAATTCACCAGTGCTTCAGCATCCAAGTTTTAGGAAAACTGATCAATATATCCCAGTAGAGCATAGACTTTTACTTTTAATACAAAAATAACATTTCCTCAAAAATGTTGAGAAGCATAGCTCAGTATTTGTTACAAAGTGCACTTATCCATAGCCACCTAATTAATTAGACATACATTGTAGTTTGCTGTTATGGTGATATTATTGTCTAAGGTGGATGTTGTCGTGTTATTTTTATCTCACAAATCATTCTTTTGCTAACTAGAGTGTAATTGTATAATATTTGCTTAACATATTTTCCTTCAACCTATATAATGTAAAGTTTGCATCTTTGAGCTTTCTTTCAGTGCTTATAGCATAGAAGTAAATATTGCATAGCAATATTTGATTGTTTTATATTGTTTCTTTCTTTAAAAAGCATCTACACACATGTACATGTATTTTTGTAGGGGAATTTAAACAATCACTCAATCATATAAAATAAATGTATCATTCCATTGTCAATGTATCCTCTCCTTAATATTTCCTTTATATTAGTGCAGCTTCTTGATAGAATTGGTGAATTGTTCAGGCAGATTATAAGTCATTTAAATAAATGCATTAAATGTGTACATACATGTTATCTTCTGCTTGAGAATCTTTCCTTCCTTCCTTCCTTCCTTCCTTCCTTCCTTCCTTCATTCCTTTTTCTTTCTTTCTTTCTTCTCTTCTTTCGTTCCTTTCTCTTCTTTCTTTCTTTCTTTTCTTTTCTTTTCTTTCTTTCTTTCTTTCTTTCTTTCTTTCTTTCTTTCTTTCTTTCTTTCTTTCTTTCTTTCTTTCTTTCTTTCTTTCTTTCTTTCTTTCTTTCTTTCTTTCTTTCTTTCTTTCTTTCTTTCTTTCTTTCTTTCTTTCTTTCTTTTTCTTTCTGTCTTCTTTCATTCATTCCTTCCTTCCTTTCTGTTTTCTTCTTTACTGCCAAACAGTGGGCTTAATAGTTTTTAACAAGAAATGACTTTGATATCTATTCAGCTACTGTTTTCAAGAGTGTTTACTAAATGAAGTTGACTAATGTCATTCTTACATAAAGTGTAATATAACAATCATAAATCTTAATTTTCCAGATTCTAGCTGGTGCTTTGGTCTAGTTTTTCATTATTTCACTTTTCCTTCCTTTCAAAATTTCCCCTAATTTTACTGTTAATAATATACATGAAAAAAATTCTGTTTCAAGGAAAGTGCTGTTTCAAGGAAATTTAGTTCAGAAAAAAGAAAATTTAGTGCAAATTTGAGTTTTCCAAAACAGCGTCAAAATCTAAGTTTTCTTAGTTCTGCTGTTGTTCACATTATCTAGCATCAAAACTATGCATATTTTGATCACAAAGGAACGATTTGGAGTGGAAAAAGGGTGAAAAAGGTGAGAATTGTGTTGTGTTTTCAATGAAATTTTTGCTGAAATGTGTGTGCGCTACTGACGCCATCACATGTCATCAAGCGCATGCTCAGGTTTTATTCCAAAAATTTTCCCATTTTGAAAAAACTCATTTGTTTCAGTCTATAATTTTTTCATGTATATTATTAATAGGAAATCACATGGCATTCTTGTGCAATTTGGAATAAACTTGAACTCGTGAGATTTCAAAAAGCTCAATTTGCATTCGCTTAAAGGCTCGTGTAATTTCGAACTCTTTGAAATCCCACTCGTTCAAGTTTATTCCAAATTGCACTTGAAACCATAATGATTTCATATACAAATATGATGTATTAACATTTGTCATGAGTGAATTATTCATCTACACAGGAAAAATAATTTTTTTCCATTTTGTAACTAATGATAGCATTATACAATCATGTAATAGTGGCTTCATGTTTGTTGGTGCTAATTTACACATAAATTGATTTTCAAAGATCTTGAACTTTCTCTTTTGTTTGAATTATGACCTAGCTTGTTACCCTTTCTTGATATTTTCTCATTTTCTCCAATAATTATTGTCTTGATCAGTATATCTAGAATAAATTATTCTTTGACTTTGTTTTTATGACCTTTCAATAAAACCAATTAAATATTATTAATATTAATTAAAAGTATTTCAAAATGAAAAAGAAGCTACCCAAATGTTGGAATTGTCAGAGAAACAGTGCTATTTGGTCAATAATGGACTAGATGTGTAAAGTATTTGTGATGAGAGTATTATTTTCATTCCAATCAGATTGACAAATATACAAGGCTGTATCATTTTTGATTTAGACAGTCAGTCTTTTTTCAATGTAATAGTTATTTAATATTCATTCATTCATCCATTCATTTATTCATTTATTTAATATTCATTCATTCATTCATTCAGTTATTTAGCTTTGCCTACAAAGGCAGATATCTATAATGGGAAACCACTTACACTGTACTGTGGAAACCAAAAAGGGGGAGATTTAGTCGTGTTGAAATCGTTCCACTAACTGGTCAATTTGTGGTTGATCCTTAAAACCCATTGATATTTATTAATAGGTACAATTTTAATGTGTTTTAGAGAAGGGGTTAAAAGTGTTGTCGGCTCCCCATACAATATGGCACCAGAACTACTTCGTGGAGAGAGATATGACAACAAGGTAAACTTATTGTTGACGTATACAGTTGTATGAGGACTTATAGCATCTATTTATAGTAGTTCAGTCTATATTAAGAATTACAGGTGTATAGCATCGCTATGGTTACCATAAAATATTCAGTGGGATTTACTTACTCTCTAATATTCAAGAACAGATGTTTTCATGCAGTATTTCACAATATTATAATTATATTCCTCACAGACTATTTTTTCCTGATTATACCTATCATTGGTTTTGTTATACTTTTTTGATTATGTAGTTAAATAAGAAACAAACAAATCTTAATCAGGGTTCCCAGCCATTCTGAAATATTAAATTCCCTGACTTTTCACTGACTTTTGCCTGACTAAAACTCAGTTTTTCCTGACTATTTTGCACAAGACAAACACAACAATTTATAAGTTACTTCCAATATGGCTGCCTTTAAGTTGTGTCCAGGCCTTTTTTATCATAATACAACTATTCCACAGAAGACAAAAAATAGACAAAAATGTTGGTGTAATTAACATGGCTAGTTTGTTAAATGCTCCAAATAATTTATTCTCTCTTTGAAAGTTTTTTTCTTTCTATATTCAAAATTAGCATCTACAAGAAATGTTTTTATTTATAAATACAAAATTCCCTGACTTTTCCCTGACTTGAAGTGAAAATCTCAATTTCCCTGACCAAATAAAGAATTCCCTGACTTTTCCCTGACTGTGTTTTTCCCTGACTTTTTCCTGACCCCTGGGAACCCTGTTAATGGAGGGAATTAAAAAATTCACAGTGGAAGGAGAGGGATGGAGAAATACCACAAAATACTTCCAGCAAGTGGAAGAAAATGTTGAGGTTCTACAGGGAAGAGAAACAAAATTTATGGACAGAGAATGGAAGAAATTATTATTGGAGATTTCAGAAGGATTTGGGGGAGGGGACAGATTAGAGGGTTTGGGGGCAGAGGCAGATAAATAGAACAAATTTATGTACAGACAATGGAACAAAATATTATTGGAGGTTCCAGAGGGATTTGGGGGCAGAGACAGATAAATAGAACAAATTTATGGACTAGAGAATGGAACAAAATATTATTTGAGGTTCCAGAGGGATTTGGGGGTGGAGACAGATAAATAGAACAAATTTATGGACTAGAGAATGGAACAAAATATTATTGGAGGTTCCAGAGAGATTTGGGGGCGGAGACAGATAAATAGAACAAATTTATAGACAGAGAATGGAACAAATTATTATAATTGGAGGTTCCAGAGAGATTTGGGGGCGGAGGCAGATAAATAGGACAAATTTATGGACAGAGAATGGAGCAAAATATTATTGGAAGTTCCAGAGGGATTTGGGGGAGGAGGCAGATACATTGTATATAGAACAAATTTATGGACAGAGAATGGAACAAATATTATTGGAGGTTCCAGAGGAATTTGGGGGCGGAGACAGATAAATAGAACAAATTTATGGACAGAGAATGGAACAAAATATTATTTGAGGTTCCAGAGGAATTTGGGGGCGGAGACAGATAAATAGAACAAATTTATGGACAGATCAAGAATGGAACAAATTATTTTTGGAGGTTTCAAAGGGAATGGCTTGGAATTATGGACTTGGAATGGAATTCCAGATTGACTCCATAGTTGGGGTATGGATATTTTCTGGAACCAAACATTTACAACTTGTCATACATTTATGGCTGCCAAGTCTTGAATCAGAAATTACATTACAGTAATAATAGTCAGTGTTTCTTTAATCAGGCTGATGTGTTTTCCTATGGCATTATCATGTGTGAAATTATTGGTAGAGTACAAGCAGATCCAGATGAACTACCAAGAACAGGAGTAAGTACAAGACTTACAAGTATATTGTGGTTTGTGGTATAAAAATGTTTAATTACTTTGGGGTTAGTCGTTGCTTAGTACTTGAAAGCTGGTTTACTAAGTTTGAGTGTGAACCACTCAACCGCTCAATCAAACTACCAGCACTGTACAATAGGCTTGTGAACAAAAGCAAATCTGACAATCATGCCGCCAGCGCACCAACACGCCCCAATTAGCTAGACCAATACCACTAATTAGACCGATACCGCTAATTACGCAACTCCAGGTAATTAGCATGTGGCAGTATAAGTAAGACCCACACCTGACTTTTTCTTTAGTCACTTGACTCACTTGCCTCTGAAGATGACTTCCGCTCAGGTTGTCGAAACGTCAGTCACACCAAACAGTCCTTCTCAGGACTACATCCACCGGATGATCAACAAATATTGTTGCCTCGATAAATATGTATCCACCTGGGTTCAGACCTTTCTTTACAATTAGTATACTAGGCTAAAAATGTCTTCTTTTTTTGTATTTGTTCAACAGTCATTTGGTCTTGATGTAGACAAGTTTAAGACCATTGTTGGTGATTGTCCCCTTGAGTTTTTACATGCTGCTGTGTGTTGCTGTCAGATGGATCCACACAGTCGTCCATCCTTTGCTGTCACAGTCAAACATCTTGATTCAATTCTCCTCAAATTTCCAAGAAGACCAGAAATGCCCTTTGAATCGTCATCAGTTAAGACCAGCATTAATGAAGACTTTCCATTAGATAACTCTTTAAACAACAACAACTCAAGTATATGGAGCAATACAACAAGTTCAGGACAGTTATTATCACCATCCCATACTGTAATCGAGAATGTAGACCATCGTTGTAGAAGTAACAGTGAGAATAAGCATAAAAGACTGTCATGGATTTCTAGTAGGAAACTATTTCATACGACAACTGATGATTTACTGAAGAATACTCCTGCAAAGCTGATGGGATTTTTCAAGAATGTGCTGGGTTTGCATTCCAAGGATCATACTCTTATCAAAGGAAAACGAAGAAGCCATTCATCATCAGTTTTAACTCATGTTTCACCTCTACCAACTGAAAAAACTTCTCAATTTTTTGCTCATGAGCATGACCAAACTGACTCCTTGCTAGCTGTAAGGGGCAAACCATGCTTATCAACGTCATGTCCCGGGACACCAGGAAAAGCAGCTCATACATACCCACACTCCATCTCAGAGTCACGCCGACACACTATATCACCATCTTTAGTTCAGGCATATTCTAGAAATGCTATACCAGACTTACATTATGTCAATCATTTGGAGAAAACTGCTGATAAAGGAGGACAGAGTTCAGACATTGTTTCAATGTCATCAGGAATTGATTCAATGACCGATAGTGGTTCAACTGTTGAAAGTTCATCTTTGTACACCAACAGTGAGTATTCCTCTCCACATTCAAGTTTGAGACGTGATGCATCTCCCACTGAAGATGATGATGATGACACTACAACTTGTAAAAACTTGAGGGCTTTGAATTTTGACCGCTCTGGTAGTTATTCAGTAATCAATGCTGAAGCATCAAGCCGTCAAGAAATGGAGAAAGAAATGCGGAGAGAGAAGATTGATGGTTTGAAGCAAAGCACTCCTAATAATTCAAAGTCAAAAAGAAGGGTGCGATCACCAATGTTTCTTTCATTCTTGCTGGGAAATCGAGCCAAATCTAAGGACTCCTCCTCATCATAGCCAAATAAATCATACTTAAATTGATTAAAACTGAAATATTTATGATGGATAGATGCACCAAAATCAAAGGTCAGTAGGTTGCAAATCAGTATTTTTGATAAACATAATAATTAGAATAAAATATTTTCTTTTAATTATTATTTCACAAAATAATTGTGCTTTATTATGTGGTTGTAAGAAAGTGTCTTTTGGTATTTTGGTCACTTCGATTCACCTTCTCAACACACTGATTGCAATCCAGATATTTTGGTAACTGATCAGCATATTAGCCCCAGTTCCTGCAATGCCCAGTTAGCACTAATCTTAGAGTACAATCTTGGAATAATGCTAATTGGGCTTTCATGAACTTGGGCATACTAATTATTACTTGTCTTAAAATCCACACTCATGTCTGTTGCTGTGAGAAATTCATACAAATATACTGAATTTGTATATGTTATTTGTGCATGTTGCAAGTTTAAAGCAGGCTTAAGTATAGTTCCTGCTAGAGTGATTTGTTGTCACTCTATACCGTCTGTGCCAATCAAACATTATTGTGATTAAACAGAAATGATGGCAAAAAAGGGGCACAACTGGGCAAATAAAATGTGTCCCATTTCAGGCTATTTTATAACTTTGTAACTGTCTTGGCACTAATACAGCAGCGCATCCATTAATATATTGTAGATCACCATATTAGGATAGACAAAAGAGAAAAAAATTGTCTTTGTGAAAGTTGTAACTTTGGGTCATTACCCCAAATTAAAGGACATGTCTTTTCACTCTTTAGTTTATGCCAAATAAAGTAACTTTAGTAAATACCAGCAGCATAATTATACCTATTTGCACAAACATTGGCCCTTTCAAAAACATTGAATCTAGAAGCTGAGACCGAAATGGCTCCTGGGTACACTAGTATGGATTTCAATATGTTTTATCTATGAATTGGCTACATTACCAAGAATTCATCTCAGTTGCTGTTTGCAAACGTACATATGCTTAATTAAAATCATCTAATTAACAGATTTCAAACTCTCATTTCATTCTCAGCTTCTATGTTTTATAGGGCCAAAGTTGATGCAAATAGATACCTTAGCAATTTTCAGGGGTGAATGATGATTTTTATGATTGACTAAGATTACCCAAGAATACTTACTTTAGCAAGTACAAAATATAGCAATTTTGTAGAACTTGCTAAAACTTTCTAAAATAATTTATCGTTGTCTGACACAAAGAGATATCAAGAGATATCATCATTGGAAATCCAGGGCTATTATTCTGTTGCTTGTTTACCACTGCTGGGAGAAATCCCCTGGGAATATTGCCTGTGAGAACTTGTACCATTTTTCTTGGAGCAAGAAACAAGTAAATAATAACCCTTGGTTCCCAAAGGTACTGTACACTCATTCACAAATTGAAAAAAAAATTGATAAAAGTACCAGCACAAGTTATTTAAGTGAACTTTATTTTGAAGTATTATCTGATACATGTATATATAATGCACATGAATTGGATGAACTATATGTTGTACATTATTTGACAAATTATAGACGTTTGATTCATGTTTGGATTGAAAAAGAGATAATTTATAATGTTTAGATTGGTATATCTAAATTATATATTATATATCATAAAAAGCATTTTCTATTTAAATTAAACTTTTTTGCTCATTAAAACCCACAGAAAAAAATATTTGTAAATTCACAAGAATGATTCAACTTACCTAAATGCATCCATTGTGGATTATTGATAATAACATTCGCCATGCAGTTTTCTTGTTAAATAGAACTTCTTTTCTTCTGTCAGGTTGTGTTCTCACAAGAATCCAAACCAATACAGTCAAATATGCCAGTTTTCCATGAATGAGCTTTTATAATGTAATTCCAAAAGTCACAGTACAGAAATATAATTGCCATAGCCAGAAAGAGCATGTCAAAATTAGTACAACTGTAAAGTTTGAATGAAGTAACTTTCAAACTCACAAAGTTTGAAAGAATTTTCTGAAATTGAAATTCTGTATATTGAAAACATTCGCTGGTAGGCAAGAGATGCCTACTAGCAAACTTAAGGTTTTCTTACAAATTCACACTTTTCAAAACTTCATATTCTCGCGAGATTTGGATTCAATTCCTTCAAACTTCACTGTCTTGCTACTAATTTCCTAATTTTAACATGCTCTTTTCAGCTATGGTAATTCTTTTTCTGTTTTATGAATTTAAAAATACCTGATCAAAACTCATTCATTAAGTAGTTTCCTTCATAGCGATCTTAGGGTTTTTGTTACACAAACCTAGTGGTGCAATGTTGAGAAGTTTTCTTGTGAAAAAGAACCTGGCAGCTGAGAAGGAGACTGTAAAAAAAGTCTACATTTGATAATCAAAAGCTTGTTTCCTGTACAGTAGTTTTTGAAAGTTACAATGTAATGTGTATAAAGCTTATGGCCCAGTTCTAACAGCAAAATGCTTAGCAGAACAAAGGCCACAAATATCACTCATTTGCAGTCTTTCACACTATAAAATGTGAGGGTTGACTTGGATAAAACTATTACAAGTGTAATTTAAAAGTGTAGCTATTGTTTTAGCTACCAAGAACGTCTAATTACAATAATTGTAATAGTTTTATTGAAGTCACCCCAGTACTACATTTTCATGTCTTACATCTTGAGCTTATGCTTATGCCACAAACTAGCAAGGGGAAGTCAGACCTAAGATGCTAGGTTATTAATTGGTAATAAAGATGTTTGTCAAGTTTTGATAGTGATCTTTTCAATGATTAAAAGAAATGTGGTGAAATAAAATGTTTGTTGTGTACTTAATTTCTTTATTTAGTTTTGTCTTTTGCAGTCTTGTGTGTCAATTTTCAGATTCCCTATCCCTTTTCCTATACCTTTCACATGAGCAGGCGAGAGAACAATCAAGGCCTAATTCTTTTCCTGCCCTTGGTTATAATTCATTACCTGGGGTAGGGGATTTGGATTTAAAACTACATTAACCGTTGCATACATGTGACAGCCTGTCACAGGTCACGCCAAAGTTCATCACATATGATAAGCTGTTAGTCACAGCAGTGCTGACAGGTAATGGGGGACTTGCACTAACTGGTCATGTGACCCTATCTCCCCTAAATCAAGCAGCACCGTCAAAATGAATGCCAGAAATAGAAAAGGGTATCTCGATATTAGCAAAGTTTCAGTTTAAAAGATGACTAAGGGAAAAAACTACAGCAAATTCAAGATTAGATATGCAAAGATATGGATTTTTAAAATGAGCCTCATTATCATGTTAAACACATACATTTCAGTCTTTATAAAAATCCCACAAGAATATCCAGCTAACTTAATTCGTCAGTTTAAGGGCAATCTTTACGAAACTCTGCAATTTTACTAATATCGATATGATGAATTTGATAGTGAATTTGTTTTTTCGATAAGTAAATTTGACTTCTTCCTGCAGGGTGTATATGAATATATTGTCTTAACGTGTACTTGCACCATCATTGCTTGTTTAGGAGGTATTATGCAAAATAGGTCACGTGACCTAGATCGATCAAAGATTAGCAAATATCTCCTAATTGGGTGATAATGTTTCAGGTGGTAAGACACATTCATATATACCTTAACAGGAAGAAATCAAAATACACCAAAAAGTTTCATGTAGAGAAAATAACCATAATTTGGGCTCAATGAAGAGACCTTCCAGGTCACGTGAGCCATATCTCCAAAATTTTGATTTTAAGATCGTAAGCTCATAAAGTTATGTGATGATGCCAACTTTGGTGAGCATTGAGCAAAAAATAAGATGATAAATTAAAAAATAAACTGATTTATCAGTTTATGTAAAACACTATTGAGCTACAGAAAATAGTGCTCTATAAGTTTGTATGTTATTATTATTATTATTATTATTATTTATTTATTTATTTATCATTATTATTACTATTATTATTATCTGTAATCCATAACAAATGAAAGACTGAGCAAAACTTGTATAAAGCTTACCAAACTTTGATGAAGTTTCAGCTTCAGCTATCCGCAATCAACTTTTGATAACAAAAGTTCAAATCGTTTCATAAACGGAAGTGAACTGACATTTGTCCCTCCCACCCTGCTTCCGTTTCCTGTAGAACTCCTAATATGGCTTAACTCCAAGTGACGTCACTTCAGTTATAATCACAACTCCCGCGAAGGAGTCGAAAATACTCGTGTTTTGGCGGACATTTTACTACAATTTTTCCATGGAAAAACCTCTTTTCCTATTAAAGTAAACGTAACTTCATAAGGTAAGTTTATAGAAATGTTTTTATAGGTTAAAAGGCCAATGAATGGGTTCTAATTAGTACGTTTTTTTATCCTGACAATCGAAGTGAGAGGGGTAAATTCTCGGTTCGTTGAGTTAGTTCTCTCTTGTAGTTTATCAATTCTTTAACTTGTTTTTAGTTTTCCTACATTCAGACAGTGTTATAGTTTGCTCACTGCCTCAGTAGTAAGTTTATTTAAAATAATCCGGTAATGGATTTTGTCGATTTGAGAAATCATAGCGAAGCTTTGTTGTGATGGACCGCAACTTCAGTGCATGATCATAGATTTGGGCTTTTTCTTGGTCGAATCTTTCTTACTAGTATCAGCATTTAAAAGCCTGTACATCGTATTTCTCTTGTGTGATATTTAGTTTTCTAAGCTTACAGTAAAATATATTCATAATATGTAGATGTTGGTGGTCTTTAATTAGTAAGAGATCAGAGAAAACTTTTAGAAAACTCAGTCTGGCTAACAATTTGTATTTTTAGTTGATCTGTTTGTTTCCAGTGGCTTGATCAACCAACCCTTTTTCTTCATATGTAATTTCCGTTTCCTCGTACGGTACGGTATAGAGTAAAATACGATCCCGATATCTTAAAAATTGATGATCCAAGCTTATTTTTTTCCACAGCATTATTCAAACCATTAATTTGTTATGCTTAACTTACCCCGATGACAGTATAGCTTTTATGTATATGTCCGTTGGGACCTTAACTGTCTATTGTACTGTCATTTGCAGAAGAAAGGGCTAATATATTGTCATTTAGGTCTTTAGTCAAGCTTTACTGCTTTTATAATACCACTAGAATTGTAAATTTTGAATGAGTACAGTTGAAAAACCTGACTGTATAACTTTAATTTGAGATTATCTTGTATGGCAGTGAGGTTATTCTATTTGTGTTTTTATGCAATATTGTATGTACCAACAAATATGGTACTCTGACGAAGTGTTTTTCCAGCTTGTACGTGTACCCATGATGTATCAGTACTCTAACAGAGACTAAGCTGCAAGTAGTGGATTAAAATTTGAAAAATCAAAATGATAAATTGAAATCAATTAACACCTAAACATTAGTTTAGCTAGACTTGTAGGCAATCACTAATAAATTTCAAATACAATTAGCCTTTGAAGGCTTGGTGTGTAGTCAATCAGAAGTTTGGCAATCAAATTCAATTGAATCCCAATCATGATTGTTTTTGGATTGGGTTTTGCAATGAAGCATGATCAAACTAACCAAAATGTGATTGCAATCAATCATATGGAATGATGAATTATTCTTCACTTGAATCAGTGCTCTGAAATTCAAAAGCCTGGCAAGATTGGCTTCAAATGGTCAGTTACAAGGATTAACACCAAGGCGAGAGATTAGAAACAAATATAGAAGCTATACACTTAGTCATCTGAGTTGAATCAGTGGCTCCAAAAAAAACCTCTCATCTTCATCATCATGTACATGCAAATATTTCAAATGATCAATCAGGCAAGATTGAACCATTCCACTTGGACTGGATTTGAAAAATCACCAATATGTTAAAATTTGATTACTGAACCAGTAGTGGAGTTCAATTGGGTTTGATTTTATATATGGTTTAGTTCAATTTACTACCTTGGTTACTAGTACATGTGCATTTATAGTACAAATATAATTCACTTATTTGTTTAGTAATCTTTCAAATTGATTTACTGATTTTGATGTGTGTTTTTCAGACAATGGCTGCCTCTTTAATGCAGGCACCACCTCTTGATCTAGCAAAGAACTCACCTAAATCAAAAATCCCTCAAGAAAACAACCACTCTTGTATGTTCTCTGATGTTGCACACAGCAAGGAGTTTCTCAATAATTTATGCACCCTTCGTCAACATGAAGAGTTCTGTGACATTGTACTGGTTGTTGGAAATACTAGTATTACTACACACAAAGTTGTCTTAGCGTCTAATAGTCCATATTTCAGGGCTATGTTTACAGGTTTGTAATAGGTATTTAGTCAGAGTGTGAGTTATACACATAGAAGCCGACTTGGGTATTGTGTTCTCATCACTTTTCAAGACATCTTTCGTGTTTAATACCTGAGTTTTTCTATAAATCAACTTTACAGTGTTATCAAGTTTTCTACTTCTTTGATAACATATAATAACAAATAACTGTAATTTTGAGTCATCCAAGTTTTCTTTTCTTTCTTTTCTTTGCCAAAAAGCTTGAAAGTGTCCATGATGTGTGAGCTATATTTGGTCTGTCACAGAGTATCAAGTAGACATATACCACATTATTTTTCTCTCAATCAGAATGTGTAATTTACATTATTGTTATTTCACCAATATTTATAAATTCAATGTTTGAAGAAAGGGAATTATAAAATTCACTTTGTTCAGTGATTCCTATATGATGTACCGGCAACTATTATTTATTTTTCCATGTTCTAGGAGGTCTGTTAGAAAGTCGGCAAAGTACAGTAACCCTTCAGGAGCTTGACGAGTCAGCTATGGAAGCTATGATTGACTATTTCTACTCTGGCAAGATTGAAATATCAGAAAATAATGTTCAAGAGGTTCTACATATTGCTTGTTTATTACAAGTCCACTCTGTTCAAAAAGCATGTTGTGAATTTCTTAAAAGACAGCTCAGTCCAGAGAATTGTATAGGTGAGTATTGGTCCTTGGTCATACAAAGGCTAGAGAGCATTGTCCTTATCTAGTGCATAATGTACTGGAAATATTGACAGAAAAGTATTTAACCCATGGATAGTGCCATCTTCTGGGGTCAGCTTTTGTATGACTGTGATAAGTTGTGACATGTCAAAAGCTTAATGTAACCTCATTATTTGTATTATTATCATTATTAATCCAAAATTGAATTAACAGGTATATGTGCATTAGCTGATGCTCATTCCTGTAATGAACTACTGGCCAAGTCAGAGGAATATGCCAGAAATCACTTTATTGAAGTTGTACAGGGTGAGGAGTTTATGGAGATGTCAGCCAGACAGCTATCAAGACTGGTACAAGAAGATGAACTTAGTGTTCATTCAGAAGAGAGAGTATTTGAGGCTGTTATGGCTTGGATTAAATATGACTTTGAAGGGAGACAGGTACATTGCACTTCCTTTAAGTTTAGGTTGCTTGATTTCATTCCTCACTTCAGGATATTTTATTGGAATTTAATATTACTTTGTCATCTTTCAGGAATGTTCTGCTGAAGTACTGAAGCATGTACGGTTCCCTTTGCTATCTGCAGAGTTTCTAATGGATAGAGTTGCATCAGAGGAGTTGATTAGAAATAATAGGCTATGCAGGTACAGTATGTAGCCCTACCTACCTAAATCAACATGTTATGGAGATGGGAGGTCTAAAGAGAGATCCCAGCCCTTAACCAGCCAAGTACAGTATGTATTAAAAAGTTGCTTGATTCAAGTGATAGAGTAACCTGGTGATACAGCTTCCCATTCAAATAAAAAGAATAGGGGATTCCTCCCATCACTCCCCCCCCCCCCCCAAGTCAGCCAAGAATCCTGAAACCTGTTTGAAGTACTGTATTAGAACATTTAGTTTCCAAGAAAACACAAGAGATAAGATTATGTAGTTTGATGATACACATTCACAGTGTAGTTTTTTTCTTTTCTTGTTTTCAGTGATCTGTTGCTTGAGGCAACTGCATGTCTGCTTCTACCTCGACGCAAATCTCAAATACAGTCAGAACGTATTCAACCCAGACGACCAATATCTGTCAATCATGTTATGTATGCAATAGGAGGGATGAGTAGAAGAGAAGCAAGTAAAAGTGGTGAAAAATATGACCCTAAGGAAGGCAAATGGAAGCCTATTGGTAAGATAGGAATATTTGTCTGGCTACATAACAGCATGGTGACTCTCTGCTGTCATTGGGGATAGGGGTGAGGTGACAGTATGCTGTCTGTGGGGATAGGGGTGAGGTGACAGTATGCTGTCTGTAGGGGTAGGGGTGAGGTGACAGTATGCTGTCTGTAGGGGTAGGGGTGAGGTGACAGTATGCTGTCTGTAGGGATAGGGATGAGGTGACAGTATGCTGTCTGTAGGGGTAGGGGTGAGGTGACAGTATGCTGTCTGTAGGGGTAGGGCTGAGGTGACAGTATGCTGTCTGTAGGGGTAGGGCTGAGGTGACAGTATGCTGTCTGTAGGGTTAGGGGTGAAGTAACGGTATCCACGTGTTTGTGTGGGTAGGAGTGATGAAATAATATGGTGCCTCTTGAGTAAGACTAACACAGTGTTTGTTCAAGGGATGTCTGTCTTATAAAAATTATACAAATATAATGAGCTAAGAGTGTCTAATGTGTTGTAGGTGACATGAGTATTTGTCGATGGGGTGCTGCAGTTGGTGCACTGGGACCCTATCTGTACATATGTGGTGGGAGTGATGATGCCTCAAGACTTGAAACTGTTGAGCGATTCGACCCTTTTGCTAATGTATGGGTACCTTCTGTTCCCATGGCAACAAGCCGTAATGGAGTAGGTGTGGCAGCTGGGAATGGAAGGATCTATGCAATAGGTAAGTGGTTAGTATTATTATAGCACAAAAACCTTGGAAATGATACACAATTGGTTAGGGTCTAAATTGCTGGGTTTCAAACAGCTGATGAATCTCATTATCTGCTTCAAATGGTGGATGCTCTCATCCAGAGAATACTCTATTGAAAAACTTGTCTTTCAGCTGATAAAAATTCCAACAAGATTGAAAATGAGGTCATATGAAACCCAGCAATTCTCACATATTTACTTGGTCGGTGCGTAGTGGGCCAATTATCTGTCACAAAATACAGACAGGCCTTTACAGCACATCCTCAGCTGAGGAGAGTAGTCCAGACCCTGAACAACTTACATGAACATAATTATGTTAGAAGTAACCAAGCAGACAATGTAAAATATGTCATCTGTGAGACTGGCAAGCTTTGTGATGGTTTTGTTTATCATAATAGGCAACCATGCACAAAGGTGATGGCAGGAGAATATGATATAAAACAATGCTCTAAATTACATGATACAATACTGCACATGAAAGTGAACAGAGTTGACAACGAGTCAGCAGTGCTTATACTACAGCCCCAAAAGGCCAGATTAGATGCTTTGTACAGAATGGAAACTTGAAAAGATTTAAAGTATTGCAATGTTCATTATTTACAGACCAGAAAACAACTCTGTGGTTACCAAATACTTTGAATACCCAAACCTGAGTTACATTTACTTGTAGTAAAGGAGTGAATTGAAATGTTTAATTTTAAACCACATTTCTGATTGTTGCAAGATCTTCTGGACTCTGTTTTGCTCCTTGGGGCGGGCTAAAGCAAGTCCTGGGTCTGGACTACTGAGGAGAGTTGAAAGCCCACTCATTGAACGACCAAACAAACATTTTATTCTTTCCTGTGGTTTATTCTTACAATCATTTTAGGAGCATTTGACTGACAATTGATTCTGCCCATATGCTTAATGCATTATTATCTAAAGCCCCCTCAGTTTAGCCTCCTCCGCAGGCAACTCTTTTGGGTTTCCTGTGTTTTCCTTCTCCTCCAGTCTTTTTCGTTCGTTTGTATTCCAAAGGAAACCCAAAAGAGTTGCCTGCGGAGGAGGCTACCCTCAGTTTACCAGCTTTTGTTGTAAACAAGTGATGGACATTTTATTTTGATCTATTCAGGTGGCTTTGATGGTTCTATGCCTCTAAATACAGCTGAATATTATGACCCCAAGACAGGACGATGGACAGAAATCGCTCGTATGAATCAGTGTCGGTTTGGTGTTGGTTGTGCTATATTAGATAATTATATTTATGCAGTGGGTGGGTCGGATGGGACCAACCTCAAGTCAGTAGAACGATATGACCCAGACAAGAACAAATGGACTTTTGTGGCATCTATGAATACTGCAAGGTGAGATACACGACTTAAAAAGTTGTTATTTCTGTGTTGTTGAATTTACAGTGGCGTAGTGGTTAGGTTTGAGAGGTGGCAAGTTTGATTGTAGATCACTGTGTTTGTGACTGTATACACCTATTTGCACAATTAATGCATCGAACCTAGAAGCTGAGACCGAAATGGCTCCTGGGTACAGTAGAAATATATGGATTTACTTATGTTTTATCTATAAATAATTTGCTACATAATCGTGTTTGGAATGCCAAGAATTTGTTTCAGTCGCTTTTTGAAACATACACGTATATCTGCTTCTTGACAATCATCTAAAGAACTGATTTCCCAATGTTCATTTCGGTCCGAACTTCTATGATTTGAAGGGTCAATGTTTGTGCAAATGAGTACCAGCAATGCTGGGGTAAAGGTTTGGATAGGAGTGACACATACTCCTACCCTTGTCAAAGAAGTTTACGAAAGAGAAGTCTTTGGGTTGCCCCAGCTGCAGTTGACAGTAAACTTTACACTCCTGTATTAGTCTATTTCATAAGTGGTCAAGACCGAGGCACATTTACGTACTACCAAAATTTGTGTAGCTAACGTTCTTTTTTTGATTAATCAGTTGTTCTTGGTCTCGGTTTCCCTCTAAAGCCGTAGCTAAACGAGCGATTTTTTGCTTGAAAAGGCGACGCGATTTTTTGAAATCACCACCGTGGTAGCTACATGAGCGACATATGTTGGTAGCAAAAGCTGCCGATAAAGGCGACATGATAAGAAAGACTGATTTTCATAAACAAATATGGTGCA
Organism: Telmatactis stephensoni; assembly: GCA_029948255.1. Classification (NCBI taxonomy): domain Eukaryota; kingdom Metazoa; phylum Cnidaria; class Anthozoa; order Actiniaria; family Isophelliidae; genus Telmatactis; species Telmatactis stephensoni. The sequence goes on along the minus strand of JALIZF010001266.1, from coordinate 34,540 downwards.
TGAAATTGTAACATTGGTGATGTCAAAAAATCGTATCGCCTGTGCAAGCAAAAAAATCGCCCGTGTAGCCACGGCTTAATCGATATCTGTGTAGCGCATTGTAGCACTGATAAAGAACGTGGTTAGAGGACTGGAAACGAGACTAAAGACACGTGCCAGGAGGTTATGACAACCTGACATAAGTTCATCCACAAAAAATATTTGTAACGTTAACATCTATTTTTAACAGGAAACAAGTTGGTGTAGCAGCGTTTGGTGGTTACGTGTATGCTATTGGTGGATGTGATCATGGTAAACGTTACGAAACCGTAGAGCGTTACGATCCCGCTACCAACCAGTGGCTAGACGTATCTCCAATGTCTACACCTCGTAGTGGGTGTGGTGTTGGGGTCTTGGATGGCTTTCTTTACGTTGTTGGTGGCTATGACGGCACCATGTATTTACACTCTGTAGAAAGGTACCACTTATACACATATTTCTATTAGTAAATAGGACAACAATCTAAGACACTTGACTGAAAGGGACCTTGGATAGGTGCAATTACGTCTTTTTTTCGGGGGGGGGGGGGGTGGGACGGGGGAGAAGGTGCAATTACATCTGGGTTTTTTTCTGGGTTGCTTATGGAAATTTCGCTTTTACGCTTGCCTTCAATAGTGGTTTTCACAAAATGTCAAAAGTTAAGGTCAAATCTTGAAACAGGGCCAGTATTCAGACGTCTTCATTAATGCAATATCTTTGTCTCACAAAAGTATACAAGAGAAATTTTATGTATACACCGAAAACACGAGCATTTCATTCTAAGCTAAAACTCACACATTTCTTAAGAATACATCGTAATATGTACGCATGCGCAGACGTTCACTAGTGTCGACACGTGTAAAAACCAAATTCCATTGTTTGAATGCCTGGCGTGCGCGATATGGCGTCAACTTCCCGTTACTAAAAATATGCGCGAAGCACAGCGCTCAGACATCAATCCACGAGTTTTTCTCTTTAAGTACTGTGGTCTTTCAACAAGACACAACACGGTTTTAACCATGAAATTTTATATTGATTTATAAAATATTTGAGATATAACGCGCGCGTTCATTGGCTGGCTACCATATTTACATCAGAGGACAGATACATGGCTCGCACAAAAACGTCGAAAATATTTTATAAAAGCAATATAAAACGATCGCTTATGTCTCTGTACTGTGATATAAACAAGATGGAAGATGTGGAGCACTCTAAAAGCAAGAGAAGCTTACTTTTCTCTTGCTCTACATCGTCCATCGTGTTTATACTACAATAGAGACAACCTATGGGTAACTGCTAGAACAGGCGTTTATGGCCTTTCATAATAAGGACCTGTGTATAGTTTGTTGAGCTCAATATTTTGTATACAACCCCTTTTCGGCTCAAAGAACAAAATGCCATGTGCCTGTTATTGAAAAAAGTATGAAAACGGCAGCTTTGGGTTTTCCTGCTATCATGCGACTAAGTGTTAACTATTGTGTTTTGTTGTAGATATGACCCACTAACCAACCAATGGCATCAAGCGCCTTCATTAAGCCAACCACGTGATTGCGTGGCAGTATGTGTAGCTAGTAGTAAAAGAACTCCTTCGTCTTCAGCTAATAAAAGGCTATTCAACAATACTTCACCCCCCTTGAACCACTCCCATTCTAGCTAACACGCTCCCACCTGCAAGACATGGAACACGCTGATTTTGCCAGTCACCGTCACATTGTAGCGTGGTCCATTGTAGAATACAACTAAACGTCAACTTTCACCTTTTTACCTACGATTTCTCTCTTGGTATCTCCCAGTGGCAAAGTTATAAAAATATGTTGAAAATGTTATATCAAAACGAAGCAACTGGTGCGATTTTATATATAATTTATATCAGTGGAACGTTGAAGAATGGCCACTGTAGAAGAACAGACTTGGCTCCAGCTGTTTTTATTGGTTGCTGGTATAGATGGTGCCAAACAACGTTATTTACCATTAAGGAATATTCTGATATCATCATCAAGACAAGACTACCATAGTTTAGTCAACAAATTTCTTGTTTTTAGACGACGAAGACTAAGTTACATGTCTACAGATAGAAGCACTACACAGGGTGTGGCCACCAGTGCATGGATTTTATTTTGTTGTGTTTTAATTATATTTTCTTGTTAAAATTTCGGAATGAGAATACAGGAGTAGAGTGATCGCACTTAACCCGTGAAAAAGTACAAAATCTAATTAGTATCAAATAGTACAAAATCTTTTGTTTTCTATTGTTTAATAGTACTATTTTGCATTATTTTGCTAGAGTGATTTTCATCGGACTGTGAAATAGTTACTAAGCTAATACACACTAGTAGATCCCAATTCCATTGTTTCCTTTTGTTGAACTGCTATACACTAATAGCTAGTTAGTCAGATTTCACAGTCCGATGAAAATCACTCTAGAACAATTTCACGGGTTAGAGTGATGGCACTTAATCCGTGAAATAGATATTAGTCTAACAGACATTAGTAGACACTATTTGCATTGTTTTCTTTTGTTTTGATTAGACTATTAGGCACTAACTATTAGATTTTGTTTCACGGATTAAGTGCCATCACTCTAAGTGCGATCACTCTACAAACACTAAAAGTGTGCAACATAAATAGTACTAAATTATGCAAATTCTTTTCGATTGTTTAATTAGTGCTATTTAGTACTAAATAGTGCAAAGTATTGCACACTTTCAGTGTTTATACTCTACTGGCATAAATTGGTAAAAACGGAGGGTATTTCTCATTCCAAAGTCAAAGTAAAATTTATACAACGGTAAAAATTATCACTGAAGGAAAACACACCGCAAATAAACCCTTAACACACCCGTTAGACTAATTAGGTTTTAACTTATGGTGAAAACATTCTACTCGGTAGAATCTAAATTATAAACTTAACATTCTTTCTGTAAAGGAAGCTAGCACATTTAATATTTAAATTTGTAAGAATTAAGGTGTCTTCATGCTTGAAAATCATTAGACGATTTTAAGTTCTAAAATCACAAAATATAGTTGAACTTCCACAAACGGGCACCTGCCGTGAATGGACACCTCTCATAACTGGACATCGATTCCTGGTCCCGATGGGTATCAGCTTATGGGAGGTTTAACTGTATTTGCATTGATCTTTAGATTTGACTCTTACGCGTCAAAAACGTTCAAACCGAAAGTATAAGGAATTCTCTGTCTAACGTTCATCTTTGGTGAACTTGCAGCAGTTAACATACTTCATCTGTCTTTAGTTTACACCCTCTCAGGTTGTCTTACACTTCACAGCGTGAAAGACGAGGAACATTTCCATAGATTCATTCGTTTATATTACAGCGGTTCTCAATCACACGTGGCCCCCTACAATTTTTCTCTCACTGAAAATTGAGTTTTCATGGACGTCAATCAAAAGTGTTTCCATATTTCCATGACGATCCACGGCACGTGCACTTTGAAAGCATAATTTTATATATAGTTTTATAACATAGCTACAATCATACGCGCGCTCTGATTGGCCAGAAAACTATGAACTATTTGCCCATGGGCTGCACTGCGCGCGCACTGTCTTCGTCATCGTCTTTTTCAAATCGTTCGTTTTTAAGATGGCGACACACATAATGCGCGCTCTGATTGGCTGAAAAATCCATGGGCTGCACGGCTCCGTTTTTAACGTTCTAGGCTCTGTTATAAATCAATTAGACGACAGAAAGCCGCGCGCCCATGGCGTTATAGACGCACGAGAGAAAATGTAAAGAACGATTACCAATATAAGAGTGGCACGAGGCGTAGCCGAGTGATAAGTATTTTATAGTTTTTGGTAAAATATTTGAGATATAACGCGCGCGCTGATTGGCTTGCTACCATGTTTATATCGGAGGACAGAGACATGGCTCGCACAAAAACGTCGAAAATATTAAATTATAAAAGCAATATAAAACGATCGCTTATGTCTCTGTACTGTGATATAAACGGCTCTGGAAGATGTAGAGCACTCGAAAAGCAAGTGAAACGCTCAGCTACGCCTCGTGTTCCTAAAGGCGCTGTTACACGCTGAAGCGTACTTTTATCTGAAACTTCTGTCGATCACCGATGCCACAGATGCGAGAAGAGTTTCATAAGGGGTGTTACACACTGACTGATTTCGTCTGAAACTTGTTCGCGACACAAGTTCCTGTTGCAGGAGTAGAAAATAATTTTCTTTATTCTATAATACTTGTGTGTTTATTTACGCATGAATATATCTTATTTAGTACTACTCAATTATCTCTCAACCTCAAAGCTCCAGTTTTTCTCGTTCAATTCCAAATAAATTTGAAAGAATTGGTTCCTGAAATTGCATGGGAAGTCCAATGACATTCTCGTGCAAAATCAGGCGAAAAACGATGAAATATTTTCACCGCAAACAAAAATAAACAGTCACAGGTCTGACTTTTCAGACCTACAAACAAGTATTAAGAAAAAGTCAAGAAAATGCGCGCGAGAAGTGAGCATGAAGGGGCGGAGTCACATAAATTCATAATGAGAATGCTATTTTACAGAGGAAAAAAAAAACCACGAAAAGTCTCTGATATGGAAAACGCACAGTATTACTGTGGTCGAGGCTTGATATTATAGCTACGTGAAATTAAAATTACGAAGAAAGCACTGTGTACCCTGAATGTCTCAGAGCTCAAACTGGGAAGCTTAAGGGGGTATAGTTGGAGGCCGATTGAGTAACAGTCCTAGACGCGTTATATCTCCAACTTTAGAGTGACACTCAGCTGTTTATAAAAGTCAATATGTCATTGTGCTTATTTTTAAGAGAGCAGGGGGTAATTGGAAGCCACTCCTTGCTAGGGCATACAATACATTGTGATCATACTAGGATTATCGTTTGTTTATTCAGTGTTAAATGGTTTAGAGATATATTTTCATAGTTTCAATGTTGCTTCAATACACCAGTCAAGCCTTGTCCTGAGTAGTCCCTTTGCTCGCGATCTGATTTCATATGACAATCATTGACCTCTATTGATCTTCATTTCTTTATGGAGGTCGAAATAGATTCCACTGCAAATGTTAATTTACACTGAAAAGCAAATGTTTTCCTGCTGCATACTGAATATCTTGGTATTGGTTAAAATGATAAATTAAATGTAGAAGCATTGAATAGTTTTCATATGACTATGAAAAAGTCTGTGGTTGTCTACGCCTTGTCGTGTCTAACAGTTTTAAAGTATTGTTCGGCAACAATTTTTGTCTTATCTAATCCCAGCGTCGAAACACTGAACAGCATGGTATGGTGGACCAATGGTGGATCGTACACTCTTTCATGATCATGCAAAAACTGCTAGCACTCTTGACTATATTACGACCGAATCATTGCCTATAACATTCACCTTGGAATGTCACGTTTGTGTTGCGCCGTCTGATCCAATCAAAATACTGAGACATGGCGCATCTTAATTAACACCACATGCATGCAACGGACTTTCTCAAAACGAAAACTACCGCTCTATTGTTAGACGTCGCCTTGCTTCGTTGACGTCGCAAGCAAGGACGGTGAGCTCAAGACAAGAATTATGACTGGGGCAAAAGAAATCTCCAGATAAGAAATGAAACTAAAAGCCCGCACACACCATGCAACCTTTCTTGCACTGCAACCTTTTCTGAATACTGAACACAGCACATAGCTAGCTAGTAGCACCGTGTGTCCACCCCTGCCACAATTGCAGGTTCAGAGGCAAGTTCTACTTCTGAAACTTTTTCATATTCAACGTTTCGCGTAACTGTGGGATGGATACTCCGCCATGCAACTGTGTTGCGCGTCCAGTTGCATCGTGTGTTCAGGCTTTGAAGCGTGATGGATTAGGACTTTTCTTTCATGCAAGACTCGTCGATTCGAACAAGAAAGCTTAAATAATATCTTAAAAGATTGGAGAAGGAATTAATCTCGTGACAGTGCTAAACATTAGGAGAAGGTTCTGTTTCGTTATACTTCCGTGCTACGCATCCATCTCTCCCTTACTATTTTCTCCATCTTCCCCACCCTCCCATTCACTGTCGTCCTCATTCCCTTCTTCTGGTTCTTGTTTCTGGCCAATCAGCTTCATCTTCATCTCTAGAATGGGTACGGGTAGGGCTATGACAAGCGTTCCAACCACACAGCAAATACTACCCATGAGTTGACCCACAGTGGTCTCAGGTGTCATGTCACCGTACCTAAAGACAATGGAACCATTCAATTGTTTTATACTTTGCTCGTTTTATTTTTTTACAAAATTAATATGACGGGGAATCCAAACATCATCAACGTCAACTTAGTAAGTTTTTGCTAAATTGGTTAACTTCATGTATGTTTGTTCGCGGTTCGTCAGTCATTGTGCATTGTTTGCTATTTTCATTGCCTTTTCTGTCCTAGATCCTTATGTCCTCATATGTCCTCCTCCGACATCTTACCAACCTTCCTATCCGTGTAATAGCTTAAATATTTTCCTTTCTGCAATATACGAAATTAGAGCGGTTCAGTTTCGTATGACTGGGAAACAGTACGGTCACCGCACGACACGGTTACGACACGGTTACGGCAGAATTTTCGAATGTTTTTATAGACATTACGGTACTGACACGGTCACGGTACGGACCGTACCGTTTCCCCCTCATATGAAAACCGCTCTAAAGTCATGTTGTCAGTGTATGAGACTGACCGGATCCATCAGTCCACATTTGATACCGAATTCAACAAAAGAACTGATGTCATTAAGCTGTGGTAACTTTGTGGGAATCCCATAATAAAGCATATTAAAACTAAATAATTTATTCATGATAAATATTTTAAGTGTTATCCCACCTCGTTGCCTTTGTCCTATTGCTAAATATCCTAAAGGACTTAGCGGTGGAATATTTCTATACTAGATAATTTATATGTTGAGGCGTGTTTTGTCTTTCAAAATAGACGGCTGTTTTCACCTCACTATTCATGTCAATTCGAGTTCTTTCAGGTGGCGTTTTCTAATAAATTATGATTTTCGCCCGAAAAATTCTCGTCAAAATATTGCAGATAGTTACCACGTAACTATATATTATGATAACCTACAGCAATAATAACGTTTTCCAGCTTGTCCATTGATGAATTTACCCTTGCATGTGATCTTACACAAGAAAACAACAAATAGATACTTGTTTCATTTGGGCAATTAGGGAAGAGGAGGGTATGGGAGTAATTTGTCTCAAGTCACGTGACAGATTTTAACTATCTGATGCATGGAGTTGACGACATTTTGGAGAACCATTTCATTTCTATCGTATATGAAATTTAATGGCATTGTGACAACCTTAACTTGATTCATTTAGTCATGGACTCTTGGTAATTGATTTCATGATTTTCAATTAAGTCGTGCACACACTACGCGACACTTTATTATGCAAACTGAAAAAAATCGCAAAATTTGTCTCGCGTACAAACTTATCAACCAATTTATTTAATTATAATTTGACTAGGTGATAAGATATTGATGCCAAAGAGCTATATACAACTAACATTTTTTAATTTGGGAGCATATCATTTCCAGCAAATTAACTTAGATGTTATAATTTTATTTTTTGATTGGCAGTAATCAGTGTCAAAAGCAGTGTGACAGTAAATGACTGAATACGGAAATTTTATACCGCTAAACGCAGCAAGGCGAAATTAAAAGTAAGCTGATTGACATGCAGATAATCAGAATCCTAACATTGCCCTACATTGAGGGAAAATCAGTTCTGTATAACCACCTGTCAAAAGCTTTTAACCCCTACATGTACGTCATTATTCATGCTTGGAGTTGTGCCATGCTGTGTTGAGCATGCTATGCGATGTCATGCCGGTCGTGCTGCGCTATACAGTGCCACGTGCTGCACCGTTATTCAATTCCTTGATGTGCCTCCTTGCCGTACCGTACTTTACCGTGTGTAGGGTCCTACCTTGCTCTACCGTTCTTTGCCATACGTACGTACAAAGCCGCGCTTTGCCGTACTTTGCATAGGTGCCGGGCTGTACTTTGCCGTGCGTCAGTGCCGTGTCTGGTCGTTCCGTTCTATGTATGTAGTGTCGTACCGTTCTAGTACCTTTGACTGTATATTATGTCATGCCGTGTTAATCGGTGCCATGACTGTGACCATATGTTCGCTGCCGTCTAAACCCTTCGAGATTTGCGCGTTAATCGCTATTCGTAATTTTTCACTTCCGCGAAATCTATTATATAATAAGACATAGCGTTAAAAGCACATTTGTTTGTGTCGCGTACGTCGTACGGTAGACCGCGCTCACCAAGTTTTATCTGAAGTCATATGGATATCCTTGTTGGTTCGTCATGGAAACACATTAAGCATTTTTTTCCTACAGAAAGGAGAATCGGTCAAGTGGTTCGATTATTTCTGACTTAATCAATCTGAAAAGACTGAATTGCGAAACTGAACCGCGTAATCCTACAGTTTACTTCAAATGATAGTTATGAATCGTGAAAATATGAATCAATAAAATATTAATGTGGAAAATTTGGCAATAATATAACAACTTTTGTGCTACAACATCACTTATAGCTTTGTTCTTACAGGCCTACAAAGTTTGAAATTGTGTATATTACAATAGCTTTTGTATTTGATACAAGTATTCATCGACGATTAGACCACAGAACACGAATATACCGCGACCACACGGACAAGTAACGCCCTTGCATGCGGTGAAAGTTTCAAAACAATACTCCATATACAAATTAGCCGAAGAGCCAATGCTTTCATTGATGATTTAAAACAATTAACATTACATTTTCTTAACTAAAGCCTTTATATTTGACATTTGAAGAAAAAGAAAAATGTATTCGCAGTGAAGACCATTTTTAAGAGATAAAAGAAGAAATTTATATTCGGTTACCATGACAAATTCAAAAAAATCGATGATTAAGAATTAAACATTTTGGTTGCAGTCATTTTGTCAAAAGTTGTTTGCGTTACAGGTGCCCAATTGTTTTGATACACGACATAATTTGCCTCGAGGCATAACAGTGTGGGGGAAACTCTACGGCCACTTTCAAACATTATTCAAACGCCTCTCGCAGTTTTAGCCGAATTTTTACGCAGTTTAAAGGGAATATGTACTTACCCTAGTGTTGTCATGGTAACAATGGCGTACCACATCCCGTCGGGAATACTAAGAAATGTGGTATTTGGCTCGTCTTTCTCGCAATAATAAATTACAGTAGCGAAAATCACTACACCAAGAGAAAACGAAAATAGAATGAAACCAAGTTCTGATGAGGAGTTCTTGATAGATCCTCCCAGTGTCTGTAACCTCTTTGAGTGTCGCGCCATTTTTACAACTCTGAGAACTCTAAGTACTTTCAATATAACAAGTCCACCAGCTCCTTGAGCACCGGCCGTCTTCATGAACAATTTGACGTAGAATGGCAAAACTGAAGCAACGTCTACGATACTTTGAAAGTTTTTAACAAAATTCCATCGGTGTGGTGCTACCGTTAGTCGTATTAGGTATTCGACGGTAAAGATAAATACACACACAGCATCGATATAGAAATATTCAGCTGGGTAAACTTGTCCACAAGTCAAATTTATATCACAAGGTAGAGTTTCCATGACCGTTGTGACAACACTGATTACAATTGCGACACCCATGATAGCAAATATAACTTTCCCAAGGAGCGAGTCGTACGGGTTTTCAAAAGTGTCCCAGACTTTCTCTTTCAGTGTCTTCTTTCTCGTCGGCTTGGTGCGATCGCATTTTTGGTTGGGAAGTTTTGGTTTAGTGCTCTGGGTTTTGCGGCATGCATCATCAAGTTCCTCATAACAACATAATTCCACATTATCTTGAGAGATACGAAAAAACTTGAGCTCATCTTTATACGAGTAGCCACACTCGTCCAACGAAAAATGCAACTTTCCTTTCCGATAAAAGTTCAAAACATGCCGAAAGAATATCGGATCACGGTCAAAGAAATACTCACATTTCTCGCTGTCAAAGTAAGAGTTGAGATCTAAACTTCCCAGAAGTGTCTCGGGATACTTCTGAAGAGTCTTCTCCCAAGTTTCAAACTTTCGTCCACTGACATTAATGATAATTCTGCGATCATTTTGATTGACGAAGGGCTGGCGAATCGCGCTGGTGAACTGTTTGTTCATGAGTGGAGACATTCCAATCAGACCAGCGTTTACAGCTGGCAACCAGCAGTCTAAATTGTTGATAGAGTGATGTCTGTGCATGCTGCGTTGTGTATTTTGATGTTGGGTCATCTAGTAGAACGCCACATACACAAACACTGATACGGCTTCTTCATTACGAGAAATGATGTACCGAACCACAACTTTCACAAATATGTGGCTGCGGTCGAAGTTGACTTCATGAATACTTAATCTCGTTTGATTTCGTTAACAAAGCGTTCGTTAGGGGGGATATCTGCACGTGACACACTACGGCATATTTTGACAACCTATGTGAAAAAGAGCTTTGTTAGTTGCATCCTCTCATGAACACACAAATAAACAATGTATGAGTTGGCACGTGTTTATTGTAAGCCCAGTTTTAATTTTACAGTAGCTAACCGGTACCAGTAACTTTTGGCTATTCTACGAGTACTTTCGCAGCTAACCGTATTGATAAAACGAGTTCAGATTACTTATTATCAAAATTAGATTATTTGCTAGGCTATGGCTGATCACTGAGCAATGTTTTATTAACAAACTTCCAATATTTCCCCCTGCTTAAATTAGACTGCTGGAAAATATATATACGTGTAGTTGTTTGCTGTTACAAAATTCTCTTGAGTAACAGTTCTATTTTAAAACTAAGGCAGCATTTTGAATAAAAAACTGTTAAAATTCTGTCTTCGTAGTACAATCAAACCAGACGGCGCAAATTCAATTCACAAATTTAAAGTTATTTGTGAATTTGTTGAAAGTCAAATTGTCTTATATCTGGTTTTCCACCTTGAAATGTTATGAAAACCCAGGAATCACGCATGCGCAATGACAATGCTCAGTTTGACATCACTTTTGATGTCATTAAAACTAATCTATTTCACCTTGCGTACTTAATGAATCACGATATAAAGAAGAAGTCATGACAAGAAAAGACTTGTTCTTTTTTGGTATATGCCTAAATGAAAAAATATAATTCGTCCACCTTTCAAAATTATAGACGAAGCCCGAAGCCCGAAGCGGTCCATGGGAAAACGGAATAGAAGGAGGTTGATAGTGCTAAGTTGATGACAGTAGTGTGCAGACAAGCCTGTGTTTTAAGACTTGCTTACATTGGCGTCTTTGTTTGTTTGTTTCTTATTGTTTATGTTTTTAATTTAGTGAACAACTCTCGACTATTGCTGAGTGTGACTATCCGGCGATCACTTAACCGTTTAGTTCTAGAATACAGGAACAATTGTAGCCTGCGTGTGGTTTCATTTGCGCTGAGGGGAGGAGAGAGAGGGCAGGGAAAATTCCACTCCTTTCCCTCTTCTTCCCCTCCCCTCTCCTTTGTCTCCCCTCCGCTCTTACAATAACCCCTTCCCAAGCCTGACACGTAGGCTATGAATGTATAGAACAGGGCAGATCCATGGGTGCCCATGGATGCCGGGAACCCCCCTTTCTCATCCTAAAAATATAACATTTTACGTCGAAAGAAATATATCAAGAACAAGATAAATGCATGTGAAGTGAATCCCCTCAGTCTGAGCCTTAGATCCGCCCCTGTAAAACCCCAGAAAGTGGAGCTTCAACTGAATGAAATGAAATCACTGAGACGACAAGCTATTTTCTATTTTCAGAATTTTTTTATAAACTTGGGCTTCCTGTGTAGCCTCCCAGACTTTCTAATGACAAGCCGACACGTCAGTAACGCCTGGCAGAAGTTTGTTTTAATGGAGTTTTGAACATGTTTTGTGTTCAAACTGTTATTTTGCCATATTTCGTGCTTATTATTGGTTGTCAAGGGCAATATAGTGATACATTGGACAAAGCAGGCTTTCAATTTGGAGTTACTTCAAATACCGAGGTGGCAACATTCGCTGCCAACTGATTCTGGGGAGTTGAAGCCCGATTTGGTGCCGAACATGGTGTTTTGAAAACTCGTGTTGGGTATACTGGGGGAACCACAAAGTCACCTACGTATCATGCCCTGTAGGTGACTATAATACTGCTTCGTTGTATTTTATGTTTTCTTTCCCCCACTTACATAAATTGGATATTATTAATAACATGTATTTCCTAGTCATTTCACCCTCGATGAAACTTTATTTTGATTTCCTTATTCCTTTCATGATCACAGGGCCCATTGTTTTGTGTGTGAAATCAAACAAAATTTTAAAGGTGAACATAATTCATTGTAATAAATGAATATTTGTTTCATTTGTAGAGGTGATCACACAGAATCAGTCCAAATTCAATTTGATCCATCCAAGACATCATTCAAGAATATCCTACAAATCTTTTGGTCAATACATGATGCTACAGCATTAAAATCCACACAGTATAGGTCGGCTGTGTTTGTACATAATGATAAGCAAAGGGAAATAGCAAAACACTTCTTAGAAGAAAGGCAAAAAGATGTTAAAAGAAAAATCCTGACAAAAGTTGAAACTGCTGAAGCATTCTATGATGCTGAAGGGTAAGGGAAATGTTATAGAGTTAAAAGAAAGATGGAAGGAATTGAGGAAGGCAGGGTGGAAAGAAGGAAGAAGGAGAATGGAAGAAAGGAGGAGGAGGATAATACTTTCATATAATTAATCAGATCTTTCCTATCGGTATCAGATGTAGAGCCGCCCCTTTTCTCTATTCATCTTCCTTTAGCTGGGGTGTAACTAAGGGGGGTGCACATGCCCCCCCCCCCCACACACACACAGAAGGCAAAGGTCAATTTATGTATAATTTTGCAAGATTTTGCTAGCTCTTACTGAGCAGAATCCCCAACCTTCACTGAGCAGCAAAAAAATGTTGGGGACCCCCTACTAAGCAGCAAAAAAAAAATTTTGGGGAATGACTCCCACTGAGCAGCAAAATGTTTGGGAGAGCTTCCTCATGCACTGAGCAGAAAAATGTTGGGGAAAGGTAAGGTAATTAGACAAAGCAAACTTAAACATAGTTCCATTTCCATTTCATGTGTACCCACACAGAAAAACCCCTGGTTACGGTCCTGTAACTACAGGTACATGTGTACTTGTCAGTTCTTATTTTCTCCTTGTCAAATGAAATTTATTTCCTTATATTGTAGGTATCACCAAAAGTATTATCTTCAACAGTCTCCAGCCATAATGCAACATTTTCAACACATGACCAATGATGACTTAATGGATTCATTTGTTGCTGCCAAGTGTAGTGGCTTTGTTGGCCGATATATTACATCAAAAGCTTTAAGGAAGGAATTAATGGATTACAAGAAAGACTATCCTAATTCACTGGAACCTGTGGAGGAGTTGCTGAAATTGATATAAAATTATCTTTGATAATTATTCTTTACCTACTATTTTTCATCTATCTCCTACTACTACTCATTCTTATTTCAAATTATTTGCAATTATTTATCAATTAGACAACAGAAAGCCGTGCGCCCATGGTGTTATAGACGCACGAGAGAAAATATAAAGTATGATTAACAAATTAATGTAAGAGTGGCACAAGGCGTAGCTAAGTGCGACTGTAGTTTGTTAAGAGTTCTTTATATTTTCTCAAGTGCGTCTATAACACAATGGGCAAGCAGCTTTCTGTTGTCTAATTGATTATTTTATAACAGAGCCTAGAACATTAAAAACGGAGCCGTGCAGCCCATGGGGAAATAGTTCATATATTTTTCAGCCAATCAGAGCATGCATTATATGTGTCGCCATCTTAAAAATGAATGATTTGAAAAAGATGATGACAAAGATAGTGTGCACGCAGTGCAGCCCATGGGCAAATAGTTCATAGCTTTCTGGCCAATCAGAGCACATGTAAAATTGTAGCTATGTTATACTATATCTGCAAGTAAAAATGTGACAGGCGGAGATCTGAATCTAACACACACCAACAAGTGGTTTAACTATAAACAAGGTTAAAATCCTCAGAGTGATCAACTGGGCATGACTGTCATTTAAGGTGACTCGAAGTAGTTATTTTCAGATCGCACCGCACATTTTCATTTGGCGCAATGGACAACTTAATGCGCACCAATGGACTTGGTTTCTACACCAAATATCAGGATAAGATTGAAGTTTTAAATGACGTTATAATTAAATCGATGAACGTTTTTAAAATAGCGAAAATCGAACATCGTCAAAAATGGTTTTCCTCTAATATCTCGCAAAATTGATGAGCTTCAGACAATTAAGCGGTAAACTGCATAGAAAAATTCAGACAAATGCACAACATTTCAAAGTGATTTTAAGAGATTTAATCTGTTTGATTTTCTTTAAATCACCAAAGTTTCCACAGATGCTGTATTTCTATTCTTGGATATAACGACAGCGTAAAAAATACTCGAAGTACGCAAAACTCCACGAGAACACTTTGGAAATATTGCTAAAATATACACTTACCTTACGTGAAAAAGCCGACTTTCAACTCTTCATCGATGTCAAGATATATTTTTTTCTTTCCAAGTCTCTTGTGAGACATTTTCTCTGCAACTTTGTACATCAGAAGTTGTTTTTGAAAATAAAAACAGCATAAATTTGCATAGAGTTCCACGCTACATGCATCAGGAACCGGAAATAAGATTAAATTCTTTTCTTTTGTTTATTTGGTGATGTTTACTGCTAATTAGTTGATATTATTTCCCAAATATTATGCTTGCACTTTAAAAAAAATCATGTCTCTCCAACCTAAAAACATACAAATATTAGAAGTGAAAGTTATTCTAAAGCGAATTCTTTATTTCCGGTTCCTGATGCATGTAGCGTGGAACTCTATGCTATGCACGTGCACGTGCTATGAACAATTTGCGAGTGCAATATGCTAATTAGCGAGTCGAATGGTTGTCTCAATGCAAGTTTTGAGCTGGCGTTTGGGTCAACATCAGGTTTAAGTTTCGGGTCGTTTTAGTGCTTGTATTTGAATGAGCTTTTGCAATATTGCTGTGTATAGAACAAGTAATGCCCTACTTAAAAGCCAAGCAAAAATAATCCTGCGTTTTTGAGATTTTCAAAAACAACTTCTGATGTACAAAGTTGCGGAGAAAATGTCTCACAAGAGACCTGGAAAGGAAAAATATATCTTGACATCGATGAAGAGTTGAAAGTCGGCTTTTTCACGTAAGGTAAGTGTTTCGTTGGGAAATGTATTTAGTGACGCAATAATGTAATTATCTCTAATTGATACAACTTTCGCTTAATTGCCACTACAGAATGGAGCTCGCCATTAATATTCGAACCTAAATAGTCCTACATAGTCCCAAATAGTGTATAATACGTCAAGCACTATCCTAACGACCCAATAAATACAAAGGGATTGTTTGAAGTTGTGGCGTCAGTGGAATTGAGCGAAACAGTAAGTGTATATTTTAGCAATATTTCCAAAGTGTTCTCGTGGAGTTTTGCGTACTTCGAGTATTTTTTACGCTGTCGTTATATCCAAGAATAGAAATACAGCATCTGTGGAAACTTTGGTGATTTAAAGAAAATCAAACAGATTAAATCTCTTAAAATCACTTTGAAATGTTGTGCATTTGTCTGAATTTTTCTATGCAGTTTACCGCTTGTCTGAAGCTCATCAATTTTGCGAGATATTAGAGGAAAACTATTTTTGACGATGTTCGATTTTCGCTATTTTAAAAACGTTCATCGATTTAATTATAACGTCATTTAAAACTTCAATCTTATCCTGATATTTGGTGTAGAAACCAAGTCCATTGGTGCGCATTAAGTTGTCCATTGCGCCCAGGAGGGAGGAGGTGACTCCAATGGTTTTTATTAGGCGCGCGCTGGTACAGTGATGTCTGCGATGTGACGTCACGGATGGCGTACATAGCAACCAAAATTGTGTTCTGAAAATGCTCCGAAAAACAGATTCCAAAATGTACTTGAAAATGTAATTTTTAGAAATTCCTTAAGACATTTACCTTCACTTTTGCAATATTGCTATTGCTTTACCTTCAATCTGTATCAGTCTTGTCTTTGAAACCAATCTGACAAGAAAAACGGCTCAAAACAAAGGAAAGTTGTTCAGTAACCGCCATTTTTCGTTCTTCGAGGAGAAGGACGCGCGAGGAAAAAAAATTTTTTCTCGGGGTTTTACAGCATTTTGAATCCCGAAAAAAGTTCCACGTACTCGTAAGTAATAGGCCTTTTGCCTGAACTGTGCTATTAACTTCCATTTTCTATAGTTTTCCTTAACAATCCCTTTGTATCTCCTAACATATCGTATCAGATTTGTATTTTGGTTTTCCTGAACGACTCAGCTCAGTAAATACAAAACATATAGACCTAGAAGCACCAATATGAATTGCTTTGAACTTATTTTCACTCTCTATCAGTGGATGATGTAAATTAAAAACATTTTCGATGAATCTCAATCATTGGGCTTCCTGTGGTAAATAGCTTATAGCGGAGCTCCCGCGCGGGCCGAAGGCCCGCGCGAGCGGAGCACCATACCTAAGAAAAAATGGTAACCCATCGAGTTGATTTTTCATGGACACACAGGGAGCCCAACGGCTGTACGTCCGTCCGTACATACATACATACATACATACATACGTCCGTACATACGTCCGTGTACATCGCGATGCTGATTGGCTGATTGCTTTTTGGCGCCAACTTGACGCGCGCTGACACTTTGAAAACTGAAAATTTACAAGTTTCCTTGCAGTTTTAACTTGCAAAGCTTAAAAGTAGTATTCTCGAAACCTCGTAAAAATTTAGCGATTTTGATGAACATTAATCTGTGCCAATCTTGACAGGTTAAAGCGAAAAAAACCGTACGTTTGAATTTTTTTCGGGCCTGGTGTCGTTTCAAAAACTGCTCGAAAGACGAAAGACACAGAGGATATTTTCAAAGTTGGACGACTTTTTAGTTGGATTCGTAGTTTAAAAAAATTCCTCATAATGAATAAGTCATTGAGGATCGTGTATTCTTCGTTTCGTGAAGATGCCTTCAATAAAGCTGCTTAAAAATCTAGCCAAAGTTGGAAATAAATCAAGAATCGTCTGCATTGAGCGTGAAACAAGGACCAGTATGCTTCGAAAAGACAACAAGGAAAGCACTTCAAGGTAAAGACCCTGGCCAGAAAATGATATCAAAAAGTCTCTTGTACCTATATTTGATCTTTTATCTTTGATTTGGGATTGATGACTTAAAAAAAACCTTTTATGCACGTTGAACTGTGGCCAAGTTTAAAGAAACACTCGATCAAGCCTTACATGAAAATAATGTACAACGACATTTTGTTTTACGGTGAACTTTTTGCACTAGTTCTAATAATAATAAAATTAGTAAAAAAATTGATTTTGAACTTATTTCAACCCCACTAATGTGTAAATACAGCTCAAGTTTTGGTCTGGAATTTAATGAAACAATTGACAGGAAAAAAAGAAGGAATTTTGCCATGCAAACTAGAATTGTTTTTATACTTTATTCATCTGGATGAAGTTGCTCAGTGAGCCCTGTGAAGCCTTAAATACAGACTGAAAATGCTTAATTCCTTGTTTTCTTGTTATTTCAATTAGCTGTTTTTATAATCACTTTAAATTGTATTATCAGTGTAATCTGGAAGAGAAAAGTGGGAGACAAGTATTCGCCTAGCTAGTGTGTCATTCTTTTCTACATTAAATAACAAAACAAAATAACAACAACAACCACAAAAAACAAGATGTCACAAATATAGTGAAGACAGACAAATCAATATATGTTGTTCTGTAATATTCAGGATGTCGAAAAGGTTTAATTACTTGTATCAATTTAAAAAAATGTTTTGGAGATTTTGCTTTCTATTTCTGAAAATTATGAACCCTTACAAAGTCAGTTATGAAATCTGACAGTGAATCTGAATATTAAAATTTACTGTAACAAAGGTTACTGAGCATACAAGCCCATACAATATACAAACCAAAACCAAAACTTATTTTAAAAATGCTTTTTAAATAATCTTCATTTCAACTTTTTCAATTACCACAGGAAGCCCAATTCATTTGAATCAAGAACATAAAAAAATTAAAATTGAAATTGGAGCTTTGCTTTTAGGTAGTAGTTGTTTTGAGTTGTTTTACAATTTCATCTAAAGTCATGATTAGTGTAACCTGGAAGAGAGAATTCTTGTTTCGTGTAAAGACAACTATTTATCAGTGTTATTCAGTACTCTACATAATAAAAAAAAACCAAGATGCCACAATACTGTCAAGACAGAAAAATCTAAATATAATTTTCTGCAATGTCTAATTGTTTAATTGAAGGATGTTGAATTAGGTTCAGTATTTATGTGAATGAAATCAGTTTGAGGGATTTTTGCATCCTATTTCTGAGAATTATGAAGCACTACTACTAAGTCAATTATAAAATCTGACACAAATATCTGAATAAATATCACTATGGTCACTGAGTTGAAAGCCTTATAATTCTCAGGAGACTGAAGGGCAAGAAATAAAGCTTGATCTATAGTCTTTATTTCAACTTTTACAACAAAATGCAATATTTGTTTGCCTATTACCACAGCAAGCCCAATTCATTTGAATCAAAAACGTCAAAATAAAACAAAGTATTTAAAATTATTATTATATTTAAATGGGAGCTCCGCTATTAGGTAGTACCTAATTTTTATATTAAAAATATTCCATTTTGTAAAAGCATTTTAAAAAGATGAAATAAAGGTTGTGGATAATTTAACTTTTAATAATTTGTTTGAAGGTTTATGTATATTAATACTTTTAATAATCTCTTGTCAGTCTTGCTATGTTTTTCAGATCGAGTCATTGTATTGACTCTTCATGCAGTTGTTCACAATTCTAATGAATAGAAAGCAAATTGAAGCCCACCTAATGCTCCAAAACTGCTTTGATCCATACAAGTAAACGATATATTATTGTCCTTCTAACAGACTAGATATTGCAGAACAAAATATATTGTGATTGTTTAGTCTTCATAATGATGGTTTTGTATGTTTTCATGTGGAATACAGTAGGCAGTACTGAATGTTCCTTATACTAATATACAAGTATTGTCTTGGTATATTTTGAGTGCAAAACAACAGTTCTCTAGCTCTTAAATGTTATTAGATGCAAATTGAAGATACATATGGAAAATCAATTATTTGGCATACAAAACAGAAAGATCACAAGGAATACAGCATTTCCAATTTAGATTGAAGATCAGATTTCTGTATAACAACTCTACTTTACATGCAAGTAACTGCACCTTTTTGCTGTCAATTTCTTTATTGAAAATATTATAGACCTAAACTTGAGCTGTAATTACACAGAGAGAATGAAATATATTTTCAATGAAAAGGGAAGTTAATTTTAAAACTGCCTAATCCGATTACACGTGTTAGAATCAGTTTTTCGAAGTTTTTGTACTAAACGTTTTACCACAGAAATATTTATTTTTCAACATTCATATATTCTAAATGAAAAATACATCGTCTGATAGGTACAAGAGACGTTTTGGCATCACATTTTTTTTATTATGCATGTCCTTTACCTTGAAACGTTTTTCTTCAGTTGTTGTCTTTCAAAGCAAAAAAGTCCTTTTCGTTCACATTTTGCAGACAACTCTTGTTTTCCAACTTTGGAGGGATTGTTAAGCAGTTCTACCGAAGGCATCTTTACGAAACGTGACATACATAATCTTCAATGACTCAGTTATACGAGGAACTTTTTTGAAGCTACAAATCCATCAACAGAGTCTGCCAGCCTTGAAAATGTTCGTTGAGTTTTTCGTCTTTCAAGCAGTTTTTGAAACGACACAGGTTACGAAAAATATCCAAACGTACGATTTCTTTAGTCAATAACGTTGAGGTTCATACAGATGAATGTCCGTGAAAATCTTCAAATTTTTATGAGGTTTTCAGGAATATACTTGGAAGTTTTTGGTGTAAAAACTGCAAGCAAACCTGCGAATTGAAATCTCCTTCTTTTGCCGCCATGTTGAAGCTATGCCACGCCACCGTGACGTCACATCGCAGACATCACTGTACCACGGTTTTCCTTG
Source organism: Telmatactis stephensoni (assembly GCA_029948255.1). Lineage (NCBI taxonomy): Eukaryota > Metazoa > Cnidaria > Anthozoa > Actiniaria > Isophelliidae > Telmatactis > Telmatactis stephensoni. The sequence goes on along the minus strand of JALIZF010001266.1, from coordinate 14,395 downwards.
GAGACGCTCCCTCCCTCCTGATTGCGCCAAATGAAATCAGGGTTCGTACGGGTTTTGGAAAGTTTTCGAAAGTTTTGGAAATCAAATATGCTTTTTTCCAGGACCTGGAAAGTTTTGGAAAAATTATTTTTTGACCAGTGGGCTATGGAAAAGTTTTGGATTTTTTGTCGGTTGTCCAGCTCCTACCTTGCAAAGAACTGTTTTCGTTGTATTAATTAAAAACGCCGATGTTTTTTTTTCTTTTGCCTGCTGCAAATCAATGCCCGCTGGCACTTTTGGTCAGCAGAATTACCTTTGAGAGCACTTATGCCTGCTGATTGAGTGTACAGCGGTTTCCTTCAAGATCGACCAACATGGACAGAATGGCATGTGAAATCAGGTAAGAAAGTTAATCCTGTTTTGAATATTTTACATTTCAAATCATGGCATTAATGAGATGATTTCAAGCTATCTTTTATTTTGTGATTTTTTAAAATATATTTTTGCGCTTTTACTGAACAGTTAAAATTGTTTGTTTGCAGGCCCATAGTCATCCATGATTTTTGGTGATATTTTTTGCAATGATTTTTCTGATTCTTCGATCCATAAGCTTTATGATAACTTAGTTTTCGGGCAGCCAAAAGGCTTGATAGGTGAGTTATTTTCATTATATTTCATATTGCTATATTATATTTACAGTATTGGCATTCCTAAAGCTGACTTGCTTGATCTCCCAAATGAGATGTTAATCTTCATTTTGAAGTACAATCAGTACCTAGAGGAACAGAAAAGAGAACAGGTGGAAAATGAAGGAGCACGTAAGAGAAAACTTTGCTTAGATAAAATTCATGAACTTGAAAAAAAGTAAGCGCATCTGTTTGGAGCAAGATATTGAATCCCTGTTGGATTCGGAAGACAAGTTGGCTGACAACGCTGAAAAGAAAGGCAATATGCTTGAATTGACAAAGTCTAACAGCTTCAGAAGAACAGCCAAGAACAAGAGATCAGAGCTAGATGTTTTAAATGCTGAGGTAAAGCGGATGAAAGAAAGCCTTTGCTAGTGTGACATTTTGTAAAATATGTTAAAGTACATGAAATAATCAGTACTGATTTTATTATCTAAAAAAGATGTTTAAAAGAAATTGTCATAATAAAACAGTTAATAAAGTGATATTCTAATGTTATTTAGAACACATGATCATGAATTATTTTCATCTATGGTTTCCTTTTTTGGATTTTATATGTTTTGGAAATTTAGGTTGATGGTTGTGGAAAAGTTTTGGAAATTTTAACTCAGGAATCTGTACGAACCCTGGAAAATATGCGGTGCGGTCTGAAAACAACTACTTCGAGTCACCTTAACCAATTGTGGATACTGTGCCAGAGTTTTTCTTGTAGTGAAACTGAATTCTGGCAAAGCAAAATAAACATTCAGGGGATGATCATATCACTCTCAAATGGTAGCAAAATGGCATGGATCAAGCCATATTTAATTCTTTTATATTGAGAGAGCAAATAGTATGCTTGATGACATTAAAAGATAGGATCTCTTGGGTGACTGGGGTGCAGGCTATACCAATATGCTTGTAAAGACGATGATTTGTGCTTCCATGATGAATACAAGTCAAATGACTGTCAGCTTGTATCCTGATGTTCATTGCACATTTCATCACTGATGACTTTGAAGCATAAATTAGCTGGCTTATTGTTCATTGTAAAGAGATTTAAATTATCCAGCCCCATAAACAATAAATGTACAGTCTCATATCAAGTTTCCTCTTTATTGACACAAATCTTGTGGTGGGATTCCTGTGTGTCATGCGCGGGATGTTAATAGAGCTCTAAAATAGATTATTTGGCATGTATGTATGTGTGTAGGGTGAACGATGATTTGTGACGTCATCAAAATATGCTTGGAATGATCGCTGACGCGATTTCACGATCAAGTTGGAGTCTTTTGTTTTCTAGCTAAGTTGTCATTGTTATTCAGATTTATTATAACGTTAATTTCATTTCACAAAGTTGATATAGTCCAGTCCCAGACTCTCTTTCTTGCCGCTCCAGGACTCGCGGAGAAAGGAGAGTCCAGTATAACTTGCATGCGCATGTCAGCTTAGTGACCACGCGATCACCACATTCATATGGTGATCGCGTGGCTACAATTCCTAAAGTCGTCTAATGATTCAAGATGGCTGAAGAAGAAAGTGTTTTGTATATACGATATGATTCTCATTTCGGAAAGCAATTTGTTGATTCAGTGAGCTATGCACTTGGAAAAACCAACTATAATCTTTTACCAAAGTTTGAGCAGTTACAGGCCATTTACGGATGGACAGTTGGGAAAGACGTATATCATATATTTTTTGACAGCAAAACAAAACACTGACATTTGCATATTGCAAGCTCTCAAAATAAAACTTTAATCTGATTGGCTCATTTTGTACATGCGCATGCAAGTTATACTGGACTCTCTTTCTCTGCGAGTCCTGGAGCGGCAAGAAAGAGAGTCTGGGACTGGACTAAAAGTTGATACAACTTGACTGAGTTTAAACGATAAACCTAAGGTATTTAGAAATATGTTTCATAGAAAAGATTTGGCATGGTTAGAACAAGTCATGGCGTCACTCTGACTACCTGCTACCTTTCAATTGGTGGGCGGTCATCAACATGAAGCTACCTTGCATTCATTCCAAATCTTTTCTATGAAATTATTACATTGCTAAAGCTCTACGTAGGATATGTGCTGTTCTCAAAATTACAGTTTTTTGACATTGTTCTATGTTCATTGTTCCTGGCAAATTTTTGATATTTTTCTCCATGCCTTTTCTGATGAGTCCCAAAACACCAATGACGATTGGAATGTTTATGACTTCCATACCCCACATTCTTGAGATTTCAATTTCAAGATCTTTATATTTGGATCTTTTTTCAAGTTCTTTCAGTCCTACATTGTGATCGTTGGGAACAGAAATGTCTATCAAATAGCATTTGTTATCATCTTTGTCTTTCACAACGATGTCTAGTCTGTTTGCCGCAATTTCTCGATCTGTGTGGATAGGCATATCCCATAATATGGTGGCACGTTGGCTTTCAGCAACAGTTTGTGGGATGTGTTCGTATCATTTCAAGGATACGTCTATATTGTAGTGTTTAGACAAATTCCAATGTATATAGCTTGCGACTTTATTGTGTCTTTCGATGTATTCATTTTTCGCTAATACAGGGCATCCTGATGTTATGTGGTCCATTACATAGTCTGCATTTTGGATCTGTGCCGTCCTTTATGATTTGGCTGTGATATAGTCTTGTAGGGAGGCTCTGGTCTTGTGCTGCGATTATGAAGCCTTCGGTTTCGCCTTTTAGACCACTACTTCTCAGCCATCTATTGGTGTTATCTGTGTCTGTGTCGGCTTTATTTAAGGTGGCTGGACCCAATTTCGCCAGTGCGCGGGTAGTCGAATTGAAGCGGCTATTAATCGCGTTACAGAATTAAGTTGACCAAACTTTTTACGCACACCTACTACAAATGGACTGAATTTTGTAATGATACTAGTTTAGTTGAAATCGGAGCTTTTTTAACATCGAAATTGTTATACACTGGATTTGAAATTTTGCCAATTTTCTCAAAATCCAGACCTCGACGAGCAAAACGATTTATGAGACTTTGTAAATCAAATGTTTGTCCATAATGTGAGAGCGTTTAAAGAAATTCTATTAAGCCGATTTTGAGTAAAAACGGAGCAATTATTTGACTTTGAAGAAATTTAAAACCGCGGGTACTTTACTAAATTTATTTTATAACAATAATTTTCCAACGAAAAGTTGCAATATTTTTGGTTTTAAATAATACCAAGGCATGGTTCTTTAATTTGTGAATATGTCATCGTATTTGCTATTTTTGATCGCCGTTGAGACGACTGTACGTAAAGCACTAAATTGCCGCGTTTATCTCGGAATTTCGACATCCACGTTAATAATACTGTTTCTTAAAAACTAGTCGATCAATTTTTTTTTTATTTCTTTATATTAAATATTCAATCCTTTACCAGTAAGGTGTGTAAATTATAAAGGCATTGAAGTTTTTTAAGACCATTAAATAATTTTTTAAACATTGCCATATGTGCATCTCTATTCTCCGAGTTGTTGCCGGTGTTTGATTATCCATGCCTGCATGCATGCGTGTCGCTTTGGCGCCTCGTGCAAAAAATGCAAATATACATGGAAAGTCACGCCAGTGATATCCAGAGTAACGCTGTACGTAGCAGTTCCTTACTAAAGTTTCTAGAACTATGTTATTTCCTTGTTCAAAAAGAAAACGGAGAAGTGAAATATTGCTGGAAAACACATTAAAGGCTAAAAAAGGCGAAGGAAAGTAGTTCACCAGTCCAGGTAACTTGGAAGACTTAATAGTTCCATGTACTTGCATTTTTTGCACGAGGCGCCAAAGCGACACGCATGCAGGCATGCATATCATAAAGCCTGAATCAAACACCGGCAGCAACGCGGAGAATAGATCGAGATGCACATATGGCAATGTTTAAAAAATTATTTAATGGTCTTAAAAAACTTCAATGCCTTTATAATTTACACACCTTACTGGTAAAGGATTGAATATTCAATATAGAGAAATAAAAAAAAAAATGATCTACTAGTTTTCAAGAAACAGTATTATTGACGTGGATGTCGAAATTCCGAGATAAACGCGGCAATTTAGTGCTTTACGTACAGTCGTCTCAACGGCGATCAAAAATAGCAAATACGATGATATATTCGGCATGTACTAAAACCAGGAACGCCGGAACACCGGAACACCGGAATACCGGAATACCGGAACGCCGGAACACCGGAACACCGGAACACCTCTAAATGAAAAACCCGATTTTTCTTTTGAATTATATTCTGCGTTTATTATCCCGTTAAATTCCAAAACTATATAGAAAAGTAAATTATGACTCACGCTCTTCGCATCTTCGGGTACCCAGGGCTTAAGGGAAGGGAGGAAGAAGAGAGACGGGCAAAAGGGAGAAATATTTAAACGGTTCATAAACGTTCGAGACGGCTTGGGTCCCCGCGAGGATGTATTCCTCGTCAAGTGTGTAACTTTCGAATTTTGCGTAATTCAAGCAGAAGCCAGTATTAATTAATACTGTTCTTAAATGCTTTAATGCTCTTTACATTTTGTAGACTAGTTATCTGAAGATGGCCTCAGCCTGTTGGCCGAAATATTGAAACATGACAAACAAGTATCTTCTCGTTTTACTCTTCACATTTAAACTGTATGCCCACGAATTCTCAAATATATACGTTTATTAACTCCCTTGATATATTCTGATAAAAGTGTTCATTTTACGCTAATAGTGACTGTGGAACTCATTTTATATACATCAAGTGAATCGTACAAGAGAATAATAAGAACAGTCATGAACATTTAAGCTGACAAGGAATCTTTAGCATTTAAGAACATATTAATCAATACTGGCTTCTGCTTGAATTACGCAAAATTCGAAAGTTACACACTTGACGAGGAATACATCCTCGCGGGGACCCAAGCCGTCTCGAACGTTTATGAACCGTTTAAATATTTCTCTCTTTTGCCCGTCTCCCTTCTTCCTCCCTTCCCTTAAGCCCTGGGTACCCGAAGATGCGAAGAGCGTGAGTCATAATTTACTTTTCTATATAGTTTTGGAATTTAACGGGATAATAAACGCAGAATATAATTCAAAAGAAAAATCGGGTTTTTCATTTAGAGGTGTTCCGGTGTTCCGGTATTCCGGTATTCCGGTGTTCCGGTGTTCCGGCGTTCCGGCGTTCCGGGTTTTAGTACATGCCGATATATTCACAAATTAAAGAACCATGCCTTGGTATTATTTAGAACCAAAAATATTGCAACTTTTCTTTGAAAAATCATTAAAATAAAAATAAAATAAAATAAATTTAGTAAAGTACCCGCGGTTTTAAATTTCTTCAAAGTCAAATAATTGCTCCGTTTTTACTCAAAATCGGCTTAATAGAATTTCTTTAAACGCTCTCACATTATGGACAAACATTTGATTTACAAAGTCTCATAAATCGTTTTGCTCGTCGAGGTCTGGATTTTGAGAAAATTGGCAAAATTTCAAATCCAGTGTATAACAATTTCGATGTTAAAGAAGCTCCGATTTCAACTAAACTAGTATCATTATAAAATTCAGTCCATTTGTAGTAGGTGTGCGTAAAAAGTTTGGTCAACTTAATTCTGTAACGCGATTAATAGCCGCTTCAATTCGACTACCCGCGCACTGGCGAAATTGGGTCGAGCCACCTTAACCTTTTAGGATATTGACCATGCAACGGTTTATCTTCCCATTTCCCTCTCATTGTTGCCATCAAGTGTTTCTTTACTTCCATTTTGTACTTCCTTACATTGTCTGTCACTGCATTGCCATTCTCTCTGTCTTCGTTAACCACTAGATTCCTCTCGAACTTTCTTGCTTCCTTTACTACAGAGTATTTCTTCTTAGTGCTCTCATGATGGTTTACTGCCTTGATGAAGGGGTCGTCCTTCTCTTCTAGGTACTTTCTTAGTCCAACTGTCGCCAGTTTATAGCTCATTTCTATTTGTAAAAGTCCTCTACCACCATTTTGTCTAGTTAAATACAGTCGCTCCACATCGGATTTGGGATGGTGAGTTCTATACATAGTTAAGAATTTTCTTGTTTTCCTGTCGATTTTCATAAGATCGTTGACAGTCCAGTTGATGATGTTAAAGCTATAGCTGACAACTGGGACCGCTAAGGTGTTAATAGTGTTTATCTTGTTTTGTGCGTTGAGTTCACGTTTTAATACCATACGGATTCTTCTGTAGTATTCCTTGCGTATTAGTTCCTTCATTTTCGCGTGTTGTATTCCATTCTTTTCTCTCACTCCTAAATACTTGTAAAATTCTTCTTGGTCTAGATCTTTAATTATTATATCTCTATCCAACTTGATATTTGCTGATCTTTCTAGCTTTCCTTTGATGAACGTCGCCTTCTCGCACTTGTCGAGCCCAAAGTTCATCTTGATGTCTTTACTGAACTTGGCAAACGTGTGGAGTAGCGATTCGAGTTGTGCATTATTATTATTATTATTATTATTATTATTATTATTATTATTATTATTATTATTATTATTATTATTATTATTATTATTATTATTATTAGAAATTGTAAACTTGTTATATAATATGAAGCTTTAAAGATATTATATATATGTATATGAGCTGTGATCACTTAAAAGGGGTCTTCTTTACTAAGACCCCTTTGATGTACCATCTTCCAGATTTGCCGCTTTAACAGCAATCTTTAGGGTTTCTTTGGTCATTTCTCGGCGAAGATAGGAGAGAAACAACAACAACAACGAAACTCTCAAAAGAAAAAAAAAAACAGAGAGAAAAGAAAGAAAAATGAACAGAAAAACTGAAGAGCGCGTTTGGGTGAGAAAGAAAGTAAGAAGGAAAAACAAAACAGAAAAGAAAGACAATAGTTGTTCGGATTTCTTTTGCCAATTAATTGGGAATCAAAAACAAACTTTAAAAAAGAAATAACCAACAAATAAGAAAGAGAAAAGAGAGAAAAACAGAAAAAATGTGTTTGTGAAAGAGAAAAAGAGAGAAGAAAAAGAAAAAAAAAAACAGGAAAGAGAAACAATAGTTGTCAAGGTAACTGTCAATTTGGTGCTGTTCTAGAAGATTGAAGGCTCACTTATCCAGTGACGCTTGACGAATTCTAGGGTTTACGTTCGGTGAGCGTACTGATCGTGGCCTGAATTCAGCTTCTAAGTGCTTTTCCGAGTCATTTTGTAGCTCAGAAGTCGCTTGACTTGCATCATTAAGCAAGAAAAGACGGCGGAGACAATCTCCTGGAAGAACTCAGGAGTGGGAAGCGACTTTACGAAGAAAGAGTCACAGTGATTACGGCGACAAGGTTCAACTGTGATCTCCGGAGTATTGAGGCTTCTCTGGTCGTTCTGTGATGCATTCCCCAAGCCAACAAGGCCATTTCGGCGAGTTTTGAACTGTAAAGAAGGCAATCGGTGCCGTCTGGGGCCTGTTAGCGAGGGGGGCCCAGCACTTATAAGAAATTTCTAAGACTAAGAGTAGGGAACGGGTGCTGTGCAAATTTTCCATCAATGCCCATAATCCTTTTCTTCCGCCGTATCTGATCCTGCGGAAGAAATGCATTATGGGATGCATGTTTGGACGCGTACAGTGTTTTTCCTTGGACCAGCTATGATTGTAGCGCAGAGAATGCCAAAACGGGGTCGACTTGCACACCATGCGCTACAGCCTATCTTATAGTCAACCTTTAAGACCCCTTTTAAGTGATCACTCCTCATATGTATTTTTAGTAGTATTGTCAGTTCTGGTAGCCAGTTGTAAATTACCTGTTAACTGAGATTTACAATTGTATTTTGTGAGATAAAACATATGAATAAAGTTTTCATTATTATTATTAATGAATGAATAGACGTTTCGAGCCCAGGCTCCTCGCTAGACAACTAATTTTTGAACAAAAAATAAATAAAACAAAAAGAAAGAAAGAAAGATAGAGAATCAATTAAAGCACAAACATTTCAAAGAAGCTTAAGTGTAAATGACTGTAAATATCAAACATTTTTTGAAATTGGCGGCCATTCCAAAAATTAGATTTTCTTGAAACTCTGCATACAGTTTCCCTATACCTACCTATGAAGAAACATCCATATGATTAGGTGTGGAAGCCTTTGGTTTCCATGGCAACGCACATGCCTTATTTTGGGCCAGTTTTGATCAAAAACACTCCCAAATGTCCAACTTTTGAATACCTCACTGTAACTAGGTTACCTAATGCCTGAAAATAATTTTAATATCCTAGAAAAGATCAATCTTTTGCTATTCGTTTGGTTGCCTTTGTGTCTCAATTGTTGCCTTGGCAACCGAATACAGGTATTTTAAACATTACATGGTTTTCGAGTTTTGAAAATTGCTGAATTTTGACCAACTTTAAGGGATCCATAACTCTGGTGGTAACGCTGAAATCGTAAAGCAACTGACATCATGTGAACAATTTATCTTAGCCTTTGCCAGGAATTGTTTTATATTTTTGGGCAATCAAATAACAACGATGTCACGCTGCTTTAAACTAACCCATCTATTGCAATTGCAGGAAATATGACCTCGCATTTTGTTCTGATTTTTATGGTTAAATCCTCTTTACTTGGCTTGAGAAAGTGATGAATAAAGGGCTCTAATGACAACAATTTATGTTTTTATCAATTTCAAAGAAATATTGATCAGTTATCTGACGGGTCTTGCAACTGAAATATGCTAATTAGCCTGCTTCGATCCCAACTCTTACTGCATCATAGTTCCAAAATTTTCAATCACCACAACGTAAATTTGGCACTATAAGTAGACTTACCTTGACTCAAAGCAAAAATATATCATCAAAGAATAATTGTTCTTCATGTTGAAAGCATTGGCAACCGAATCAGTCCAAGAGAAACGTGACAACGCCAATGAAGTCCAGCTTCATAATTCACGGCAACTTTCAAATATCTCTTTCTGCATTACTTGATAATGCTTCATAAGTCTTAGCATATCCATCAGAGGTCAGTCAAGTCCATAATCCTCTTTGAAGAAGCCATTTCAGGAGGAAAAATCAAGCGAAAGCTACATAGCTCGAAGACTTTAAAAATATGTACCGCTGACCACGTCAATAATCACTCAAGGCTCACCACAGGTAACCCAGATATTCGATATTTGGCTTCGTTCTCCGCTTTTTGGGGGAGGGAGGCGCAGGATAAGGAAGGAAGAAGGAAAGGAAGGAGGGAGGGAAGGAAGAAAGGAAGGAGGGAGGGAGGGAAGGAAAGAAGGAAGGAAGGAAGGAAGGAGGGAGGGAGGGAGGGAGGGAGGGAGGGAGGGAGGGAGGGAGGAGGCATTGGTGGTCTGCCATACCGCAACACCGCAAAGAAATAAATGTCAACACCACAAAAAAACTCGACGGAACACCATCACCGCATTTTTTTTAAGAGGAACGTGATAAAACATTTTTGTTGGACCTTAAAATCTCAATGCGCAAAAAAAAAATTCGCTTCACCGTACATCGCACACAAAAAAACACTGCACGTCGGAAGGTTTGTGATCACCGCAACACCGCATTTTTTCAGCCTCGTTCAACACAACACCACACTAAAAAAGGCCAACACCGCACCACCAAAAACCCCAATGTCCCCCTCAGGAAAGAAGGGAGGGAGGGAGGGGGGAGTAAAAATGAGAAAAAAACAGCAGTGTATTCTGCAGTCTGAATATGCGGCACAGATTCAATGATATTTCTATGGATCATTTGCATGACAACGGGGTAATTGGGGATCAATTCGGTGGTGGGGATCCAGTGGCGGATCCAGGGGGGGCGGATCCAGGGGGGGGGTCCAGGGGAGCCAGTGCCCTCCCCTTTTCAGTTGGGTCCTCATATTTTTTTTCTTTCTTTCTCTCTCTCACTCACTCTCTATATCTTGTCTAAACGTGTAGAACAATATACTTTCCCAAAGCATTACTTTCTAAATGTTTGTTGTTGGTTGGTTTTATCGTAATTGTTTAGCCCAAATTTCGCGCCCGCTGCGCTCGCGAAAAAGGATAACTATAGAATAGGTTGTTTTAGCCTTTCAGAATTTGATGGCTTGCTACAGCCCTGTGATGTTACTTTAGAAGGGGGCTTGAGGAAATTATGCCCTCTGTGTTTTGTAAAATGGTGCACCCCCCTTTCAAAAGGTCTAGATCCGCATTTCTGTTGTGTCGGCGGTACAACTAGTCATGTTTAAATAATTGACTGAATGATTACACTGAATTGCATAAATAATTTGTTATCCTGTATATTTATTTCAGTTCGATGCACATGCTTCTGACCAGATGCTTCGGCTTCTTTCAAACCATGTGATTCAGTGTTAGGGTATTTAATGATAGCTTAGTTTTATTGATTAGGTGTCCTAAAGTGTCTTTCAGTCAGCTTAGCGTTAATTGTCAAAAATTTTGCCTTAAATTGAGAAACACAACAAAGTTTAATAACGGAATCACGATACAATTTTCAGATATTGTACCTATTATTTTCGTACGTTTGTGGAGTTCCTTCCTCAAGTGTTTGATAATAGTCCGACAGGAGTTCAGTATTATCATAAACCAAGTGCATTTTACTTCCATTTCAATCTCTCACTTTACTTCCCTTCCGATCTCTCACTGTACAGTGTACTGTACTTCTTTATCAGGACGACTTGCAAGGACAAAGCATTACAAGGGCATGCAATGCCTGAAGATATGGAGCCTTTCGTTTTCCAGTAGCAACCTCTACCTCTAAGTCAAACTCTTGACACATAAGTTTCACATACCAAGAAGACTGCGATGAAACAGTTCCTTCCTTCCTTTTGCGGTGTTGCGGTGATGACATTTATTTCTTTGCGGTGTTGCGGTGTACCGGCCAGACCCCTCAATGCCCCCCTCCTTCCTTCCTCCCTTTCCTCCCTCATTTCTTCCTTCCTTCCCTTCGTCGTTCCTTTCTTCCTTCCTTCCTTCCCTCCTTCCTTTCCTTCTTCCTTCCTTTCCTGCGCCTCCCTCCCCCAAAAAGCGGAGAACGAAGCCAAATATCGAATATCTGGGTTACCTGTGGTGAGCCTTGAGTGATTATTGACGTGGTCAGCGGTACATATTTTTAAAGTCTTCGAGCTATGTAGCTTTCGCTTGATTTTTCCTCCTGAAATGGCTTCTTCAAAGAGGATTATGGACTTGACTGACCTCTGATGGATATGCTAAGACTTCTTATGAAGCATTATCAAGTAATGCAGAAAGAGATATTTGAAAGTTGCCATGAATTATGAAGCTGGACTTCATTGGCGTTGTCACGTTTCTCTTGGACTGATTCGGTTGCCAATGCTTTCAACATGAAGAACAATTATTCTTTGATGATATATTTTTGCTTTGAGTCAAGGTAAGTCTACTTATAGTGCCAAATTTACGTTGTGGTGATTGAAAATTTTGGAACTATGATGCAGTAAGAGTTGGGATCGAAGCAGGCTAATTAGCATATTTCAGTTGCAAGACCCGTCAGATAACTGATCAATATTTCTTTGAAATTGATAAAAACATAAATTGTTGTCATTAGAGCCCTTATTCATCACTTTCTCAAGCCAAGTAAAGAGGATTTAACCATAAAAATCAGAACAAAATGCGAGGTCATATTTCCTGCAATTGCAATAGATGGGTTAGTTTAAAGCAGCATGACATCGTTATTATTTGATTGCCCAAAAATATAAAACAATTCCTGGCAAAGGCTAAGATAAAGTGTTCACATGATGTCAGTTGCTTTACGATTTCAGCGTTACCACCAGAGTTATGGATCCCTAAAGTTGGTCAAAATTCAGCAATTTTCAAAACTCGAAAACCATGTAATGTTTAAAATACCTGTATTCGGTTGCCAAGGCAACAATTGAGACACAAAGGCAACCAAACGAATAGCAAAAGATTGATCTTTTCTAGGATATTAAAATTATTTTCAGGCATTAGGTAACCTAGTTACAGTGAGGTATTCAAAAGTTGGACATTTGGGAGTGTTTTTGATCAAAACTGGCCCAAAATAAGGCATGTGCGTTGCCATGGAAACCAAAGGCTTCCACACCTAATCATATGGATGTTTCTTCATAGGTAGGTATAGGGAAACTGTATGCAGAGTTTCAAGAAAATCTAATTTTTGGAATGGCCGCCGTATATTTGATATTTAGAGTCAATGACACTTAAAAACATTAAAACAATTCGCCGAGCTGTGCCGAGGCCCAAAAGCAAATCAGTATGCTAATTTTATGATATACGTAAAAAATCGACCATGCATCCAGACAAAGCGCTGAATCATCGCATGTTACGTATAGGATGGAGATTTTGGCCCCTTCCGCGCTATCGGTAGTACACAGAAAGCCTCGCAGTCAAAGAGGGAGGAAACGGTCGGATCCTAGGCCATAAGTGACTGCACCTTACCACTAGACTAACTGGTCTACTAAGGGATTTGGAGGACAAAGTAACCTAGTGTATTGTGTTATGCAATTAATGGCTGTCTATTGTTGTGCAAATTGAGGTGTTTTGGTGGGAAAGTGTAGTAATGTGTGGCGCATGAATCTCATGGACCGGGATCGATTCCCCAAATGACCAAATATTTTCAGTTCTTTCTTTCTTTCTTTCTTTCTTTCTTTCTTTCTTTCTTTCTTTCTTTCTTTCTTTCTTTCTTTCTTTCTTTCTTTCTTTCTTTCTTTCTTTCTTTCTTTCTTTCTTTCTTTCTTTCTTTCTTTCTTTCTTTCTTTCTTTCTTTCTTTCTTTCTTTCTTTCGTTTTAATATATTTTGTTCCTGTTTTATTTCATTTCATTTTTTTCTGTCAAACTTTTTCTGTCAAAACTTTTTCAAAATTGCCCAAATTGCCCAAATCTGAGATTTTTCGAAAGGCGCGCGGTCATCGAAAAATGTCAAAATTGGACCCGACTGGGATTTTGGATTTTTGCAGCCCAAAAGACAGAAGACATCTCTAGAACACTAAATTAGTGCACAGAACCTGATTTCCAGGCAAGTTAGGCAAAATTTTGGCCCTTTTTCAAAATTGCCCAAATCTGAGATTTTTCAAAAGGCGCGCGGTCATCGAAAAATGTCAAAATTGGACCCGACTGGGATTTTGGATTTTTGCAGCCCAAAAGGCAGAAGACATCTCTAGAACACTAAATTAGTGCACAGAACCTGATTTCCAGGAGAGTTAGGCAAAATTTTGGCACTTTTTCAAAATTGCCCAAATTGCCCAAATCTGAGATTTTTCGAAAGGCGCGCGGTCATCGAAAAATGTCAAAATTGGACCCGACTGGGATTTTGGATTTTTGCAGCCCAAAAGACAGAAGACATCTCTAGAACACTAAATTAGTGCACAGAACCTGATTTCCAGGCAAGTTAGGCAAAATTTTGGCCCTTTTTCAAAATTGCCCAAATCTGAGATTTTTCAAAAGGCGCGCGGTCATCGAAAAATGTCAAAATTGGACCCGACTGGGATTTTGGATTTTTGCAGCCCAAAAGGCAGAAGACATCTCTAGAACACTAAATTAGTGCACAGAACCTGATTTCCAGGCAAGTTAGGCAAAATTTTGGCCCTTTTTCAAAATTGCCCAAATCTGAGATTTTTCAAAAGGCGCGCGGTCATCGAAAAATGTCAAAATTGGACCCGACTGGGATTTTGGATTTTTGCAGCCCAAAAGGCAGAAGACATCTCTAGAACACTAAATTAGTGAACAGAACCTGATTTCCAGGAGAGTTAGGCAAAATTTTGGCACTTTTTCAAAATTGCCCAAATTGCCCAAATCTGAGATTTTTCGAAAGGCGCGCGGTCATCGAAAAATGTCAAAATT
>JALIZF010001232.1:87500-213656 GCA_029948255.1 Telmatactis stephensoni | reverse complement strand
ATCAGTACTCTGTACTAGGGATGGGGCACTCCCTCTATCAGTACTCTGTACTAGGGATGGACCCTCTAGGCACTCCCTCTATCAGTACTCTGTACTAGGGATGGCCCCTAGGCACTCCCGCTATCAGTACTCTGTACTAGGGATGGCCCCCTAGGACTCCCTCTATCAGGTACTCTGTACTAGGGGATTGGCCCCCTAGGCACTCCCTCTATCAGTACTCTGTACTCCTCTTCAGTACCTGTAACTAGGAATGTACCCTCTAATCAGTACTCTGTACTGAGTACTGATAGAGGATGGACCCTGTAGCCACTCCCTCTATCAGTACTCTGTACTAGGGATGGCCCCCTAGGCACTCCCTCTATCAGTACTCTGTACTAGGGATGGACCCTCTATCAGTACTCTGTACAAGGGATGGACCCTCTATCAGTACTCTGTACTAGGGATGGACCCTCTATCAGTACTCTGTACTAGGGATGGACCCTATAGCCACTCCCTCTATCAGTACTCTGTACTAGAGATGGAACCTGTAGCCACTCCCTCTATCAGTACTCTGTACTTGGGATGGACCCTCTGGCCACTCCCTCTATCAGTACTCTGTACTAGGGATGGCCCCCCTAGTCACTCCCTCTATCAGTACTCTGTACTAGGGATGGACCCTCTGGCCACTCCCTCTATCAGTACTCTGTACTAGAGATGGACCCTCTAGGCACTCCCTCTATCAGTACTCTGTACTAGGGATGGACCCTCTAGGCACTCCCTCTATCAGTACTTCTGTACTAGGGATGGACCCTCTAGCCACTCCCTCTATCAGTACTCTGTACTAGGATGGACCCTGTAGCCACTCCCTCTATCAGTACTCTGTTACTAGGATGGACCCTCTAGCCACTCCCTCTATCAGTACTCTGTACTAGGATGGACCCTGTAGCCACTCCCTCTATCAGTACTCTGTACTAGGATGGACCCTGTAGCCACTCCCTCTATCAGTACTCTGTACTAGGATGGACCTTCTAGCCACTCCCTCTATCAGTACTCTGTACTAGGATGGACCCTCTAGCCACTCCCTCTATCAGTACTATGTATTCTGTATCTCATCCAAGAGAGATGAGAACTGTCTCTTGCATGTTCTTCATAGGTTAAAGAGGCAGAAAGCAAACACAGTTGTCTTCAAGAAAATATAAGAAAATGTTCTGACAAGGTAAAATCTTTATTTGTGTGTGAATAATGGAGGTATAGAAGGCATTTGTGGTTGTGCAAATGCATTTGTTTTTTAGGGGGGGGGGGGGGTGGGGTTGAATTCAGTTATAGTGAGTGACATGATAACCAGCAGTACATAAGTACATACTGTAGCTAGTAACCTGGACTCGGTGTGTATTTTCTCTGTGTACTTATGTATTATTTTGTCATTTTACCATAGAGTCTTCTATCAGGACTTGTTGAAGAAAGAAACAAAGCCAGACAAGACCTTTATGATTCTATTACTTCATTTATTAATCACGTAAACAGCATGGGACTAGACCTGGCCAAGATTCATTTAAAGGTATTCTGTTACTTGTGGCATGGATTTTATCTTCCTTGATAATTAATTACCTATCTGCCCCTTTCAAACAATGTTGTTTAGTCTTGGAGCCCTGGACGTTTTGGTCATCACTGAACAACATTGCATTGGGGAGGAGGGGGTAAAAAACATAAGCAACGGCATGCCTTTGGATGCATAAAATGTTGTTGGGTCTTGAGGTCTTTCGCTCCCCATTGTAGCTACCTACCTACCTTGTTACCTACCACTACTAACTTATACTTACCTCCCTAAACACTCATTGCCTACTCACATGCTTATTTTGTTATTTATTTTTCTTTTGTTTTGTTCTTAGGTTGCTCAATCATCACTACTTCTCCACAGCAACAATGACACAGGTAGTAACCCCATATATACATAATTTGGTTCTCAATAAGTATTGCTTTCTTTTGATATGTACTGAATGATTTGTATGTCAACTGTATCTTGTACATTGAAATTCCTTGCTTGAGTTGTACTTTGATTGACAACCATTAGAGGTTTGACTGTTGAGTTGTTTATTTTAGATGTTTCTGTTATAGAGGCATCGTCATCAGAGGCAAAGGAGGGTAATATGAATGTTGTTAAAGATTATCAGCAACATATGGTAAGTACTTCTGTAAATGAAAATTGGTTTGGCTGTTATCAATGTAATCATGCTCACTTGGGCTACAAGCAGTTCCACATGGCTGGTACTGGCAGGATTGGCATGAAAAATTCTTCTTATTCCAACTCGTAGGAACATGGCTCTAACATAAAGGCAAAGAAACTTCAAATGCCAGAGATAATACTAAACTAGAAGAAAAAATAGTTTATAAGTGCAGTGTTAAATATTTCTGCTTTCCATCAGTTATCCATTGATCAGAATATTTCATGCATTCATCCCAACATTCTCTCTATTTTAAGGCCAAAAAAGCAGAAAGCTTGAAAGAAGTGCGTGGTGTTGTAAATCAAAAGTGCAAGACTCTAGAAGACAGATTTAGAAATATATCAAAGGTAATATATAGTAGCATTGTAAAACAAGTTGCATGAACCATTGCAACATGTAACACCCTGCATATGGCAAAACCATCATAATAGAGAATAGGATTGCAGCAATGTTTTTTGGCATTGCACATTGTAGTGCAGCACATTCCCACTCCGAGTTTTGTTATTTAAGGAGCATCAGGGCAAGAATCTGTAAAATTTTTGTTAAAGCCTCGATTACGCGAAATTTATTCCATAGAATTTTAGCAACAGTCCGATGGAATGCAATGAACAAACAAAGAGAATACTTTAGAATTCCACGGGGTTTTTGCTAAAATTCATGAATATTTTACTTGGATTCGAGGCTAAGCCTGAGCAAAAACGGAATTCGAAACTGGTCTATTAGTTAATCTACCATATGGTGTTCCATTTTCCAGTCATTGAATCTTGAAGAAGAAATGAATGATGAAGAGTACACAAGTTATGATGATTTAGATGACATGATGATGGTCCTAGAAGCAAATGTCCAAGAAGAAATAGCAAAAAACCAAGGTAGGGAATAGTCAGAGAAATGGTGAGTAATGCTTGTAAAAATAGTGAAGATCAATGATAAGAATTCATGTAAGAACTCACAAATTAATGGCCCTATTTTATCATGGCAGGTCAGGTTTAATGTCTTTTTAAGTCTTCTTAACTCTGTGATCTTTTAGTTACTTGCTCCTGTTCTCACCAAAACAGTGATGTAGCTACCTTTACACACATATCCATACTATATATATATCACAAGAAAAAAATAGAAAAAGAAACAATGATGGGCCATAATTAATTTCCATACTTTTATTAATAATCAAATTAATTTAATGATTGTTATTAATGGAAATTAGCCATAAGCCATAATTATCATTGGGAATTGTACATAAAGCATTTGATGGGAAAGAACAGTAACCATAAATGTGAAAACATTGATCATTAGTTAGTTTTTTTCATGTTCATGGTTAGTGTTCTCCATGAATGATTTATGAACATTTCCCATCTTAATTAAAATTAATGGTTTCTGGCTAATTTCCATTGCCCATCAATGTTTTTTGTTTGTTTGTTTGTTTGTTTGTTTGTTTGTTTGTTTGTTTATTATTACTTTTTCTGGAATATTGTGTTGAAATTTGTCAGATTATCATCATTAATCCCTTAGAATACTTACAAATTTTTAGAGGTATAATTCAAAAGAAAATGAATCCTCCAGAGATTTGTCACATACACTGAATTGGGAAACATAGTGATACATGGATGAGTCTATTTGTTGCCTCTTGATATCTTAAGGTATCAGGGTACCCCTAGCGACCGGTGTGCGTTCAACTCTATATTGCGCCAAAACTTTTAGTCTAAACCCCATTAAAGTATACATTTTTAGAAAGCTGAATAAATGTAGAAACTATTTCTATAATTTTTATCGTAAAATAATTTTTTCCTTTTAGGTTAGAGCGAATTATTCAAATTTTCACCGAGGTGTCTTCGCGGAGTTCCCGGTCAATCAATATTGATCCGAAACAATGTTTACTATCTTTCTGAGATCATGAGATATTACTTGTCAAAAGTGTGTCTCAGATTTTGGATTAGTTGCCCCGTTGTTCTCTTAGACGTTCCTAAAGTTACAACACCACCAAAATAGCTGTATCCGATACAAAACAGACGATAACTTTGGAATGGAGCAAAAAATCGAAAATCGGAGACACTTTTAAAGAACAACATTACTATCGAAGACGACCTCTGCTAAATTTCAGATGAATCCATTAAAATCCCTTTGACCGGGAACTCAAAATACATGGCTAACTGAACATAAATTCACTTCCGAGAAAAACGCAAAAATGTGTTTTGGAGCCAAGAAGTGGGTTTGTTGATACAAGGGGATTATAACACCTCATAATCTTGCCCAATGACAGCTGAAGTAAAGGGCAACCAAAATCTTGTTACGTTTCCCACACAAATGGCGGGAAGTCAAGGCAATTTGATCCCATTGAACTTTGGCTCTTGTTGAATAATCTTTTTACAAAGGTTTCGATAGTTAGACAAATATGTTCTTCACCAACAAGCTCTTTTGATGACAGATCAATTGACAAGTCATGTCAACAGATAATTGACAGGGATTAAGCAGGAAAAAAGTTTTTCACTTATAACTCGCTGTTAAAAATCGCTAGTGAAATAATTTTTTCACTTAATCATAGCTTATTGTGCATTCTATCAGAAAATGTAAAAAAGTAAAAATCGACCCTTTTGAGAAACTTTGGAGTACCCTGATACCTTAATTGGCTTTTTATTTAAACAATACAAATTTTAATAATAAATGTAGGCTTCATCAAGTGTGAAATAAAGACTCTGAAAAATCAAAGCCGCCAGTGGGATTGAATCAACGACCTTCAGATTGCCGGTGGCAAGCAGGTCATTGATCTTATTTATAGCTGGGCTCACTTGTGACGAATGCTGCTCGATAACCCAAGCAGATTAAATCATACAGAAATTCTGCAGATCATAAGCTCAGTGTTCAGAGTATCGGACCGGCAATTGGAAGGTTGTGGTTTCAATACCTGCTGGTGGCTCAGATTTTTCCGAGTCTTTATTTCACACTCGATGAAGCCTACATTTATTACTACCGTAACGTCTTTCCGAGTGACAATTCCATTCATTAAATAAATACAATAAATTTTGTTAACTTTATGCTTTGATTATCTTAGTGTTCAGAAACTGAAGTTAAGCTTCAGCATGAAGCTGTGTCTTCTCTCCTTGATGCTGTACAAAGACAACTAAATTTGATTAATGAGTTAAGGTAAGAATCTTTTGATAAAAAGACATCTAACTGATTAATCAGATTCTAATTGACCTCAACAGTAGTATGCAAGCAAATGAAAAATCATTTATCAAAACACTTATGGTTGTAATTTACATTCCAGGAATGGTCTTCTAGAATATTACACCTCTTTACAGGTAAGATGCATAAGGGGCCAGTTGTTTGTAAGGCAATCAGTGACAAATTTGCTATTCTTACATTCCAAGAAGAATTTGAGGTTTAATGTAGGGGCTTTCAATTCATTTATAGTCCACTGCATGCTTGTATGTCTTGCAGGATTGCCAAAAACATTTGAAATAGCTGGCAAAGTGGCCTTAAAAGCCAGAATCCCCACAGGCAAGGGGTCTGAGAGCTGCCAAAGCCCCTAGCAGGCTACAGGGAAAGAGCCCCATTGGTGTTCCCCCAGGAAGGAAAATGTTTTTAGGGGTTGAACACCAGCTGAAATTGTCTCTCTTCAAACCAATCATGTGGTACTTGTAGACAACTGTTCTGGCACTTATCAGACTACAGACAACACATACAAGTTTGATAATAGGTGGCTGGCAAAAACAGTTCTTCAAACCAAATGATCTCAAAAACGTTTTATTTCTATATTTGAAAATAACACAATTATAGCAAAATGGTGCATCCAGTGCTTTATGGCAAAATCTTTTCTTCTGGTTTTTGTCTTGAAATCAGATGATTTTTTGCATTTGCTAGCCACTTTCACAGCCAGCAAATCACCTCAAAGCGGCCAAAGAAATTTGCTGATCTCTGGCGTATTTTAACAACTATGGTCTTGTCGGTGGAAGAGAGGAGATTTGATCAAAAACCATTTCCATATAACAAGTGAATTGATTTTAACCAAGATTGCTAATTGCCCTTTGGACAGCCCAGGCTCAGATCATCTCACTGCAAACTAAATTATTAAATATTGATAAATTGATAAATTCCTAGTCGAATTCCCTTCTCCTTGTGCCAAAGGTCTGTTACAAGTGATTGGTTATTTCAGATTTTTACCAATGGGTTGGCATATTTCAGTCTTTGGTTTTGTGATCTTTGTCTTCTACATGGCATATTCTGTCAAGTACTTAAAGAAAGCAAATATTTCTAAGAAGTTCATTTATGGAATTATGGAATTTATCAAAGAAAGTAGGCATGTCAGTTAAAGAAAGTGGGCATGGTCATAAGACAAAAATTCCGTCCCATTCCACAGTTCAGTGATTTTTGTTGTACAAAATCCACTTATCGTTAATGTCTGCTGTTAATAGTAATATTTTTGTAAACTTTCTATTCAGAACAAAATTAGAGAGTATAAAGATACAAAGCCAGATATGGAACCTGCTATTAAGAACAAGCAGAAGATCAGAGAACTGAAGTCCAAACTCAGGCACAAACTGGTAGATAGAGAGGATCTCAAAGAGGTAATCTATGTATGATGTACTGTAGTTCATCATTAAAGTGCCCCTAACCCCTAAATTGAAATTATGAGAATCGTTTCTTCGTGAATGGAAATGTTTAATGGTTAAATATCTCCGGATAAAATCATCTCCTTCTGGAGTATTAAGCATTTGAAGTCGGGAAATGCAAATGAGATGACGTAAAAAAAGGAATTTGCATGATTTTGTCTCCAATTTTGAAACAAGTGTGTTTGAGTTAGGTGGCAAAAACATTCACCAAACTTTGTACTTTAGCAATGAAAATGTTTTGCAAATGAAAAAACAGTATAAAATTGATCTCTAGTGTTTTTGTATATTTAAGTAGTCCTTTTTCTATGTCATCTCATTTGCATTTTCAGATTTCAAATGCTTAATCCTTAGAAAGGAGATGATTTTATCCTGAAATATTTAACCATAAGGCTTTTCCATTCATAAAGAAACGATCATCAAAATTTCAATTTAGGGGTTAGGGGCACTTTAAAATCATGTAGGAAGTTTTAGTGGATGAAAAACAAGATTTCAAATTAAATGATATTTTTTAGTTTAATAGCTTCACTAGTTGAAGAAACCCAGTAATTTGAGTCTATTTACAGTACTTTTCACACTCCTTGACAATTAACTTCCATGTACAACTTGAACTTAGAACGACAAACAAACTTTGGAATCTACTTGTCAAGAGTTATGTGAAGCACCCACTAACATTTTGAGAATTTATTCTTACAAACTCACTGTGTGTTTGTTTGTTTTTATTGAAGAGAGAGGATTGCACAGAAGCAGACACTGAAAAGGTACATTAAATCTTTTGAAAATTTTCCATATTTAAGATTTGATAATAGTGAAAGATCTGCACCATTTGGTAAGTGGTTGGTAAGTGGTTAGTGATAGTTGATAAGACAGTGGTTGATTTATTGGTGGTAAGTGGTTGGTAATTGGATGATAAGTGGTTGGGAATTGGATGATAAGTGGTTGGTAATTGGATGATAAGTGGTTGGGAATTGGATGATAAGTTCCAGGTTGGCAATTGGATGATAAGTGGTTGGGAATTGGATGATAAGTGGTTGGTAATTGGATGATAAGTGGTTGGGAATTGGATGATAAGTGCCAGGTTGGGAATTGGATGATAAGTGGTTGGTAATTGGATGATAAGTGGTTTGTAATTGGATGATAAGTGGTTGGTAATTGGATGATAAGTGGTTTGTAATTGGATGATAAGTGGTTTGTAATTGGATGATAAGTGGTTGGTAATTGGATGATAAGTGGTTGGTAATTGGATGATAAGTGGTTGGTAATTGGATGATAAGTGGTTGGTAATTGGATGATAAGTGATTGGTAATTGGATGATAAGTGGTTGGTGATTGGTTGGTAGGTGGTGACAAGCAAGTGGTTGATAAGTGGTTAGTATTTGGTTAAGTGGTTGGTAAGTAAATGACAAGTGGTTGATAAGTGATTAGTAATTGGTTGATAAGTGGTTGGTAAGTGTTTGGTAATTTGATGATAAGTGGTTGGTAAGTGGTTGGTAATAAGTTGATAAGTGGCAGTGATTGGTTGATAAGTGGTTGGTAAGTGGTGACAAGTGGTTGATATTATTGATTAGTTGGTAATTGTTTAATAAGTGGTTGTTGATCGATCAATCGATAAGTGGTTGGTAATTGGTTGATAAGTGGTTGGCGATTGGTTGGTAAGTGGTGACAAATTGTAATGGTAACACAATAGTAGTAAGTGTACCTTGTTTTTAGTGACCAACCCTTATGGTTACTACTGTACCTTCAACAACTACTAAATTTAGCAATTGCTCTAGAGGAAGATTTAGCAGATAATGTGTATATTGTAATTACATTTTTGTTCAATAAACTGAATCTGTATTGATCTGTATTTAGTGGTTGGGTGAAGCCAATGTCAATCTCTTTTATTGGTAGTGTTTCACTGATTGCAATGTTCATTTCTTTAAGATGGAAGAGGAGCTGAACAGTTTATACAAAGAACTCCAATCAGGTTTTGTGGAAGAATATACAATTATTGTAAGTAAGATAAGTGCAGCTCCTAAACTGTGGAACTCAATCCAAATTAAATCACCAGGATGTTTCATATTGCAGACTGTTGTCAGTTTTTCAGATAGGAATGCTGCAGTTTTTATGGAAAATTAACTAAGTTATGCTTATACTTCTAGGCCAACTTAGCAGATCTCACCAAGGAGCAATTTCCTGAATTATCACTTCAGTATCCAGAACAAGGAATAAACCAGTGGTTGGTAAGGGGGTTGAGTTTCTTTTCTCTCTCATATTTAACCTTCCTTCTTCCCTCCCCCACTCCCTTCCACTCTCTCTTTCATTCTTGCTTCCTTCAATTGCCTCCCTTTCCTCCCTCCTTTTATTCTTCTTTTCTTCTCTCTCTAATCCATCATCCCCACACTACCCTTACATTTATCACTCTGTTCCTTCCTTCCCTTCCCCATCCTCTCTTTCCTTCCTTCCCTTCCATCCCTCCTTCCTTTTCTTCCCTTCCTTCACTTCCTCTGCGTCCTCCCCTTCCCTTCCTTCCTTCCTTCCTTCTTTCCTTCCTTCCTTCTTTCTTTCCCTTCTTCCCCTTACCTCACTCCCTCCTTTCCTTCCCTTTCCTTCCCTTTCCTTTTCTTCTCTGTCTCCTCTCCTCTCCTAAGTTCCTTTTCTCTCCTCCCATTTCCTCTCCTCTCCTTTCCACTCCCCTTCATTTGCCTTCTGTTCCTCCTTTCTTTCTTCCTTTCTATATTTATTTATTGACTTTCTTAACTTGTAGGACACCAATGGTCTAGTAAAGAACACAAGGGAAATTGACCATTACCCACTAAAGGAAACATCTGACCCTGGTGTCTCTATTTCAAGCTTTTGTGAAAACAAGTGTTACCTAAAGGTTAGTGGAAATAACAATCATAATGTTGCTGATTCTCAACAAACTGGAGTCTAGAACTTGACACTATGATTTGAAACTTGGCTTTAAGCAGACAAAATCTATTGATTTGAAAACAAAAAACAAAACAAAACAAGAAAACTGAAAAAATAACATTTGCAAAGAAACGTTGTGTTGAATCAATTTAGCATACCATAAACAAATCAAGATTCAAACAAACATTAAACGTCTGATACATGCCTGCCTTCGTTGTATTTTAGGAGTATTTCTTCAGAGATTTACCAGCTAAAGAAGACTTTCAAAGAAGAGCAGTACAATTTCACAATTGTAGGCATGACAATTTAGTTCAACTACATGCTGTCTTTTACACCAAGGTGAGACATAATTGTAATATAAAATTCTTTTTCCCCATGCACAACAGGTAAATTTAAAAGTATTTGGTATACCACATATTAGAGATGCTCTTCATATTTTTAAGTGATGATGCGCGTAAGAACTAGGGGGCCTAACGGCATAAAAAAAACGTTAGGCCCAAATTGCAGTATTGTTTAAAGCACTTAATATCTAATCTATCTAATCTAATCTATCTGTAAAATCTTTAATAAATTTCTGCCATGATCTAGGCAACGGTTGAACTTTTCAAAAACGTTAAGTTGATTGAGGTTGACTCTACTGATGTAATGTCAAAATAAAGGTTTAGAAATTATTCACTTAACTGATAAAATGATCTGATCTTTCAAAATGATGCAAAATCTCATTAGTATCAATCAAGGTCTATAACATATATAAAGAAATAAAAAGGAATCTGTGAATGCAAGAAATTGCTGTGTGCCACCCTTAAATTACTCTTCCACGCTACATAAGTATGTGGGCTTCTCTTTCAGAATGGCAGAACTGGCTATCTACAAGTTCCTTTCTACGAATGTTTACAAGACTGGCTCCAAACAACTCCACCATCTAAAGTATGTTTTAGTTTAAGTTTTGGTTGTGCTACATAGTAACATTCAGTCTGTCATTTTGGCAGATTTCATTGTGAACTTTCAAGAGACAGTGACCTTTCTCTATAGTTGACACCAAGGGAACCACTAAGAACTGTCTGTCTTGAGTGTTCTCGTATGGCTCACGTGCACTAATTATATAAACAAGGCTCAAAAATATAAAATGTCACCATTTCCATAATAACGCATTTTGTCTGAAAATATGGGGTTTTCTTTTTTTTCAATTAAATGACATTATCAGCTAGCAGGATATTTTTGAGCTGCAATCCACCCATTATATTTCCAAGCAACATTCCAGAAATGTATAGAACACTAGTGAGATCAAGTGGCGCCCGCTAGCTAGTGTGTAAACATCCTTGTACTGAAGAAGATCCATGTTGGGTATCAAAATGTCTAATGTGAAAACATCAAAAATGTCTGAGAAAACAGGAGAAATGTATAAACAATTTACCTATTGTACTCCAATTTGCAGGCTATAATGAGGGTTATTAAAGATGTTCTAGAAGCATTACGCACACTACACAGTCATGACATTGTGCATGGAGGTGTTACAACGTGCAATGTGTTTGTTTCTAAGCAAGAGGAGACTTTTAGAGGACTGTTAGGACATTATGACTTTTCTGAAAATCTGGTAAGTTCTGGTCCACAAAGTAAAATAGGTGAATTAGTAGCTCAATATCAACATTAGTTGACAAAAACACAACTAATTAGTCGATCTGTATGGCATGATTTTCCAGTGGATTAATAAGGAAACACATGCAAAATCTTGTTTACCAGAGAGTTTTAACATAAATTGATTTTATGCCTTAAAGTTGATCAGTATGTCAAATGACAAAGCAAGAAAGCACAATGTGGGCACAGCTCCATTTGCAAGGAGCAACACATCATACCAGTGTATGGCTGAAATATGGCTATGCAAAAACATAGCCAATTTATTTAAGAAATCCATAATTATGAAAATTAATACTAAATTATTGCAAGACAAATTTTGTGTTGCCCAGCAAAGATGAGGACAAAAACTGCCAAAGCCCCTTGGTACAAGGGGCAGCCCCACCCAAGAACACATTGAACTTTCTTGCAGTTATATAATACCCATTAAATGAATGCCAATAATCATATGAAATTAAAGAACAAGAACCACCACTGCCCCTGCTAGCTGTGGCATATTAGTGTTCCAAGACTAGAGGTTACTGCCCTGCTAGCAAACTCTAACATCTTCAAAATTATAATATTTGAATAGAAGGTGCAGAATGTAATCTAATATATTTCTTAAATGCCTCTGACTTCCAGCGACCCAACAACGTTATCCTAGAATCCGATATACCTTGCTGTGCTGCATAAGTTGCGGCACCAATTCTAAAACTATGACCCTTGTACCTGCTGGAATCAAGGTTACATGCCTTGAGGCATCTACATAACAATTTTGAAAAATTACTTCTTGAAATTTGTAAGCCAATGGTATTTATGAAAAGCGGTTCACTCATTGT
Organism: Telmatactis stephensoni; assembly: GCA_029948255.1. Classification (NCBI taxonomy): domain Eukaryota; kingdom Metazoa; phylum Cnidaria; class Anthozoa; order Actiniaria; family Isophelliidae; genus Telmatactis; species Telmatactis stephensoni. Next base: position 201,513 of record JALIZF010001232.1, on the reverse strand, counting down.
TCCACGAACCTTAAGATAGTTCATAATTGCATCTACAGGACATACTGTTTTGTTTCTCATTACAATTAATGAAAAGGGTGGTTGATTGCTTGTGATTTAAAAAAGTCACTTTTAAGGAATGAATATTCCCATTTCTAGACATAACTTTTTGAACCTGATCGATTTGTAATACAGAAATTGTTGAAGAATCATTGGCAGTAGTAAATTCACCAATACGCAGAAAAGCAAAAAATGCTAAAGAGCTAAAACAACAATTTTTCAAAATTTGATGAACAAACCACATCACTAGCCATCACAATCTTTTTTTTTTAATGGCTTGAGTTGGCAGTGGACAACAAATACCAACTGAAATTTGTCACCATTTTGACGTCAAATGTTGTCAGCAAATGAAGCCTGCATGGAGTCCGCTGACCACCACAATCTTATTCTCACCACACGTTATTACAAATTAATATAAATATTCGATAAAATATGCTTATTTCTTTTTGCCGCATAAATCATTATTTGTTTTCAAATAGTTACATTTAATTGCAATAAGCTTTTTTCTGGCAACCAGGTTGTTGGTTGGTTGGTCAGTCAGTCAATCAGCACCAAACTCACTCTTTCAGACTAAAGTAATGCCTATCATTTTAAATCAAACCTGAATTAAAAAAAGGGGGGGTATTATTGTTAGCAATAATAATTTTTATGTTATCCCTCATTTTGAATGACTGATGTAAAACAGTGGAAGGCCTGGGGCCAAGATGTTGGAATTGATTAGAGAGATTAAGCATCACGTACGTGGGAAACGGCAGACGGCAGAGAGTAACACGTGACCTACAAATTTCGCACCCGAAGTTGCGTGTTTGCTAATCAAACGAAAGAGCGACTTTCGATGTTTACGGCAAACGCAAAATGATCCATCCTCACGTTGAAACAGCAACGCAAGATGCGAAAAAAGCAGGTCACGTGATCCTGTTTACCGTTTCCTGTGTACGTGATGCTTAATCTCTCTATTATCTGGTTACCCTAGAGCTTTGCCATGAAAAATTTGAAAAGTAGGTAGCTTCATTTTTCAGCTCTTGGCTTTCATTTGCAAATTTTTACCCTCCTCCTCCCCATTCCTTCCAGTCATCTAGTTGTTATATTGTTTGGCAGTTTGTAGCCCTCACCTTTGATGGGGCACATATCGGATTTGTTATGTGAAGGTCAATTTGACCATTTCATTAATGAATGTTATTTATAATAAAAGCGGTTATGTGCCCTTGGCACAGCCAAATTGTATCCAACACATTTGAGTAGTGTCTGGCATTTTTTCCCATCAAACAGAGCTAGCTCGGTCAGCAATCATGTCGGGATTCATGTAATATTTTGATATAACTATGAGGGATGGCATAAACAGTCTAAATTAACAAATCTGAATTTTCAAAGACAAGTGGGATTTCATCCCACATCCTTTGGCCTGCTAGATCACTGATATACTAACTAAGGCTGGTAACAGTGTATGAGAGTCAAATCCTTATAGTTTTACATTTTTTCTAAATTACAGGAACAAAGACTAGCAGCAACCTCTAGTAAGATAACAGGACTTCCAGAGGATTATCCCAAGTGTACCAAGTTTGATGTGATGTGTATTGGTCAGCTGCTCAAGTCTGTTAACGAGATGAATCTCCTCAATGAGGTGTGTCTTACAGAGCACATTTTGTGTCACTATTAAATCTGTGCCAGGCTGTGACTTAACATTTTGATTGGTCGACAACAATCATATTTTATCCAATCACAACACATAACATGGCACTGACAATACAACCTTAGTAGGAAATGACCATGCATTTGATTGTTTGTTGTTGTTTTATGATTGAGAAATCCAAATGGAACCTAATACTACTAAAAAAAGACCTGAAAAAAATTCCAGGCTTTGAATGGGATTTAAACCCATGACCTTTGCGATATCGGTGCAATGCGGCTACCAAGCTATCAAAGCCACACGAATCAGAGCGGTGGCACACAAATCAGAGAGGTGGCTGTTTTACTTTTCAAGTTTTGAACATGATGGCTGATAAAAGTAGTTGTATTTTCTTGATTTAACACCCAGGACATCTTTTTTTTAATGCCCTTGTAGACTTCAGGTGTTTATTTTTCAGACCTGATGTTAAATCAAGAAAATATGATTAGAAATATGATATTTTTATTAGTGAATTAGTTTTGATCAGCAACAGTGCAGAGTAGAGCAAGATATATTTATTGATTTTGTTGAATATTTTCTGTTTCTAATAATTATAGGATGCAGATTTGCAGTCCTTGCTGGATTCTGTGCTGCTTGTTCACACATCTGTACCTACAGCTCAACAAGTACTTGATATGCCATTCTTCAAAAAAGTTGACGAAGAGTTAGATTGATATTTATCTAATAAGTATTAGATAGCTACATCTATTATTTCATTAAACTGACCACTGTGACATTGCAATACAGTGCTTGTTATACCAGTTACATTAAATTACAGTTGAAAAACTCGAGGGTTGTTAAAAACCTCTTTAAATCGAAAAATCGAAAAAGTTTGATTGCTATATAAACCCTCCTCGTAAAGCAGAAAAAAATCATTTTGATAGCAAGCGGTTTGCTCTGCACAACAAGTATTTTACGTGCATGCAATTATTGAAGTACATTAAGTTACATAATGATCAGGTAATAAAAGTAAAACTATTTTGTTGATCTCCTCCTTGCCATTATAAAAAGTACATTGGAGTTAAAGTTATGCCTTTATCAAAAGACCTAAATTTTGCATTTGAAACTTATTTCTGCCCTAGACAATAATGTCATAGTACAGAGTTTATATGGGCAATTTGCCAAATTCAATAAGGCATGCCAGTTTGAATTTATTGATTCCAAATTTTTGCCATTTGTACTTGGACCATGGGTGATGTCATCACCCCATGCTCACTTTCCTTACTAGAATTATTTAAACCAGAAAAAAAGTTGACAAAGGACATTTCTTGTTTCCTTTTGTTGTTATTGACCAATTTCTACCATAGTCACCTTTTTAGGGGTTAATTAAGAGTGGTTTTCATTAACCCAAAGTGATAGTTATAGTGTATTAGTCATCTAATACAATAGGAAGCAAAAGAATTTAGTGTGTAAGGTGTGCGAAATAAGCCAATAATTAAAAGTGTATTTCACAGGTTTATGAAAGCCACTCAAAATCACTCAAGACTGACTATTTAAACCATTGGACTAATTTAGTTGAAAGTTCATGTCAGTGTTTATGTTACAGAAGAAAAACTTGTACAAAGCTGTTTGCCAACAAAATGTATAGTATATTCAAAGTGATATAAGAGTACAAAATATATAAAAATAAGATTGTTATTGTTATTGTTTAGATATGCAGCTGATTCCATAAGTAGGTCTGTCCTGCCTTTGTGGGTTGTTGCCTGTATTGCTCACATATGCTTCATTTTAACAAATGTCATTTCAAACAATTATTATGCAAATTTTCCACTTACAGTATAATCGTAGGAAAACTGGCCGGTTAGGAGTTTGGAAAGGAGAAAAAGGAATCGTCATTTCTTTCAATCTTCATTCAAAGGGCTTCAATTCAATCTTTACACTAGTGAGAGCAGCAGGACTGCCAAAACATGTCTGTGACTGAAACTGTTTTGTTGTTCTTAGAATCGAAAGAAAGGTGATTGTGAAGAAGTATATCTTCTCCATGAATAACTTGTGTAATCAGCTACTATTAAAAATTGTTGGATTTTACTAATATGGAAAGGCTTCCAACTTTCTACAAAGTATAATAAAAATGTTTAATGTTAAAGTGTCTGAGGAGATATTAAAAATTCTATTTGTTATGGATATATTTTAAGCAAAAGAATGTAATTTACCATGCAAGAAAAAAAAACGCTCTGAATCCTCCAAAGAGGAAGAAGTTTTTTCCTTGTTCTTTGGAAGGTTATAAAAGAAAGCTTTTTAAGGGGGAGATGTTACTCTGACCTTTCCTGAGATGACTTTTCTTCACAAGTAGCACAACATTGAAAGCAAATAACTGAATTCACCTGAATTCACTTAACAGTAAACCTCTTAATTTATAGTAATGTGAAGTAATTGTCATCAACATATATATGGGAACTAAATAGGATATTGTGTACATTGTGGTTTGATATTAGAGTGATTGCCAAAAAACATGAAATAGTAGATTATAGACACTTTAGTAAACCTTATTTCCATTGTTTTCTTTTGTGTCTATTAAAGTATTTATACACACTAGCATTCAATTTTTATTTCAATCATTTTTTAATCTGTATTTCAATTTTACTGCAATCACTCTATTTTTGGTTTGATTTTTAGTATTCTTTGAGAATTATTAATCCTCTAACGGATCCCAGCACATTTGCTGCAGTTGCATCCTTGTTCCTTAAAATAATTTTTAATGTCTTGTGCTGCATCATGCCTATCAATTTTTGTCAATTTGTTTTTCAGTTCTTCTAAAGAAGTAGCATTTTTTTGGTGAAGTAACTCTGCTGTTGGTGATCCTTTTGATGCATGCAAGTACTCAATTTCAGCATGTGTAAATCCAAAGCTATCTGCAAGTGCACGATAGTCATTTCCCATTGGCATCTTCGGGTCCAGTCGCATTTTCAGTTTAAATAACAGTTGATTAGTATTTGGTGCATCGGCCAAGGTGGATCGTTTGATGCACATGGATTCTGATTCAAAGACAGATGCACCTGTGAACAAATCAACCCCAATAAGTGTTAGGGTTGAGAAAATCAGAGAGGAGGGAGTTATTATGTCAGAAATGACCTTCATTTCCTCCTTGCAATACAGGCTCCATGCATTTTTTCTGCAAAATGGTCTTGTATTGGCAGCAGCACCGTATAGTAATTGCCTCATGGACTTTTGCATAACGTTGGGTACATGTTGCAAGGGTTCCCAGCTTGTTTTGCCTCAATTATTAGAAGTTTAGCTTAAAGGCTTTCCCCTCCAACGGAGGCAGGGAAACTACAACGGCACTTTCACCAATTACTGTAAACCTTTAGTGTAGGAGGCCAGACCAAACAGTGGAAACTTCATGGCCTACTCTCCCTACAGTGTGGTGTGGGTTCTTTTAATATCCAGCACAAGGATGCATGTGTAGTGGTTTTTGGAGGGATGGGCCTACAGTTTATTTAATATCCTTATCCAAGAAGACGTGAAGGTCTACACATTTGCAGATGTAATTACAATGGCAGTACGTACTAACACCCCAACCATTTAAAGACCCCGAGTGTTGGTCTGGCCAGGGACTTGAACCTGACTTATGCCACTAAAGACTGGTGCTTATGTAACCATTTAAAGCAACTGGATGTCTTGTGGGAGAAAAAAAAAATGAAGCCTACAATGGTTTCTTACAGTTAATGGATGTCTGTAGAGGTACAGAGAATGAGATCCAGTTGATGAAAAATTCTTACTTTGAAAAGTGTTTTCATTTGTACCAAGACAGTGTTCATGTGATTGAATATGTTAACCATTGTTTGTTTGTTGGTTTGTTTGTTTGGGGGGGATGAAATGCATGTTTATTTCTTGATTATCTTTTAGTTTAAAGTATTATTATTGTGCCTACCAGATTGTTTTGGTAATCCTGACACCATTTTGCTTGCTGAAGAAAAATGAGAGAACAGTGTTACTTCAAATGCAATATTTGAAATGAGTGACAGAGAAATTCCCTTGCATGTGGTGGAAATTGGAGCTTAAAAGGTATTTGTGGATCATTAACTTCAAGTAAATTATATGTTACCATACATATGCAACCAACATGTTGAAACCTTTTCAATTCCGATATCTCTGTTCCAACAAAGGAAAGTACTTTGTCTGAATGTTTGATTTGTTGTGGCTATAACTAAATTGCAATGAAAGTTATATTTTGGGCCCTGCCATTATTCAGTACCAACCTGAGCTTGGTTGCTTCTCTTGACACATTTGTTGACCATCAGATAATTGCAATTTGTTCATCTTATGGCGAAGGTCAGTTTTATTGTTCTTTTGATGAGTTTCTACAAGAAAAGACCACAGCTGTAGCTCACTGCACTGGTGACAACATTTTTGTGTGCAAAAAACTTTTGCATCTGATTATACAGTATTAAATTAAGTCATGAAGTGAGTTAAGTAACTGTAAATCAGTGTGTTATTGGCATGATCAGTACAATTTTTATCAATGCAGTATTATACAGTATTGTGTACTATTAATTGTCCATTTTTGCACCATTTTTGGCCAGCTCTAGCATTTTTCAGCATTGAAATAACCTATACTTAGCATGGTATACAGGACTATCTGTTCTGTCACTATCAGACAAGGCCACTCTAGAGCATTCACCTAATAAAATGTTGATTTTACATATTAGCCATTTCCACATTATATCTTAAGTTTATAAAATAAAAATATGTCTAAATCTAAGGAAAGGAACAGGAGTTCCCATGAAGTGCACACCAGTTTCAAAAAAGGTTGTCATAAACAGGCCAGGCTTCACTTGCTCAGAATGTCTTTTCCCATTGGTCCGATGCAACAAAAGAATCTTTTGTTATTATTGTCAATTGTTTTGTTTCTTTTGTTTAGACTCTAGAGTAATAAACCAATTTGATGGAATCTTTTGTGGCAGTGCAACCTTACCCTCCATAAATGTTGCATTGCATAATTATTGCATTCCAAGGCAAAAATGTACTGTGAATATGAAATTAATTGCTTTCATTGTTTCAAACCTAAACTTTTAGACACAGGAAAGATTTGGGAAAAAGTCTGCTGAGTTGCAGCATGACCCGAGAGGAACCGGCTGGAGACTTGTAACATCCTCTTGTTGCTCAATATTAATTACACATTGCCATTTCAGTCTTGGATTGCAATATGCTGCATACAGTTATTGCAATATAATATATATAAAATTGTCAGCTAGCCAGTGTTTTTTGCTGACTTGCTGTCAATCAAATACTACTCACTTTAATTGGACAAATAAAGCTATCAATTTTTTAAGGAGAGCCTAAGTTAAGCATACTCTTTTGTTAGGCACTCGACCATGATAAGCAATTAAGTGCTTGGGCCAGTCTTAAATTTTCTGAAGTCTGACCACTGTCAAAAAACCAACACTTTGAGATGTGCAAGTGCTTTCAACATCTGTACAACTGCTGACTTAAGCATCTGATTTGTAAATCTGATAATTAATACACTGATGTTTGTTTCCTTAATTGTTTATTTTGGCTTATTTGTGATAGGCACCAAAGATGATTGACAGATTAGAATTGAGAAACAACGGCAAAGGTCAAATGAAAATGTGTTGGTCAGGAATGAAACTTTTTGCAAATATCTACATGACTTGTGCAAGTAAGCCAAACGGTTTTTATTAGAATGAATAAATTATGTGATCAAGTTAACAGCTGTCACCATTTGTAACAAACCTTTCTCACCAACTGCAGCTTCACCAGTCTTGATTTCAGCAAATAGTGGTGATGATTTCTCAGTTGGTGTTCTGTTAGACTTGGAATCTATGACAGATTTTGATTTCAGTGATAATGCTATGACACTTCCCCATGTATGTAAATGAAGCCAAACATATTAAAGCCCTGGGGTTGATTCCAGAACATGACTGGAAAGGGTTTCCATGGAGATATAATTGTCATCACAAGGGAAAAGGGATAGTTACATATTAAAAGAGTTAAATCATCCCTAGATTATAGTGAATGTGTCCCTTTCCTCTGCTGCTTGTATGAAGGGATGTATCCATGAAGTTTTGAGTTGAGAAGCCCTTGAGCAGTAGATTTGTTGTGTAACTACTTGTATTACTGGTTGTATGTCCTACAAGAGACAAGGGAAAAAAATCCCTGACTCAAGTGGGACTCAACATTGAAATGGATGCTGTTTCTCTATATACTGAGTAGTACAAACAGTCCAGCTGGTTGGTAGAGCACTGGACATGTATCCCAGGGGTCATGGGTTTGAGTCCCCCTTGCGTCAGTGATTTTTTCCTGTCTCAGTCGTAGGGTGTTCAACCAGGCACTTCAACTTTACTCATTGGAAAGTACAAAACACCTTGTCAAAGATTTCGACCAGGTCAAAGAAGGGCGTCCGTCCATTTATCATAGTGCCAAGCGGCTGTCTCTTTAATTAAGGAATATAAAACGCGCGCGCATGTCTCTGTACTGTGATATAAACACGATGGAAGATGTAGAGCAAGAGAAAAGCAAGCTTAGGAACACGAGGCGTAGCCGGCTACGCCTCGTGTTCCTAAGCTTGCTTTTCTCTTGCTCTACATCTTCCAGAACAGAGACATAAGCGATCGTTTTATATTGCTTTTATAAAATATTTTCCACGTTTTTGAGCGAGCCATGTCTCTGTCCTCTGATATAAACATGGTAGCCAGCCAATCAGCGCGCGCGTTATATCTCAAATATTTTATAATATTTTATATAACTTGTTTTATGTACGTTATTGAACTTGTGTATTAACTTTATTAACCTATATTTGATATGGAGCGATAATACAGTTATAGCACAAACAGTCATTCACGCTTTATTAGTAGTTACCTAAATTGAAGTTCCCATCAAAGAGTACAGGGTATAGAGTGCCGTCAGACTTGATATCAAGAACGCCAACAACTTGCGCGGATCGTTTTGGTGGATTACCTTCAATGATTATCGGAGCACCGGCAGCTTTTCCTAGCTCCAGGTTACGAACTCTCTCGTTTGCCTTTACACTGGCATCAACATCAAATTTGTACGACCCAGATTCCGTCTTTTGGAAAATTAATTCTAGTATTTCTTGGTCGTGAGCGATGTAAGCTGACAGGATTGCAGGAACTGGAAGGCTTAGGAATTGATCTCCCAGTGTCAAGTACTCCTCATTGATCTGTTCACAAACCAAGAATGTAAACCCTTGGTTTGTTGTTAGTTTAGATACATCTATATCGATCCTGTCTTTGCCAAAGCATTGTTCCGCCACGACTCTACTTCCCCGAATTACAGACCCTTGATCGGGAAATGTACGGCTGCTTGAAACCAACAAGAGAGGGCCGTCATTTGAATCTGTTTGCAACTTTGTACAGGGGCCCAGATGTTTCTTCAACATCCCTGTAGTTTGGTCTAGCTCTAGAAGCTTGAAAAATGCTTTCTTTTCTTTTTCTTTCAAAAAAGACATATTTAAAATTTACTGAGCCCTTCGTCAACGGCTAGAAATTCTGGAATTTGGCAGGAAACAGGAAGTAGGATTAACACAGGAATCCCACACAAACTTTATACTCGCTAAAATTAGGGACGGCCATGGGGGACGGACCGTTAGAAAAGTGATGGGGGGTGGGGCAAAAAAAAATTATTTCCAATAAAAATTTTGAAAAAAAATCTGCCGGGACATTTTCTTTAAAAAATATTCCTGCCAAAGTGAAAAAAAAATTCATTTCCACTTTTGGTGCCCAAAAAAAAGTTTATGCCAATCCCAAACTCCCTACCCCCTATCACTTTTCTAATGGTCCGTCCCTTAGTATGGATCGATCTCACGTGACGTCAAGAGAGGGCTAAATTCGGAGAAAGTTGATGGCCTGAGATTTTATATGAAGAAGTCATATGATGCATCTCGGGAAATTTGGTCCGATTCTGTTCATCTGCTTGGTAAATTATGTAACACCATGCTGTCGCGCATTTTTTAAACGACATAAGAACACATCAATTGCCCTATTTCACTATGACGTCATATTAAAACATTCTATTGTTTAAGCGCAAAGGCTCATGGTCGCTGGAGGGGACAAAAGAAAATCGATATAAAATGCGTTTTATAGACCAAAGAAAAGTGGTAACAGCAATCAAATGCAATAAATTTTTTATTAAAAATCGATACATATACATCTCATATTTGGGTACCAGGCCATTTGAGTTAAAACTTTTCTTAGCAGAATTTTAAACAAATTCTTATTGTTCTAGACGATTCTGTTCCCTCATAAACAAGCCGTGACGTCATAACGAAATAGGGCAATTTGCGACAGATTTCACCTCATATGCATTGGCAATGAATATAATTGTTATTTTAAATCCGGCCGTAAAATGAGCAAAGAAATGTATTTATAATATCATTTCGATGCTTGGTATTTATGGTCGCCATGTTGGTGCATCAGAAAGGTAAACCAACATGGCGGCCCCATACATTCTTACCAACAACAAGCCCACATTTAAACATTCGTATCTCCGCGACAAAAGCTCTTTTTACCCAATACTTTCTAGAGTTGCATAGCTTTAGCTGTTCTTTTAGGTACAAGTACTTCTTTTATCTGATGCTCTGAAACCGACTTTATCTTTTTAGATGACATCAGTGCAATCGATCTATTCTTGGGTAATTCTTAGATCCCGTCTACACAAATGCGTTTACGTTTGTAAACGCATACTTTTTTATGCGTTTAGGCCTTCCGTCCACACGAAAACGCCTGAAACGCTCAACGTAAACCCATATTTTCGAAAACGCTCTCCAAAGTGGATAAATTTGAAAACGACTAAAAAGCGTTTATGACACCCGTAAACGTATACTTTCGAAAACGCTGACGTCCCAATATCATTCAATACCTGCTCATTATAGCGTTTGTTTTCAAGTTGAAGCGTTTACGTGTGGACGAGTCTAACCGCATAGAAATGTATGCGTTTACTAGCATCAAGTTGTTAGTGTGATGCAGCTGTAAACGGCCATCGTTTTCGTGTGGATGCAAATACTTTTATGCGTTTACAAACGTAAACGCATACGTGTGGACGTGGCCACAGTGCGAATCGAAAACCGTGGGCACCTAGAAGTATTTCAGGAATGCTTCTGTTGTTGGGTGTTTTATTTTTGTTGTTGTTTTGTTTTGGCCAATTAGAAAGGATTCTCTAACCAAAAAGATAACGATCAAGTTTCTGATTGGTCGGGAGACACTTCCTGAAATATTTCTAGGCGCCCACGAGTTTTCGATTCGCACTGTAATAATAATAATAATGATGATGATGATGATGATGATCTTGATGATCTTTATGAATGTCTCATTTTGGCCAAGCTGGAATACTGTAGTGCTGTTACTGACCCACTGCCAATGTATCTTGTGAAAAGATTATCGAGAGTTCAGCTCGCAGCCGCAGCCTTTGTCACGAACAGATACACAAGAGAAGAAGACATCATCAACCTTGGCTGGCTTCCCATCCTGGAGCGTCGCCAGTTCAGCATGTTAAACTTGGCATACAATGCACTCTACAATACTGAATGGCCAAGCTACCTACCACTTGAGCGCCACATCCCAGCCAGGGGACTTCGGTCATCAGACGAAGTACAACTACAAGTACCTTTGACAACTAGTAGCTTTCAACATGCATGTGCAACTGCTTTCAACAAATTACCAAAAGAACTAAGGAACTGCACAAGTACAAACCAGTTCAAGAGGCAGTGCAAGAAGTTCTTGACAAACTCGGCAAAAAGGTTGCTGATTAACTGAACTTCCAATAAAGAACGTTTATACTAAGCAATGTAGTATCTCAATGTGAACATGTAAATACATAACATTTTTTTAATTATATATATAACTACTGATTTAATAACCTTTATATATTTTATCATTATTTTGTAAACATCTATTGCCTATGTGGTAAATATGAGAGTGTGTGTGAGTGTTGTATATAACATATCTTTGTATTGTTATGTGTAATGTTTTACAGATGAAGAGCCAATTCCAAAATTGGAAAGCTGTAAACAAACCATTATTATGTTTTATTTAAACTTCAGACTGTTTTACATGGTGTAAGCAGATATTGCGGACTTGCAGCCTAAGCAACTATCTGCTTGATTCTTACTAAGATGTGTCCGACCTAACAATTGTACAGTCGTTTTACAATCTCACAGTTCTGTGAAATGACCCATTTCTGACACTTTCTTACAATATTTAGTTCTTCTGAAAGTCCTGCTTCAGTTAGTTTACTTATCAAGCTCGCGTGATATCCAGATAGAAAATCAAATACAATATTCACTTGCATTATTTTATAACCAGGATACAGTCTTTTTAGGCTAGATCTTAAGTCACTGTATTTATCCGTTTTCATCTGGTCTCTTTGTTGTATTTCTCCTACATTACAGATTGGTCCTTCTAGGATAATCCACTGATTGCATTTCTTGTCACACACGACAATATCTGGTTTATCTGCTCCATTGCTTGGTGGGGTGTCTTGGTAGATGGGGATATCCCATAGTACTTTTGCATATTCATTTTCGACACAGCTCTTTGGTGGTGGTTCTTTGTGCCAAGGTGTTACTTTGTCTTCGTCATCAGTCAAGCTAAACTTCTTCAGGACTGCATGATTATTATTATTATTATTATTTCTTGATATTTTTTACTGGTTTAGTCAGTAAAAAAAATCAAGAAATAATAATAATAATAATAATAATAATTATTATTATTATTATTATTATTATTATTATTATTATTATTATTATTATTATTATTATTATTATAATGCACTTAATCCGTAAAACAAACACTACTAATTACTACTAAATAGTGTTGATTAGACATTAGGAAACAAAGGAATTACCATAATTTAGCACTATTTTGTACTATTTATGTTTCACGGATTAAGTGTGTGCACTCTAATAATAGGTTTATTGACGTATCATCGCACTTTATGATAACGTGAATTACAATATGACATCATTTAAGGAGGCTTCCTACAATTTCTCTTGTGCTCGACCGGTCAAATTGAAACGACTGTAGTTCTTGTATGAAAGCACCCACAGTTTTGAACTTTCGTCAACTTACTACATAAAGACCAAAGTTTTTAATGCCATGTGTTTTGTTTACATCGGGGTTACCATAGCGACGAAACGATGACGTCACCGTTTTAGATCCCAAGCAATTTTATGCGTTTTTCGACCTAAACTTTTAAGACGACACGTAAGGCGTTAATATTTAGGACTTTGCCTAGCAGCATACGAATTTTGGAGAGATTCGTATAAACGGATTTTTAATTATTCGAGGCGCAATATTTTAACACCCAAAATCACAATTTCTTGTCAGTTTCGATTCAATAATTTTAAAAGCAAAGCAGCATGACAACTCTTGGACTGTCCAAATGTTGTTCATATATCAAACTATCTCTCATCAAAAGGAGAATACACTTGACCAAAAGATTTTTCTTTAGGAGCACTAAACGTTTTTGTATGAATTTTGATAAAATTCAGCCCAATTTCATGTCTAAGTGGGCGTACGATGGCGGAGATCCAAAACACATTCCGACGTGCCACTTCGTTGAGAAGTAGTCTGGTATATGAACAACATTTGGACAGTCCAAGAGTTGTCATGCTGCTTTGCTTTTAAAATTATTGAATCGAAACTGACAAGAAATTGCGATTTTTGGGGTTAAGAAATTGCGCATCGAATAACTCAAAATCCGTTTATACGATTCTCTCCGAAATTCGTATGCTACTAGCCAAAGTTCTAAATATTAACGCCTTGTGTGTCGTTTTAAAAGTTTAGGTCGGAAAACGCGTAAAATTGCTTGGGATCTAAAATGGTGACGTCATCGTTTCGTCGCTATGGTAACCCCGATGTAAGCAAAACACATACCATTAAAAACTTCAGTCTTTATGTAGTAAGTTGACGAAAGTTCATAATTGTGACGTGGGTGCTTTCATACAAGAACTACAGTCCGGCACTTACGTTGACCGGTCAAGCACAAGAGAAATTGTAGGAAGCCTCCTTAAATCTAAAAACATATAAAATATGAAATATACAATAACGTTTATAAAATTCTGAAAATGAGCATAAGTCATGAACTATGAATTCTGAGTTGAAAAACACATAGCTGGAGTAAACGATTGTTTATATCTTTCAGTCCTACGTACATCTTGGTAGTGAGTATTTCTTATTATTTCTCACGTTTCGGCCATGTTGACTTCCACGCTTTGCAGGAATCAGATGGTGTAGACGTGAGGTTGGTTCCTCCATTTTTGCAAATGTTACTTACTAATTACTACTGTAACTTAGTAGCCGCAAAAATAGTAACCTTAAGATATGTAAACCAACAGCCCCTGCTGGTGGGTCGCTTGTTAATTGATTGATTGTTTGTTTGTTGTTTGTTTGTTTTTGTTTGTTTGATTTGTCTGTTTTGTTTTGTTTGTTTGCTTTGTTTTTTAGTCTATTTGAATGATTGATTGGTTGCTTGTTAATTGCTTGTTTATTCATTATGAAATACATCTGCAAAAGTGGCGAACTTAATTTTTTTAACGGGAACTTATTTTACAATCGCGAATAGAATACTAAACATATAATTCATGGATTTTTATTCTTATTCATTAAGAACATTATGAAACGATAATTGGTTTTGTGTTTTTATAGGAGTTATTGTCTGAAATGCAAAACTCCAAAATCTGAAGCATCTAACAAACGTGACGCCACGCGACAACAGGACGTGAGATGACGAATATATTACATTCGTTCGTTGTGTAACTACAGTGACGACGTCGTGACGCAATGTTCCGAACGCCATTTCACTTGTTTTCGCATCTTCTTCTTGACGCTGGCGAATTCAATGGTCATTTCGAACAACATTCGTCAGGGGGGTGGGTGCGACGACCTCTTCAGATCTTCTCGGGTCGCGTTTGCTATTAGTCAGTCTATCAATGTGTGACCTAATAATAGCTTTTGAACTTTTTTATGTTGTTGTTTCATTTTTGAGACAGTTGTGTCGCCTTAGTAACCAATCAGTTTTTTGGACATTCAAGGTTTCACTGAAATACCAAGATCAGTTCATGTCCTGTCTGGTCACTCTATTTCTCTTCTCCTAACCAGAAGTTTGTTGTAGATTGCAATGTTTTAGTGCATTTTGTTGAATCATGATAAAGTGGATTGTACAAACCAAAGAATTCCTCTTCACTTTGCTTAAGTGGAACTTGAAAGCCACAACCTCCAGTAGGTTCTATATGGAAATGCCACGCACCAAGTTTCTGGTATGTAGGCGCAGATTGATTAAAGTAGTCTTTCCCTAACAAGTTGATGTAGGCATACTTTATGCAGGCGCCGCTGATATCTCCATGGTTGATGATGTCATAGTCACTCAGGTAACCAAACAGATAATCACGAGTAAGCTCACCACCTCTGTTTGGGAAGTCACACGTGGCCCTGAACATGGTGGCCTTGGTACGGAGGTACTGCATGTTGCTTAGCGACAAGCGATAGTCAGCCCAATTTGGGACTAAACTTTGATTCCTCTCAAAGTCAGAGTGAAATGGCTTCGTTTTGTAGAGGTTGTTGTTTGCAATATTAAACGTTTCGATGAGTGTCCAGGCCTGGTTGGTAGTGAAAGTACAGTAGACTTCGAGGCGAAGACCACTGTCGCTGCGGTAAATGGTGTATTTTCCATTAGAGGGTGTGGCACCACGTGCTTTCCTCAGGTAATCCACACAAGATGCTACTTTCCGCTGACAAACTGTTCCCGTAAATAATTTTGTACAGTCGCAGATGAACTTCTCTTTTGGTGTGCTGCAGTGTTCTATACATGTTCCTCCGTTTATACAAGGTTGAGATAGACAGCAGCCATTATAACAGCTATTTGGCTGAATCATGTGGGATTTCTGTATTGTAACGAAAGAAATCGATTAAGAAAACAAGTTAAGAAAACAATTGGTTATATACTACCGCCTACACAGTATACAGTCCTTGTTATATACGGTCCCCTCCCCCATCAACACCACGAGAATGAAAATCGATCTTTATCAGACCATCAGTTGTTCCTATACTTAAACCCCGGGGGGGACTCCACTATAAAAGGATCGGGTATGCTAATCGGAAATTTAGAAAAATACCCCTAAAAGATACCGGAAGTCTTTTAAGAAGGGCGTGGCTGGACGATTTTTAACCTCTAAGAGATACCAGCGATAACAAGTTAATGAACATTATTAAGGTGAACCCCGGCATAAAATTGAACGGTCGACACGCTTTTGTTGGGCACATTTCTTCCATTTGAGAACAAGATAATAAGCGATGGGCTCTTTTGATACCCTAAGAGAGACCAGGAAATGCTTAAACTCTAAACTTCAATTTTAACACCCTAAAAGATACCAAATCGCTGATTTTTACCCTTAAGAGATACGACGAGCATACCCAATCCTTTTACAATGGAGTCTCCCCCTCCCCCTCCCCCTACCCGGGACTTATAGAAACATCCTGCGCTAACTTTATAAGTAGCAATAGCAAAGTACGTTTTTAAAGTGCAAAACCCGAATTATAGAGATTCATTTTTTTAAAATGATATATTCTTTTGTGTAACTAGTATTATATCGATTCAATGGCAAGCATAAATGCTTATTCAACAGTAAATGGCTAACTAGTAAAGAGTACTCCTGGATTAGAGAGTTTAAAGGAGATAGATCCAAAGCATTATATCAGTTGATATTCTTGAAGTCCTTATGTTTTGTAGTCAAAGTTGTAAGAATCTATTTTTGCCTTAATATATAGATGTATTGTGATGCTTATAATTAAAAATCTTACACAAAGATTATCCTGTTCACTGTCTTTAGTAAAGAAAGGAAAACCAAAAAACCCATTGTAATAGATTCAAAATGACTTGTCTGCCTTTATGGGGTTCCTTATTAAAAAGAACAACCCACCCCATCTTATTTTATATATATATATATTTTTATTTAAACATATTTTCCTTAAACATTAACCCCAAGAGCGAGGCTCATCTAGGGGGTCTATGTTCTATGAGTAACAAATGAGATACGAAAAAAATAGGAATAAAGAAAAAAAGAAAAGAATAGCTTATCCTAAAATATAATTATGTTTTAAAGTCAAGAGGCAAATCGCTACTTTTGAACAGCAATAAACAGTTCAGAATTTTGCTTACACGATAATTTAGTAGATCCATACAAGATTAGGTCTACCTTTTTCTTGTCAGAAGATTTTGTCCAATCATCAAAAAGTCCAGATAAATAATCGAAAAGCTGAGTACTCTGAGCTGAATAACGGGAGCAGTAAAGGAAATAATGCTGAACGGTTTCAACAACATCGCTGCAATTGTCACACTCTTAATTGACTATCCTTCCGGTTTATGCGAAACAAATAAGAATTAAGAGCATGAAAGCCAAGACGAAGTCTTGTATGCAAAATGGAAGCTTAACGACTCAGAGATGCATTAAAAATTTCATGATGCCTTTTGGAGAGGAAGAGTTTGTTAATGAATTCTCTAAACTTTTGTATTGATCCTTGGTTTCTAACACAAGTTTCTAGAGAATTCCATTTTGAAATGGCCGATGGAAAGAAAGAGGTTTTGTATCTTTCTGTTTTAGTACGAATAGAAACAAAATTGTCTTTATTTCTTAATGGGAAGTTTGATATCTCGCTAATTTTCTTAGGTAATAAACTTTTTAAAGGGGGTGGTGTATGATCATTAACAATCTTATAAAAAATAATCAACTTGTGAACAAGTCCTTCTCGTCTTCAAATCTTCCCAACCAAGTTCATTTAACAAACAATGCCTGCTGGTTCCTTTCAAAGCGCCTGTGACAATGATGGATGATTGATACTGAATATTTTCAAGCAAGTCAGATAAGTAAGTATCACAGCCGTCCCAGACTGCATCCGCATATTCCATAATAGACCTAATCATAGATTTGTATAAAACAATTAAGGTAGCTCTATTTAGTTTGTATTTGAGTCTTTTCAGAACTAGAACCCTTTTAGAAGCTTTAGAGTGAATGTTCAAAACGTGTTCACGCCATGACATATTCGACGACAAAATAAGGCCCAAGTGGGTGTGACTGTCCACCTCATCGATAACTTTACCAAACAAATATATATTTGGATGAGCCGGTTTTTGTTTTTAACTGAAAATAATATCGATTTAGTTTTCTTTGGATTCATTGATTATCAACAATTTCATATTTTATATTTCAATAATGACCCACCTCCTGCCATCTGAAAAATACAACTGACCCACCACCCCCTGTGATTTCTCCCTCCCCCTTCCTCTTTCATAAATAATGACCGGGCCCTTAGAGCGGTTTTCGTATGAGTTGTATGGAAACTTACCATGCCGTACCGTGACCGTATCAGTGCTGTAATGTCTATAAGAGCATTCGATACCCTGCCGTAACCGTATACCGTTTGATACCGTGTCATTTTCCCAGTCATACGTAATCTGCTCTAAACATCAAGCAACTGCATGGAGGTATGTACCCATACAACCTTTCGAAGGCCCCTTCAGATGAGTCACGTAGGATTGCATGGGGCCTTTAATTTCCCGACGACGTTTTTTTAATAGGTTGATAACAGTGAGTGTCAATGTTATTGTGCTACACGTTCGGGAACTCTTAAGAAATAAGTAAAATGTCTTACCCCTTGATATGATTCCTGCTTTAAGTCATAGTACACATATCCTGACCCAGCTACAAAGTTGTTTCGTCTGGAAGTGTGGTCCTCATCCAGCAGCTCACACCTATCATCTTTCATCTGACACGCCTTACAACGACAGTCATTGACACAAGATGAGTAGCACTTGTTTGCATCATCAGTAGTAATGTTCTTGTAGGAGTATCCTATGAGATGTTTTCCATAGACGATGTCTTCAGGCAGTGGAAACACTCGTCCTGAGTAGCAGGTGCCAACACAGTGGGATTTAGATCTCACTAAACTGGCTTTGACCAAAATGATGAATAAAACTGGTAGCATTATACTCTGTAGATATATAAGAAAACGTGTTTGAATGTGTCGAGGAATTGTTTGAGAATTAATACCTAATTCTTTTACATCGGAATGATCAGAACGAGTTCGGCTTGTCCTGACAATATGTTAATTCGTTAATTCCTTGGCGATCTCCTTCAAAATTATGTTCAACTGACGAAATATAGTGAGGTATAAGCAGTCTACCTACCGCTAGTGCGCTGTGGATAATTATTTAAATCGAAGGCACCCCAGATGGGAATATATCACGCGTCAAAGTCAGTACAAAGTGGTAAGAAGGACCAGAACTCCGCACTTTTGAGTTATATTGTGAACGCTAAATTTATATATAAGGTGCATTATGCAGTGGAAGGCATTACCAACACATTACTGTGTAAATTGAAACAAATTAGGGGATTTTAGACTTTAGCGATCGTTGAATATAATTAACCATCAGTTACCAGAATGTCATACTTTTTTGCGCGAAATTTTTTCAACATTTTACATCTTCCACAGTGCCCCCAGCAAAATTGTTCAATAATATGCTTTTTCCATGTTTCTTACCTGTAAAACTGAGCTTTTTTTGGTCAAACCTCGTGTACCCTCGATATGATTTCAAGCAGTGTTTACAACATGGTTCAGACCTTGTTCCATTGTGATAAATTTGACCAAAATCCAATCACCTTCATTTTATCATCTGCAACTTTTTATACTTAAGGAGGCTTCCTACAATTTTTCTTGTGCTCGACCGGTCAACTTGAAATGGCTGTAGTTCTTACATGAAAGCACCCACAGTTATGACCTTTCGTCCACTTACTACATAAAGACTGAAATTTTTATTGGTGTGTATTTTGTTTACATCAGGGTTACCATAGCGACGAAACGATGACGTCACCGTTTTAGATTCAAAGCAATTTTACGCGTTTTTCGACCTAAAGTTTTAAAATGACACACAAGACGTTAATATTTAGGACTTTGCCTAGCAGCATACGAATTTTGGAGAAATTCGTATAGACAGATTTTGAATTATTCGAGGCGCAATTTTTTAACCCCAAAAATCACATTTTCTAGTCTTCGATTTCATAATTTTAAAAGCAAAGCAGCATGACAACTCTTCGACTGTCCAAATGTTGTTCAAATATCAGACTACTTCTCTACGAAGTTGCACGTGAGAAAGTGCTTTGGATCTCCGTCAGCATACGTCCATTTAGACATGAAATTGGGCGAAATTTTATCAAAATTTATACACAAAGCGTTTAGTGCTCCTAAAGAAAAATTTCTCGGTCAACTGTTTTCTCCCTTTGGTGAGTAGAACTTTAATACATTTGCAATAAACTGTCCAAGCGCCGATTCAATTGAAATAAAATTTCAAAGTAGAGTATATTCGGTGTAACTTAGCGCAGCAAGATTCTATAGGTTCATTCTCACATTCCTGCATGCAGGCATGCTTCAGTATGCTAATTCGAGGCAATGGTCACCATGGCGTGACGCGCTACTTCACTACTGCGCTTCCGTACGCGTGCTCTGCGTGTAGAATATTTCTTCAAAAATCACAATTTCTAGTCTTCGATTCCATAATTTTAAAAGCAAAGCAGCATGACAACTCTAGTGAAGTAGCGCGTCACGCCATGGTGACCATTGCCTTGAATTAGCATATTGAAGCATGCCTGCATGCAGGAATGTGAGAATGAAAACAACAACTTGAACCTAGAATCTTGCTGCGCTAAGTTACACCGAATATACTCTACTTTGAAATTTTATTTCAGTACCTTAGAAAGCTTCAATTGAATCAGCGCTTGGACAGTTTATTGCAAATATATTAAAGTTCTACTCACCAAAGGGAGAAAACAGTTGACCGAGAAATTTTTCTTTAGGAGCACTAAACGCTTTGTGTATAAATTTTGATAAACTTTCGCCCAATTTCATGTCTAAATGGACGTATGCTGACGGAGATCCAAAGCACTTTCTCACGTGCAACTTCGTAGAGAAGTAGTCTGATATTTGAACAACATTTGGACAGTCGAAGAGTTGTCATGCTGCTTTGCTTTTAAAATTATGGAATCGAAGACTAGAAAATGTGATTTTTGGGGTTAAAAAATTTGCGCCTCGAATAATTCAAAATCTGTCTATACGAATTTCTCCAAAATTCGTATGCTGCTAGGCAAAGTCCTAAACATTAACGTCTTGTGTGTCATTTTAAAAGTTTAGGTCGAAAAACGCGTAAAATTGCTTTGAATCTAAAACGGTGACGTCATCGTTTCGTCGCTATGGTAACCATGATGTAAACAAAATACACACCAATAAAAATTTCAGTCTTTATGTAGTAAGTGGACGAAAGGTCATAACTGTGGGTGCTTTCATGTAAGAACTACAGCCGTTTCAAGTTGACCGGTCGAGCACAAGAAAAATTGTAGGAAGCCTCCTTAATCAAAGAGTAATAAATAGCTCGCTGAACATTTGTGTTTTGTCTCGAGCAGAAACGTGCTTGAAAACACGTTCATAAAAATGCTTTAGATCACATGTAGGGACCACGAGTTTCGACCAAAAAAGCTCAGTTTTGCAGGTAAGAAACATGGGAAAAGCCAGTTATCAAATAATTTTGGTGGGGGCGCTGTCTAAGATGTAAAATTTTAAAAATGAATTTCGCGCGAAAAAGTACGACATTCCGGTTTAAAACGTGGCTAATTATTCGACTATCGCTTAGGTCTAAAATTCCCTAATCGGTTCCAATTTACAAAGTAATGTGAACGAGCTTAAAAATGGCAAAAATGATAACCCGCTACAACGGGTTATATTATATCAACCCGCTAGAGACAGTTGAAAACCCCATCGAGTTTCTAATGGTCAATCCCGCAATCCCGCATGAAAAATTCGAAAATACGGCTCACCACACGAAAAATTCGAAATACCACTCCCACGGGACCTCACGCGCAGAAACATGAATCACAGAAACATGAAATTTTCTATCGAGCGCCAGAAGCAAAATCCCGCATCTCGCAGGCCTCAAAAATACCGCATTACCGCAATTTCAAATCGTTTTTCCCGTAATACCGCAGCTCAAAAAAGAAAATACCGCATACCGCAGGGTTTGAAAATCCCGCAATACCGCAATTTTTTTTCGAAAATACCGCAATACCGCACAAAGAAATGGTCAATCCCGCAAACCCCTAGGACCCCCCCTATAAATTTAGCGCCCACAATATAACTCGAAAGTGCGGAGTTCTGGTCCTTCTTTAATAATACCACTCTATACTGAATTTGACGCGTGATATTTTCCCATCTGGGGTAATGATAATAATAATAATGATGATGATGATGATGATGATGCTGCTGCTGCTGCTGCTGCTGCTGATGATGATGATGATGATGATGATAGCTTTATTTACGCAGGGAACATCATCCGTTAACTGTTCTCCCTGGTGCCCCTGACATCAATAAATAAATAAATAAAATAAATAAAACAATAAAACAATAAATAAATTTACAATGTAAGATAGATAAATAAGATAAGTGCCTGACTGCTTATATCTCACTTTTTTGTTAGTTGAACAAATTTTGAAGGAGATCGCCAACGAAATGTTCCATGTCAACAAAAAAATTATTGCATTCGATATGAATTAAATTTGAAACCAAAAACACTGGCATGCGCAGACAAATTGTATACATGCTTTAGTTCATCTCAATTCTAACTACAACGAAGCTATGATTTCACATAAATTTCAATTCGATTAGTCTTCTAATCTAATTGAGTCGCTCGTTACCGACAATGTTCTGAACTCAACCCGATTCTTGACCGAAACAAGTTATGATGTCACATAGTAAAAGCTTTGTCTTTGATTTAATAATAATAATAATAATAATAATAATAATAACGATTTATTGAAGCATATCTACAGGGTAGCTCTACATCTTCAATACTAAGAAAATAAAGATGAAACATAATTAAGTGAAAAGAAAAACCCTAGGTAAAGCTAAAATATTATATTATATTATATTATATTGATTTCGATTTTTTGGTGATTTTTCCCTCTCTCTAAGGGCAGGGAAACCACAGCAGCCAATTGACTGTGGGCCCTGTAGTATTATAGGCCAGACAACACACTGGAAGCGTCATTGCGTACTCTCCCCGAATAGTGGTGTGGGTTCTGTAACGCCGTCTCTCCACTGCAAGGATGTGTGTGGTAGTTTTGGGGAGATGGGGCCTACGGTTTAACGTCCTTACCCGAGAAGACGTGCAGGTACCACCATTTGCAGACCTTCTCCTCAATTATATGAAATGGTTATTTACTAGTACAACCTAAGTTAACTTGTATATGGCCAAAAGTTTCGGTTCTAAATAATTAACTCTTTCATATAGGAATGCAATCTCGAGCCCAGAGTTTTGCCAGCGTCTGGTCAGCGGACGCGACCCCGGCCAAAGCTCTGGGGGAATCGATTTGTTTTCCCCAGATTTCTCAATCTCGTACCCAGAGCCTGCGTTCCTCCTGGTCAGCGACCGAGAAACGAGAGGCTCTGGCCAATACAGTTATTTGGAGCACTCTCATTGGTTGACAGAACAATAGAACGAGCGTTTGAATTTTGCATTCTTCGCATATTTTGAGAATCGACATTTCCCGGAATTAGGCCTAAATTATTACTTGCAGATCAATTTTCGATAAGTAAAATTGTTCAGAATAGCCTGAACCATTGTCAGAATATAAAAAGATTGTCAGACTACTTTATGTCGAGAGGATATGAGCAAGCGATAAGATTTAGTGCAGTTTTGATAGGAGATTTCTGGCCTGTTGGTCGTTGAAAGTCGTGCTTCGAAGAGGGCCATTGGACTATCGATTCAAATTCACTTGACAGACTTCAAAACGTGAAATAAATCACACAAATGACTCACATAAATATCATTCTTTACCTCTGAGTATATTTCTAAATACGGTACATAAAAATAAGCTCTCGATCAGCAATTTTCTGTCACAGATAGAGCTTGACATGCGTAGTTGAGCCTAGTCCGTAAATAGCGGACTAAAAATTTGTATTGGCCAGAACCAATCTCGAACCCAGCGCCTGCGTTCCTCTTGGTCAGTACCGAGGAACGAAAGACTCTGGGGGAATCGATTTTTTATTGAATTCTGATTGGTCAATCAAGACGAGAGAACAACTGCGGTCGGTAACACAGGACACCCACAACATTTAATTTAATTTTATTTGATTTTATTTCACTTCATTTTACTTCATTTTTAAATTATAAACAAGAAAACTAAACATAGCACAACAGCAGTATTCAATGCAACAAAATATAATGAAGATATTGTGAACTAGTTACATACAAAAAATAACTGGATATTTCTGCCTAGTTGGTATAGTTATGCTTTAGTTTGTTCCGCTGTAGAAATTCCACATATAATTTTCTTCCTCTTTTATAGTGATGACTATTTCTAACAATAGAATTATATTGCTGCTCAGCTTGAATTGTCCACTGAGTTTTTTGGCTAATTCTGTAAAGAGAAAGAATTTATGTCCGAGTTTGAAAAGAGTGCAGTTAATTTATTTTTGGCGTAATTAAAAACAGCGAAGCACTGAAGTGGAATCGATGGATACCTTTTCGTCTGTATTTGCATCTTCTCTTGGTATTTGTTACTAGTTTTCATGGCAACCTTAGACTGTTAGCAATGCTGTAAAAATAGAGAAAAAGTCATCTCAATACTGACTTTTGGAGTCGATAGAATTTGCCAAGCAGCGCAAACGGCTTTGATAATGAAAAATGCAGAAGAAAGAGGAAAGAAGTGTTTTTATCAACAGCAAAAACTTACCGCTGCTACATGCTTTAGGTTGGAAAAGGATGAAAAAATGCTCAATGCTATGTCAACGGACTAAACCGTAGCCTTCTTTGCAGACTCAGACTATTAACCAAATAGCCAGGAGAAGAAAGCAAAAAAAAGCAAAGAGAGGCGTTCTTCGTCTCCACTGAACTGCCGACACTCGCTGACATCTGAAATGAAAAGTGGCAAATTGACATCAAAAATACAAAAGCCGGTTCCCTTGAAACTCTTGAGAAAAACAACAAGATATTTTAGACATTGAAAATGGCAAAGTAAATCGATAAACGTGTACTTACAAACAGTGTAGTGATCCAGCTGGGTCAATGAGCTGAGTCAGCTTTGCTGTCTTTTCGTCTACTCCGCTCGCCCGTTTTTCGTCTTTTTCAGCTTTGAATTGATATTGATAAACCATTGGCACTTTCTTCATCGACAGTGCTTAAGAAGTGATATTTCTTCGCAAAAGTCACTAAATATCCACGAAACACCTTTGTAATTTCTAGCTCTTAGTCAGTAAACTTTTCAATTATTTTGGAGCATGCGCATTTGACTCGCAAACCGGAACCCCAGAAATCTGGGGAAACAAATCGATTCCCCCAGAGCTTTGGCCGGGATCGCTTCCGCTGACCGGCAAAACTCTGGGCTCGAGATTGGGCCAGAGCCTCTCGTTTCTCGGTCGCTGACCAAGAGGAACGCAGGCTCTGGGTACGAGATTGCAGATTTCTGGGGTTCCGGTTTGCGAGTCAAATGCGCATGCTCCAGAAATGGCACCAAAATAATTGAAAAGTTTACTGACTGAGAGCTAGAAATTACAAAGGTGTTTCGTGGATATTTAGTGACTTTTAATTTCACGATGGTCGGTTGCTAGGGCTTTTCCTCCCCCAAGGTTCTCAAATTTAATTTTTGGCTCACAGAGGAGTAATTTATTTTCTAAATGAAGCAAAATATTAGAACATGTTCATTAGAAAGAAGATCCTTAATTTTTCTACAATTGTAAAGGTATTTTGGAAGTTTTTTTAAATTATGACGTCATAAATGATACATATTTTTAGTAACATCAAAAACTTGTTAAGCAATGTTCAAAGGTTTACAGACATTTTTGCTACTCAAAAAGACCGTTTATAGTGAAAACCCCATCTCAATCAGATTAAAGGGTGCGAAGTTACAGCTAATGAAAGAAATTCAAATTTCCCGCCAAATGACCATATATGGTCAAAATTAAGGCTATTTAAACGCCAATACAATGAATGTATTGGCACAGCGGCAAACACAAAGTTGCATAAAATCAAAATTGTAGTTTTTTCAATTTGGGATGTGTGGTGTTATGATGCGTTTTCGTCATGAGATACGTCATTATGACGTCAATATGACGTTTTTGTGACGAAAATGCGTCGTAACACCACACATCCCAAATTGAAAAAACTACAATTTTGATTATATGCAACTTTGTGTTTGCCGCTTTGCCAATACATTCATTGTATTGGCGTTTAAATAGCCTTAATTTTGACCATATATGGTCATTTGGCGGGAAATGTGAATTTCTTTCATTAGCTGTAACTTCGCACCCTTTAACGCCAGTGCGCGGGTAGTCGAATTGAAGCGGCTATTAATTGCGTTACAGAATTAAGTTGACCAAACTTTTTACGCACACCTACTACAAATGGACCAAATTTTATAATGATGCTAGTTTGGTTGAAATCGGAGCTTTTTTAACATCGAAATTGTTATACACTTGATTTGAAATTTTGCCAATTTTCTCAAAATCCAGACCTCGACGAGCAAAACGATTTATGAGACTTTGTAAATCAAATGTTTGTCTATAATGTGAGAGCGTTTAAAGAAATTCTATTAAGCCGATTTTGAGTAAAAACGCAGCAATTGTTTAATTTTGGAGAAATTTAAAACCGCGGGTGCTTTACTAAATTAATTTTATAACAATGATTTTCCAAAGAAAAGTTGCAATATTTTTGTTTCTAAATAATACCAAGCATGTTTTTTTATTTTGTGAATATGTCATCGTATTTGCTGTTTTTGATCGCCGTTGAGACGACTGTACGTAAAGCACTAAATTGCCGCGTTTAACTCGGAATTTCGACATCCACGTTAATAATACTGTTTCTTAAAAACTAGTCAAGCAATTTTTTTTATGTCTCGATATTGAATATTCAATCCTTTACCAGTAAGGTGTTTAAATTACAAAAGCATTGAAGTTTTTTAAGACCATTAAATAATTTTTGAAACATTGCCATATGTGCATCTCTATTCTCCGAGTTGTTGCCGGTGTTTGATTCAGGCTTTATGATATGCATGCCTGCATGCGTGTCGCTTTGGCGCCTCGTGCAAAAAATGCAAATATACATGGAAAGTCACGCCAGTGATATCCAGAGTAACGCTGTACGTAGCAGTTCCTTACTACAGTTTCTAGAACTATGGTATTTCCTTGTACAAAAAGAAAACGGAGAAGTGAAATATTGCAGGAAAACACATTAAAGGCTAAAAAGGCGAAGAAAAGTAGTTCACCAGTCCAGGTAACTTGGAAGACTTCCATGCATTTGCATTTTTTGCACGAGGTGCCAAAGCGACACGCATAATCAAACACCGGCAACAACTCGGAGAATAGAGATGCACATATGGCCATGTTTAAAAAATTATTTAATGGTCTTAAAAAACTTAAAAAACAAATTGACAATGTTTTGATGTTTAAGCCACATCCACACGATCGAGTCACCTTGATACATTTCCCTTGTTACGAAAAACTTGCTTGTGTAGATGACAAAAATTTTTACTGCTCAAGGAAAACTTGTCAAAAAAATCTTGCTCTTGGAGATGCGGCTTTAATGTAACGTCATCATCAGCAATGTGACGTCAGTAAAGCTGGAATCCTAAAGCCACATCTCAATGGACAAGTATTCCTTGCCAAGGAAAATCCGCTCGCGCGTGTAAACGCCCAAAAAAGAAAAAAAAATTAGCAATTTTTCCTTGGCAAGCCGAAAGCCTGTTCGTGTAGATCGATGCCAAAAAGCCAATTTTTCCTTCTCAAGGACAACTTGTTCCTGTCAGTAGATGAGGCTGAACTTGAGCTTATTTCCACTCGCTTTGTTGTCATTTTGCAGCACATTGTTGATGATGTTACATTAAACATCAAAATATTTAAGTCTTACACCTTTATTATCATGCAATCTGTTGTCGAGCAATTGTAGCAAAATGAATATTTTCGGGATAGCATTTCTGCTGTTGGCAACGGAAATGTCAGGCTCAAAAACGCTTTTAAAGTTTGAAGACTTGAAAATGGAGAAAAAAATTCAGTGGAATCAAACGAGGTAAAAACATTAATCTTTAGCTATGTATTTTAACCTATGCTATTGAGGTTTGCTTAAAAAAAGACAAGAATGACAAAACTTTCGTGATCCAGCTTTTGAGTATAGTTCAGTTCACATTCTAACTAGCCGCATCTACACGACAAATTTATCTTTGATAAGGTTTCCTTGACGAAGAAAACTGGCAAACATTTTATCGTCTACGCGAGTAGGTTTCTCCTCGACAAGGAACAATAAGCCACTTCACGCTTTCGTCCGCCATTTTGAATTGGGGCAAACGCGCCAAAATTTATAGAAATCTGGATTACTTAGGCTTACCATAACTCGGCTCATTCTTATTGGCTTTGTTATTTATGACTGTTTACATGATAAATATTGGAAGACTACAAGACGAGAAAAAGAGGATTTTTGTTTTCAAAATAAAACGTTCGGCACGTAAATATTAAGATCATTCGCGGAAAAAAAAAGATTGACTTGGAAAACGTAGTTAAAATACTTGTATTGGTCTTATTTTCACTCCGACATATGGCACGCATGTCTGCAAATCATTGAAGTCTAATTCGAGCCGAGTTATGGTAAGTCAAAGGTTTCTCCTCGACAAGCCGTTTTTTTGGCGTTTACTCAAGCAAGATTTTCTTGTCAAGAAAGCTTGTAAAAGAACATTTACTCGTGTAAATCGATGCGGCCTAACAATTGATTGCCGACTTTTGTTTTTAAACGGGTGCATGGACAAAATATCGTTTTTCGGGTTCGGAATTTCTGAGTTAAGATTGCTTTAAAAGGAAAGAGGCCTGAGAAATTATCTAAAAATAACAAAAAAATAATGGCGAGATGTGAACACCGAGAGTTATAAGATAGACTTTTTGCCTCTTGAAAATCACTATTTGTTGTATTAGATTCTCTGTAGAAATGTGGCTCGAGTAAACGGCATGCAAGAATATAACAAAACAAAACGAACAAAAAAAATTAGATTATGAAATTGAGTTTCGACAATAGTATTAGAAAGAAAATTAAATAAATAAACGAATATAGCCACATATTTACCTGTAAAGCGCCTCTTCAGAATAGAAAACTGAAAACCCAGGTTTAGTGAGTGAAATTTTCAGTGAAAATTCTTGGCGACCGGCGATGGCTCGCAAGCTGAAGCACAGCACTGATAGCCGGGGAGGGAAATTGTTCACTGACGACCGTGGATTGATTTGTTCTGCTGTAAACACTCTCGTATTGGGTTAATTAGAAACTTTTGGGTGCATGTTTGAGGTTGGCATCTTGTCAAGTCATTATTAGAACTAAAAGAAACCCAAACAATTAACCCTTTAGAAACATAAACATTACATCAATATTTTAAAATGTTAAACAAAACTGTGAAAACTCAATGATTAACTCAGTAATAACTTAAAGCTTTTTCATAAAGTGTGAGGTTCAGTGCAACGAAACTTTCACAGTTACAAGATTTCTCACCTGATTAACAATTGAGTTTCAAGTGCCATGTCGCGAGCCATCTTGGATGAATTTCAACAAATTATTAAGTCTTTTGCACGTTCATCCAAACATGGCAACTGTTTGTTTTATCTGCTCAAAGGATATAGGACTGATATAACAGTGTAATTGAGATATTAGGAGACCTGCGAGGTGGTTGCGATCTATGCATGCAAGATTTCAGTCGAGATAGAGACATCTTTAAAGCAATATATTTTTATTATCACCAAATTTAAACAGAAAGATTGGACCGACTTGTAAAGCTTTTTTAGAGAAATTTAATAGGCATTTTGAATCATCAAATATTAACGAGTTGCTGTAATTTCTTTAGCGAAAAAAGAGTCATAAAAAATAAAATAAATAAATATAAATAAAGAAAAAATAATGTGGCAAAAAGAAAAAAAGCGAAAAAAAAAGTGCTTTTTACCACCGAGACTCGAACTACGGACCTTTCGCTTAGAAAGCCATGGGTATGTCCACTTGACTATCGAGAAGTTGCATGACTTCGACAACTAAATTTTGTGTATTTATTGTCCATGTGTGGTTGCAACCCCACAGACAAAGCGAAGCAAAAATACAAGACAAATGCTTCTCTCTGTAGCAAAATGTCGCTATAAATAAAAGAAATTGCTTCATAAAACACTAAGCCAATAAACTCAATACGCCTTTTTCGTTGCTGTTTTTCGGCTATCCGACGACCTTGACCGGCGCTCGCCGGTCAGTTGGGCGTTCTCAAAATGTTTTCGTTTGCGGTTTAGCTACTTTAACATTGACTCTTGTGATGATAGAGTACGAACACTAAAAGCTTGGATGACTTTGATGTTGGACTTGAAACGAGTTTTTATTGCTTGACAGCGATGTATAAAGTCCGGCATTCAGAAAGGGTTTTACTCGTCAGTATCGACTGCAATGCAATATTCTATTGCGTAAGTCATGGAGTCATGGCTAAACTTGCTTCGGTAATTCGATGGTTTTTCCACTCCTTGCGCTAATACTAGGAATCCAAAAAGGCTTCTTCTTTAAACAACGTCTGTATTTAAGTGGGCGTCTCTGTTAAAGACGCCCACCGATTTTGACTTTCGAAATAGATTTTCCTGGCACTCTATTATTTTGAAGGCCTGACCCAAAGAATGACTAACCTGAACTCAGTTTGCTAAAAAATTATTTATTTATTTTTTTGGAGTCCGCCAAGCCTTCACTCGGCACAATGGCCATTTTGAAGTCAAGCAGATAGCAAAATGCCAAGATATTGACATTGCCGTAAAGAAACAAATTTGTACTTAAATGTTATAACTTTTATATGAATATGTTCCTGTATCCTTCTACTTTGTTAGGCCACATGACTTTCAAAAATTACATTTTGTTTTTTAACGGTAGCAAGAAAATTCTAGACCCTCCTGCACACGCTGTGTTCGACATCACCAAACATCTCAACTTTAAGGGCTTGTTTCAAAATCGTGGAACCTTATTCATTCTCTTCCAGTATATGCGCATAAAGTACTAACGTTGGCCAATACAAAACGCTTATAAAATTTTTCTGCACTCAATTTTCTAGAAAAATACAAGAGCCCAAACTTCAGGTAATTTGAAAATATGTCGAAATTCACCATACATTATATGTAATTTTTTAAAGATAACAGCTAACATATACTACCTTATTTGGTCCTACATGCAGCTTGGTAGTCGTGGGAAGCCGTATTTAATCCACTTTAACTTAAAAAGTACTGCTTGACTTTCGAGCAGCCAGGCATTCCAGGGCAAATTCGATGAACAGTCGCATGGTGACGTAAAAACTTGGTGGTGGTTTCACTGGCTTCTAATTTCCGTGCAAAGTTCGTTCTGTGCAATCTTTAAATAAAATAGTCATCTTCAGAGATGCAGTTAACCATACACAAGACAAAACTGGCATTGATCTATCAAAACGAGTCAAAATGCTGGAGAGAAAACTTGTTCGAATTCACGAATGTGTTTACATCGAGATCACTCGTTCCCAGTCCACCAGTATTTAAGTACAGGGGGAGGGGGTAGAGGGGAGCTTTTGCAAAGCAGGAAGTTAATCAAAAAATATATTTTCCTGTCTTTTCTGCAATTAGATTCTATCTTCAATTATGAATAATCTGTAATCGAGATTATTTTTTGTCTATTTTTGTAGCATAAGATGAATACACAGGTAGCCCAAATCATATATTGAAGATGTAGACTAGGCCGGTATCCCGAAAATCCTGCTATTTCGAAATTACCTGAAGTTTGGGCTCTTGTATTTTTCTAGAAAATTGAGTGCAGAAAAATTTTATAAGCGTTTTGTATTGGCCAACGTTAGTACTTTATGCGCATATACTGGAAGAGAATGAATAAGGTCCCACGATTTTGAAACAAGCCCTTAAAGTTGAGATGTTTGGTGATGTCGAACACAGCGTGTGCAGGAGGGTCTAGAATTTTCTTGCTACCGTTAAAAAACAAAATGTAATTTTTGAAAGTCATGTGGCCTAACAAAGTAGAAGGATACAGGAACATATTCATATAAAAGTTATAACATTTAAGTACAAATTTGTTTCTTTACGGCAATGTCAATATCTTGGTATTTTGCTATCTGCTTGACTTCAAAATGGCCATTGTGCCGAGTGAAGGCTTGGCGGACTCCAAAAAAATAAATAAATAATTTTTTAGCAAACTGAGTTCAGGTTAGTCATTCTTTGGGTCAGGCCTTCAAAATAATAGAGTGCCAGGAAAATCTATTTCGAAAGTCAAAATCGGTGGGCGTCTTTAACAGAGACGCCCACTTAAATACAGACGTTGTTTAAAGAAGAAGCCTTTTTGGATTCCTAGTATTAGCGCAAGGAGTGGAAAAACCATCGAATTACCGAAGCAAGTTTAGCCATGACTCCATGACTTACGCAATAGAATATTGCATTGCAGTCGATACTGACGAGTAAAACCCTTTCTGAATGCCGGACTTTATACATCGCTGTCAAGCAATAAAAACTCGTTTCAAGTCCAACATCAAAGTCATCCAAGCTTTTAGTGTTCGTACTCTATCATCACAAGAGTCAATGTTAAAGTAGCTAAACCGCAAACGAAAACATTTTGAGAACGCCCAACTGACCGGCGAGCGCCGGTCAAGGTCGTCGGATAGCCGAAAAACAGCAACGAAAAAGGCGTATTGAGTTTATTGGCTTAGTGTTTTATGAAGCAATTTCTTTTATTTATAGCGACATTTTGCTACAGAGAGAAGCATTTGTCTTGTATTTTTGCTTCGCTTTGTCTGTGGGGTTGCAACCACACATGGACAATAAATACACAAAATTTAGTTGTCGAAGTCATGCAACTTCTCGATAGTCAAGTGGACATACCCATGGCTTTCTAAGCGAAAGGTCCGTAGTTCGAGTCTCGGTGGTAAAAAGCACTTTTTTTTTCGCTTTTTTTCTTTTTGCCACATTATTTTTTCTTTATTTATATTTATTTATTTTATTTTTTATGACTCTTTTTTCGCTAAAGAAATTACAGCAACTCGTTAATATTTGATGATTCAAAATGCCTATTAAATTTCTCTAAAAAAGCTTTACAAGTCGGTCCAATCTTTCTGTTTAAATTTGGTGATAATAAAAATATATTGCTTTAAAGATGTCTCTATCTCGACTGAAATCTTGCATGCATAGATCGCAACCACCTCGCAGGTCTCCTAATATCTCAATTACACTGTTATATCAGTCCTATATCCTTTGAGCAGATAAAACAAACAGTTGCCATGTTTGGATGAACGTGCAAAAGACTTAATAATTTGTTGAAATTCATCCAAGATGGCTCGCGACATGGCACTTGAAACTCAATTGTTAATCAGGTGAGAAATCTTGTAACTGTGAAAGTTTCGTTGCACTGAACCTCACACTTTATGAAAAAGCTTTAAGTTATTACTGAGTTAATCATTGAGTTTTCACAGTTTTGTTTAACATTTTAAAATATTGATGTAATGTTTATGTTTCTAAAGGGTTAATTGTTTGGGTTTCTTTTAGTTCTAATAATGACTTGACAAGATGCCAACCTCAAACATGCACCCAAAAGTTTCTAATTAACCCAATACGAGAGTGTTTACAGCAGAACAAATCAATCCACGGTCGTCAGTGAACAATTTCCCTCCCCGGCTATCAGTGCTGTGCTTCAGCTTGCGAGCCATCGCCGGTCGCCAAGAATTTTCACTGAAAATTTCACTCACTAAACCTGGGTTTTCAGTTTTCTATTCTGAAGAGGCGCTTTACAGGTAAATATGTGGCTATATTCGTTTATTTATTTAATTTTCTTTCTAATACTATTGTCGAAACTCAATTTCATAATCTAATTTTTTTTGTTCGTTTTGTTTTGTTATATTCTTGCATGCCGTTTACTCGAGCCACATTTCTACAGAGAATCTAATACAACAAATAGTGATTTTCAAGAGGCAAAAAGTCTATCTTATAACTCTCGGTGTTCACATCTCGCCATTATTTTTTTGTTATTTTTAGATAATTTCTCAGGCCTCTTTCCTTTTAAAGCAATCTTAACTCAGAAATTCCGAACCCGAAAAACGATATTTTGTCCATGCACCCGTTTAAAAACAAAAGTCGGCAATCAATTGTTAGGCCGCATCGATTTACACGAGTAAATGTTCTTTTACAAGCTTTCTTGACAAGAAAATCTTGCTTGAGTAAACGCCAAAAAAACGGCTTGTCGAGGAGAAACCTTTGACTTACCATAACTCGGCTCGAATTAGACTTCAATGATTTGCAGACATGCGTGCCATATGTCGGAGTGAAAATAAGACCAATACAAGTATTTTAACTACGTTTTCCAAGTCAATCTTTTTTTTTCCGCGAATGATCTTAATATTTACGTGCCGAACGTTTTATTTTGAAAACAAAAATCCTCTTTTTCTCGTCTTGTAGTCTTCCAATATTTATCATGTAAACAGTCATAAATAACAAAGCCAATAAGAATGAGCCGAGTTATGGTAAGCCTAAGTAATCCAGATTTCTATAAATTTTGGCGCGTTTGCCCCAATTCAAAATGGCGGACGAAAGCGTGAAGTGGCTTATTGTTCCTTGTCGAGGAGAAACCTACTCGCGTAGACGATAAAATGTTTGCCAGTTTTCTTCGTCAAGGAAACCTTATCAAAGATAAATTTGTCGTGTAGATGCGGCTAGTTAGAATGTGAACTGAACTATACTCAAAAGCTGGATCACGAAAGTTTTGTCATTCTTGTCTTTTTTTAAGCAAACCTCAATAGCATAGGTTAAAATACATAGCTAAAGATTAATGTTTTTACCTCGTTTGATTCCACTGAATTTTTTTCTCCATTTTCAAGTCTTCAAACTTTAAAAGCGTTTTTGAGCCTGACATTTCCGTTGCCAACAGCAGAAATGCTATCCCGAAAATATTCATTTTGCTACAATTGCTCGACAACAGATTGCATGATAATAAAGGTGTAAGACTTAAATATTTTGATGTTTAATGTAACATCATCAACAATGTGCTGCAAAATGACAACAAAGCGAGTGGAAATAAGCTCAAGTTCAGCCTCATCTACTGACAGGAACAAGTTGTCCTTGAGAAGGAAAAATTGGCTTTTTGGCATCGATCTACACGAACAGGCTTTCGGCTTGCCAAGGAAAAATTGCTAATTTTTTTTTCTTTTTTGGGCGTTTACACGCGCGAGCGGATTTTCCTTGGCAAGGAATACTTGTCCATTGAGATGTGGCTTTAGGATTCCAGCTTTACTGACGTCACATTGCTGATGATGACGTTACATTAAAGCCGCATCTCCAAGAGCAAGATTTTTTTGACAAGTTTTCCTTGAGCAGTAAAAATTTTTGTCATCTACACAAGCAAGTTTTTCGTAACAAGGGAAATGTATCAAGGTGACTCGATCGTGTGGATGTGGCTTAAACATCAAAACATTGTCAATTTGTTTTTTAAGTTTTTTAAGACCATTAAATAATTTTTTAAACATGGCCATATGTGCATCTCTATTCTCCGAGTTGTTGCCGGTGTTTGATTATGCGTGTCGCTTTGGCACCTCGTGCAAAAAATGCAAATGCATGGAAGTCTTCCAAGTTACCTGGACTGGTGAACTACTTTTCTTCGCCTTTTTAGCCTTTAATGTGTTTTCCTGCAATATTTCACTTCTCCGTTTTCTTTTTGTACAAGGAAATACCATAGTTCTAGAAACTGTAGTAAGGAACTGCTACGTACAGCGTTACTCTGGATATCACTGGCGTGACTTTCCATGTATATTTGCATTTTTTGCACGAGGCGCCAAAGCGACACGCATGCAGGCATGCATATCATAAAGCCTGAATCAAACACCGGCAACAACTCGGAGAATAGAGATGCACATATGGCAATGTTTCAAAAATTATTTAATGGTCTTAAAAAACTTCAATGCTTTTGTAATTTAAACACCTTACTGGTAAAGGATTGAATATTCAATATCGAGACATAAAAAAAATTGCTTGACTAGTTTTTAAGAAACAGTATTATTAACGTGGATGTCGAAATTCCGAGTTAAACGCGGCAATTTAGTGCTTTACGTACAGTCGTCTCAACGGCGATCAAAAACAGCAAATACGATGACATATTCACAAAATAAAAAAACATGCTTGGTATTATTTAGAAACAAAAATATTGCAACTTTTCTTTGGAAAATCATTGTTATAAAATTAATTTAGTAAAGCACCCGCGGTTTTAAATTTCTCCAAAATTAAACAATTGCTGCGTTTTTACTCAAAATCGGCTTAATAGAATTTCTTTAAACGCTCTCACATTATAGACAAACATTTGATTTACAAAGTCTCATAAATCGTTTTGCTCGTCGAGGTCTGGATTTTGAGAAAATTGGCAAAATTTCAAATCAAGTGTATAACAATTTCGATGTTAAAAAAGCTCCGATTTCAACCAAACTAGCATCATTATAAAATTTGGTCCATTTGTAGTAGGTGTGCGTAAAAAGTTTGGTCAACTTAATTCTGTAACGCAATTAATAGCCGCTTCAATTCGACTACCCGCGCACTGGCGTTAAAGGGTGCGAAGTTACAGCTAATGAAAGAAATTCACATTTCCCGCCAAATGACCATATATGGTCAAAATTAAGGCTATTTAAACGCCAATACAATGAATGTATTGGCAAAGCGGCAAACACAAAGTTGCATATAATCAAAATTGTAGTTTTTTCAATTTGGGATGTGTGGTGTTACGACGCATTTTCGTCACAAAAACGTCATATTGACGTCATAATGACGTATCTCATGACGAAAACGCGTCATAACACCACACATCCCAAATTGAAAAAACTACAATTTTGATTTTATGCAACTGTGTTTGCCGCTGTGCCAATACATTCATTGTATTGGCGTTTAAATAGCCTTAATTTTGACCATATATGGTCATTTGGCGGGAAATGTGAATTTCTTTCATTAGCTGTAACTTCGCACCCTTTAACGCCAGTGCGCGGGTAGTCGAATTGAAGCGGCTATTAATTGCGTTACAGAATTAAGTTGACCAAACTTTTTACGCACACCTACTACAAATGGACCAAATTTTATAATGATGCTAGTTTGGTTGAAATCGGAGCTTTTTTAACATCGAAATTGTTATACACTTGATTTGAAATTTTGCCAATTTTCTCAAAATCCAGACCTCGACGAGCAAAACGATTTATGAGACTTTGTAAATCAAATGTTTGTCTATAATGTGAGAGCGTTTCAAGAAATTCTATTAAGCCGATTTTGAGTAAAAACGGAGCAATTATTTTACTTTGAAGAAATTTAAATCCGTGGGTGCTTTACTAAAGTAATTTTATAACCATAATTTCCCAAAGAAAACTAGCAATATTTTTGGTTCCAAATAATACCAAGGCATGGTTCTTTATTTTGTGAATATGTCATCGTATTTGCAGTTTTTGATTGCCGTTGAGACGACTGTACGTAAAGCACTAAATTGCCGCGTTTAACTCGGAATTTCGACATCCACGTTAATAATACTGTTTCTTGAAAACTAGTAGATGAATTTTTTTTTATTTCTCGATATTGAATATTCAATCCTTTACCAGTAAGGTGTGTAAATTACAAAGGCATTGAAGTTTTTTAAGACCATTAAATAATTTTTTAAACATTGCCATATGTGCATCTCTATTCTCCGAGTTGTTGCCGGTGTTTGATTATGCGTGTCGCTTTGGCACCTCGTGCAAAAAATGCAAATGCATGGAAGTCTTCCAAGTTACCTGGACTGGTGAACTACTTTTCTTCGCCTTTTTAGCCTTTAATGTGTTTTCCTGCAATATTTCACTTCTCCGTTTTCTTTTTGTACAAGGAAATACCATAGTTCTAGAAACTGTAGTAAGGAACTGCTACGTACAGCGTTACTCTGGATATCACTGGCGTGACTTTCCATGTATATTTGCATTTTTTGCACGAGGCGCCAAAGCGACACGCATGCAGGCATGCATAATCAAACACCGGCAACAACTCGGAGAATAGAGATGCACATATGGCCATGTTTAAAAAATTATTTAATGGTCTTAAAAAACTTAAAAAACAAATTGACAATGTTTTGATGTTTAAGCCACATCCACACGATCGAGTCACCTTGATACATTTCCCTTGTTACGAAAAACTTGCTTGTGTAGATGACAAAAATTTTTACTGCTCAAGGAAAACTTGTCAAAAAAATCTTGCTCTTGGAGATGCGGCTTTAATGTAACGTCATCATCAGCAATGTGACGTCAGTAAAGCTGGAATCCTAAAGCCACATCTCAATGGACAAGTATTCCTTGCCAAGGAAAATCCGCTCGCGCGTGTAAACGCCCAAAAAAGAAAAAAAAATTAGCAATTTTTCCTTGGCAAGCCGAAAGCCTGTTCGTGTAGATCGATGCCAAAAAGCCAATTTTTCCTTCTCAAGGACAACTTGTTCCTGTCAGTAGATGAGGCTGAACTTGAGCTTATTTCCACTCGCTTTGTTGTCATTTTGCAGCACATTGTTGATGATGTTACATTAAACATCAAAATATTTAAGTCTTACACCTTTATTATCATGCAATCTGTTGTCGAGCAATTGTAGCAAAATGAATATTTTCGGGATAGCATTTCTGCTGTTGGCAACGGAAATGTCAGGCTCAAAAACGCTTTTAAAGTTTGAAGACTTGAAAATGGAGAAAAAAATTCAGTGGAATCAAACGAGGTAAAAACATTAATCTTTAGCTATGTATTTTAACCTATGCTATTGAGGTTTGCTTAAAAAAAGACAAGAATGACAAAACTTTCGTGATCCAGCTTTTGAGTATAGTTCAGTTCACATTCTAACTAGCCGCATCTACACGACAAATTTATCTTTGATAAGGTTTCCTTGACGAAGAAAACTGGCAAACATTTTATCGTCTACGCGAGTAGGTTTCTCCTCGACAAGGAACAATAAGCCACTTCACGCTTTCGTCCGCCATTTTGAATTGGGGCAAACGCGCCAAAATTTATAGAAATCTGGATTACTTAGGCTTACCATAACTCGGCTCATTCTTATTGGCTTTGTTATTTATGACTGTTTACATGATAAATATTGGAAGACTACAAGACGAGAAAAAGAGGATTTTTGTTTTCAAAATAAAACGTTCGGCACGTAAATATTAAGATCATTCGCGGAAAAAAAAAGATTGACTTGGAAAACGTAGTTAAAATACTTGTATTGGTCTTATTTTCACTCCGACATATGGCACGCATGTCTGCAAATCATTGAAGTCTAATTCGAGCCGAGTTATGGTAAGTCAAAGGTTTCTCCTCGACAAGCCGTTTTTTTGGCGTTTACTCAAGCAAGATTTTCTTGTCAAGAAAGCTTGTAAAAGAACATTTACTCGTGTAAATCGATGCGGCCTAACAATTGATTGCCGACTTTTGTTTTTAAACGGGTGCATGGACAAAATATCGTTTTTCGGGTTCGGAATTTCTGAGTTAAGATTGCTTTAAAAGGAAAGAGGCCTGAGAAATTATCTAAAAATAACAAAAAAATAATGGCGAGATGTGAACACCGAGAGTTATAAGATAGACTTTTTGCCTCTTGAAAATCACTATTTGTTGTATTAGATTCTCTGTAGAAATGTGGCTCGAGTAAACGGCATGCAAGAATATAACAAAACAAAACGAACAAAAAAAATTAGATTATGAAATTGAGTTTCGACAATAGTATTAGAAAGAAAATTAAATAAATAAACGAATATAGCCACATATTTACCTGTAAAGCGCCTCTTCAGAATAGAAAACTGAAAACCCAGGTTTAGTGAGTGAAATTTTCAGTGAAAATTCTTGGCGACCGGCGATGGCTCGCAAGCTGAAGCACAGCACTGATAGCCGGGGAGGGAAATTGTTCACTGACGACCGTGGATTGATTTGTTCTGCTGTAAACACTCTCGTATTGGGTTAATTAGAAACTTTTGGGTGCATGTTTGAGGTTGGCATCTTGTCAAGTCATTATTAGAACTAAAAGAAACCCAAACAATTAACCCTTTAGAAACATAAACATTACATCAATATTTTAAAATGTTAAACAAAACTGTGAAAACTCAATGATTAACTCAGTAATAACTTAAAGCTTTTTCATAAAGTGTGAGGTTCAGTGCAACGAAACTTTCACAGTTACAAGATTTCTCACCTGATTAACAATTGAGTTTCAAGTGCCATGTCGCGAGCCATCTTGGATGAATTTCAACAAATTATTAAGTCTTTTGCACGTTCATCCAAACATGGCAACTGTTTGTTTTATCTGCTCAAAGGATATAGGACTGATATAACAGTGTAATTGAGATATTAGGAGACCTGCGAGGTGGTTGCGATCTATGCATGCAAGATTTCAGTCGAGATAGAGACATCTTTAAAGCAATATATTTTTATTATCACCAAATTTAAACAGAAAGATTGGACCGACTTGTAAAGCTTTTTTAGAGAAATTTAATAGGCATTTTGAATCATCAAATATTAACGAGTTGCTGTAATTTCTTTAGCGAAAAAAGAGTCATAAAAAATAAAATAAATAAATATAAATAAAGAAAAAATAATGTGGCAAAAAGAAAAAAAGCGAAAAAAAAAGTGCTTTTTACCACCGAGACTCGAACTACGGACCTTTCGCTTAGAAAGCCATGGGTATGTCCACTTGACTATCGAGAAGTTGCATGACTTCGACAACTAAATTTTGTGTATTTATTGTCCATGTGTGGTTGCAACCCCACAGACAAAGCGAAGCAAAAATACAAGACAAATGCTTCTCTCTGTAGCAAAATGTCGCTATAAATAAAAGAAATTGCTTCATAAAACACTAAGCCAATAAACTCAATACGCCTTTTTCGTTGCTGTTTTTCGGCTATCCGACGACCTTGACCGGCGCTCGCCGGTCAGTTGGGCGTTCTCAAAATGTTTTCGTTTGCGGTTTAGCTACTTTAACATTGACTCTTGTGATGATAGAGTACGAACACTAAAAGCTTGGATGACTTTGATGTTGGACTTGAAACGAGTTTTTATTGCTTGACAGCGATGTATAAAGTCCGGCATTCAGAAAGGGTTTTACTCGTCAGTATCGACTGCAATGCAATATTCTATTGCGTAAGTCATGGAGTCATGGCTAAACTTGCTTCGGTAATTCGATGGTTTTTCCACTCCTTGCGCTAATACTAGGAATCCAAAAAGGCTTCTTCTTTAAACAACGTCTGTATTTAAGTGGGCGTCTCTGTTAAAGACGCCCACCGATTTTGACTTTCGAAATAGATTTTCCTGGCACTCTATTATTTTGAAGGCCTGACCCAAAGAATGACTAACCTGAACTTAGTTTGCTAAAAAATTATTTATTTATTTTTTTGGAGTCCGCCAAGCCTTCACTCGGCACAATGGCCATTTTGAAGTCAAGCAGATAGCAAAATGCCAAGATATTGACATTGCCGTAAAGAAACAAATTTGTACTTAAATGTTATAACTTTTATATGAATATGTTCCTGTATCCTTCTACTTTGTTAGGCCACATGACTTTCAAAAATTACATTTTGTTTTTTAACGGTAGCAAGAAAATTCTAGACCCTCCTGCACACGCTGTGTTCGACATCACCAAACATCTCAACTTTAAGGGCTTGTTTCAAAATCGTGGAACCTTATTCATTCTCTTCCAGTATATGCGCATAAAGTACTAACGTTGGCCAATACAAAACGCTTATAAAATTTTTCTGCACTCAATTTTCTAGAAAAATACAAGAGCCCAAACTTCAGGTAATTTGAAAATATGTCGAAATTCACCATACATTATATGTAATTTTTTAAAGATAACAGCTAACATATACTACCTTATTTGGTCCTACATGCAGCTTGGTAGTCGTGGGAAGCCGTATTTAATCCACTTTAACTTAAAAAGTACTGCTTGACTTTCGAGCAGCCAGGCATTCCAGGGCAAATTCGATGAACAGTCGCATGGTGACGTAAAAACTTGGTGGTGGTTTCACTGGCTTCTAATTTCCGTGCAAAGTTCGTTCTGTGCAATCTTTAAATAAAATAGTCATCTTCAGAGATGCAGTTAACCATACACAAGACAAAACTGGCATTGATCTATCAAAACGAGTCAAAATGCTGGAGAGAAAACTTGTTCGAATTCACGAATGTGTTTACATCGAGATCACTCGTTCCCAGTCCACCAGTATTTAAGTACAGGGGGAGGGGGTAGAGGGGAGCTTTTGCAAAGCAGGAAGTTAATCAAAAAATATATTTTCCTGTCTTTTCTGCAATTAGATTCTATCTTCAATTATGAATAATCTGTAATCGAGATTATTTTTTGTCTATTTTTGTAGCATAAGATGAATACACAGGTAGCCCAAATCATATATTGAAGATGTAGACTAGGCCGGTATCCCGAAAATCCTGCTATTTCGAAATTACCTGAAGTTTGGGCTCTTGTATTTTTCTAGAAAATTGAGTGCAGAAAAATTTTATAAGCGTTTTGTATTGGCCAACGTTAGTACTTTATGCGCATATACTGGAAGAGAATGAATAAGGTCCCACGATTTTGAAACAAGCCCTTAAAGTTGAGATGTTTGGTGATGTCGAACACAGCGTGTGCAGGAGGGTCTAGAATTTTCTTGCTACCGTTAAAAAACAAAATGTAATTTTTGAAAGTCATGTGGCCTAACAAAGTAGAAGGATACAGGAACATATTCATATAAAAGTTATAACATTTAAGTACAAATTTGTTTCTTTACGGCAATGTCAATATCTTGGTATTTTGCTATCTGCTTGACTTCAAAATGGCCATTGTGCCGAGTGAAGGCTTGGCGGACTCCAAAAAAATAAATAAATAATTTTTTAGCAAACTGAGTTCAGGTTAGTCATTCTTTGGGTCAGGCCTTCAAAATAATAGAGTGCCAGGAAAATCTATTTCGAAAGTCAAAATCGGTGGGCGTCTTTAACAGAGACGCCCACTTAATTCTTATCGTGGAGTGCTTCTAGTCGATGGTAATTCAAGCTATAATGTTCAGCCTTTTGTATTTCTAGAGCTGGGCCCGGTTGTACGAAGGTTGGATAAAGTTATCCACCGGATAAGAGTTATCCACCGTATAAATTTTGTATAGATTTATTAGGCGCTATTCACCCTTCATACAACCGGCCACTAATGTCTTCTCACTTAGCTATTTGACTCGGCTATCAAACTAGTATCTACGGTATTAATTACCGACACGTTTATCTGCCTTTAGTAACGACAGTAAAATTCGCTGATTTCCCTTCTAGCTAGCTATTTTGAAACATATGTTTTGTATAATTTTTCTGTTCTTCACTAAATATAAATTTTGTCTAGTCTGACTTCAACATCGTGAAGAGCGAATATCGTTGATCTGTGAATAATTCGGGAGTCCTTCGGGAGTCCCGGAATAAAAAAGAGCGAAAGCGATAGCTCCTGCGTATCTAGAGCCCACGTTACTTTCGGTCTGACTTCAATCGCGTCGAGCATGCGCAGTAGCATAATTTGCGAGTGAGTGAGTGATACATTTCCATATTTCGACCCCTCACTATAACTCGAGGATTTGCAATCCACGAGTTAAAAACGAAATAACTATTCACCTGTATGCTGCCTTTCCACGTCAATATTACTGGCATAGCCCCAACATTCAAAAAGGTTGGTCACATAATGTCTAAAATCGCATATTATCGCGAGTTGGGATTTTTAAATGGAATTAGTTGCGTAACTGATCTGCCGCTAATTAGTCGTGCGCATGCTTCTTGGCCGCGCACGACTCTAAAAATGAGTTGTCGTCTATATACACCTAATGCAAAAGACGTTGTCGCAACAAGTCCACAGTGTATACACTCCAAGACTGCAAACGGTTTTGCTAGTTATTCTTTTAAATCATCTATACAGCATCTATTCGATATCATCTTTCCTTGTGTGACGTTTCCTTGGTGAGCATTTTAAGCCTTTTGTATTCATGTTTTATGCAACCCAAACATGCTATGATTACATTAATTACTAGAAAACTACCAAAATCCTTTGCAGTCTTGAAGTACGTACACTGTGAACTTAATGCGACAACGTTTTTGTGGTTACTGGCTTAATGCCAGTAACACACTATGCCATCGGGTCCATGAGCTAGGGTGCGAGTCCGTGAGTGATTTTCGGAAATCTCCGAAGGGGAGGAGAACTGTCAAGCCGAAAGATACGCGAAGTTCCGAAGTAGAGGCGAAGTTCCAAGCCGAACTACGAAGTACGTGCGCGGAACTACGTGCGGCGGTCTGAGAGTGTTTAAGGACGTTCGCGGGCATTGTTCGCGCGCACTTCTACTGCACAGGCTAGCGCGCGCTCAACTAATTCCAAGATGGCGGCCGTAAAACAATATTTTTTTCGATAATTTCTTTTTTTTTCTTTTTTTGAAGAAAATATTGTTCAAGTTTGTAGGAAAAATTAAAATAATGGAAATTCAAGGTTGAAAAAAATTATTTGGGTTGAAAAAGTGCAGAAAAAAAGAAAGAAAAAGACAAAAAAGGAACCCACGAAACCCAGTCTCCACTCGGTTTTCAAGATGGCGATAGACTTGGCTTGTCACGGTCATCACGGACCCAGTTTTTAACGGTGAATATCTCTTCAAAATTAACGGTGACCCCCATTTTTTATTTTCTCATTTTGAAGAGCTACTAAATATCAACATCCTGTTAGTTTTTCAGAAAATCGACATTTATTTTTCGTATGGAAAAACGACATTTTCTGCCTAATTTTGATCCACGAATTCGAAAGAATGCGACAATTTTGTTGGAGACCATTGCTTGTTGTTGCCTAAAAAAATA
Organism: Telmatactis stephensoni; assembly: GCA_029948255.1. Lineage (NCBI taxonomy): Eukaryota > Metazoa > Cnidaria > Anthozoa > Actiniaria > Isophelliidae > Telmatactis > Telmatactis stephensoni. The sequence goes on along the minus strand of JALIZF010001232.1, from coordinate 156,945 downwards.
ACTTGATTTTTTGATACGGTATCTAAATAACGTTTTTAAAACAGATGGATAGTTGGAGAAGCATTCTTGTACCTTTTTTACTATGTCCGGCGATTTTTTCACGGAAAACAAATTTTCTTTCTCTTTACTTTATGCTTCGTGAAGAAGGCTCTGCAAAGTGCAAAATTGGCCAACTTCTCAGCGATGTAGCTCTCGAAATTTAACGGTGACCCCCAACTTTTTTGGCCTTATTTGATGAGTTTCATGATGATTTATCAACATGCTAAATTGCAGCGATTTTTCATTTATTTGCATTTTCCCGCGAACGTCCTTAAGGCGATTATTAATAATCAAATATAGAAATTGTGGTTATAGATATACGTTTTGAGACTAAACCGATCAGTTTAGTTCATAAATATATCTGTAGGGGAAACGTTTGGACCAGCAGCAGTAGTAAAGACCCTTTATTTGTCTGTCAACAGCTATTAGTGTTTGCCTTTGTCATTGTATTATCATACATTATATCTCACACGCAAAAATATTCCCTGCGAATATACCAGTTTATTCAACTTTTTATTTCACTATATATCTAAATTGTTTGCTGCAAAGACTTCTACAACTGCAACGGCATTATTGACACAACAAATCGTGTATTTTTTCGTTCATGTTTCAGATGTTTTATCGATTACGTGACGAACGCGTCAGGTCAAATAGAACATAAAAATAGATTAGTCGAAGTAAACCCCTACCCTCACCCCCAACCAGGGACAGTTATTAATAATGAAATATAGGGTTTGTGGTTATAAATATACGTTTTGAGACCAAACTGTGCAGTTTAGTTCAGAAATATATCTGCAGGGGAAATGTTTGTTTCGTTCATGTTTCAGATGTTTTATCCAAAAAAAAAAATCAAATCTTTTAGTTGTTTAAGCAGGTTGGATATCTGGCAGCTTTCGCTGATGTGGACCTGCTGCCCTCACACTCACTACCACTACATTTCTTATTTTAGCACACAACACTCAACTCACATGTTGATTTTTATGGAGGAGGAAAACCGGAGAACCGGAGAAAAACCCTCGCTGGCAAGGGAGAGAAAACACATCAAACAAACTCAATTCACATCTGGTCACAGCGGGGCTCGAACCAGCGAACCCTTGACCGCTAGACCACAGTGGTGAAAGACGAGTGGCTTAACCACTACGCCACCCATGTAATCCATTACGTGACCAAACGCATCAGGTCAAATAGAACATAAAAATATATTGAATTTCAATAAACTTACCAAGGGCAATAGGACAAAGTCGGTGTGTGTGTATGCACTAGTCGAAGTAAACCCCTACCCCCACCCCCAACCAGGGACAGGCCTTGAAATGCGTCTATATCTATATTTGGATTTGAGGCCAGTAACCACATGGCCTCATAGAGGTCTCTATTTTTTGAAATAGGTATAGGAGAATCTTTGCTGACGTCATGTGTTTACATTCTGCTTCATTAGCATACGCTTAAAAATCGATAAGATTACAAACTGAGTCCAAAACTTTTAAGAGCTGTTTAATATAAGTAATCTACGAACTTTTTAGCTCTTTGTATGCAATATTGTGCGAGATATCCAGCTTCCAATTTGCTTTCAAATTTCTGAGTGGCAAAAGCGCTAATGATCCCATACATTCTCTGTAAAATTTAGTTTTTAAAACTGCATCACGCAAAAAACTATTGCTTGTGCCATGCAAATTTCCAAAGAAAGCTAGTTTTGCCATGCCCTTGCAATATTCAGAGGTGATTTGGTGTTTTTTTTGGTTGAAAAGAGAAATGCCTATGCTAATGAGCAAAAATTGTAAACAAAGATCCACCTATATCATCAACGTCGCAAACCTGCATATTACCCAGAAGTCCTTCGGGCTCGGCTCAGGCCACACATGATGCAAACATGATGCAAACACGCTTCGAAGGTTCGCCATGTTGATGAAGACAAAGATGTGGAGGGTCATTGTGCCCTGTTTTATCCTTGGAATGCTCACTTTACTTACAAATGCATAAGCCGTTCGCAGTAATTTTGTCAAAATCCAGACCTCAACGAGAAAAACGATTTATGAGACTTTGTAAATCAAATGTTTGTCTATAATGTGAGAGCGTTTAAAGAAATTCTATTAAGCCGATTTTGAGTAAAAACGCAGCAATTGTTTAATTTTGGAGAAATTTAAAACCGCGGGTGCTTTACTAAATTAATTTTATAACAATGATTTTCCAAAGAAAAGTTGCAATATTTTTGTTTCTAAATAATACCAAGCATGTTTTTTTATTTTGTGAATATGTCATCGTATTTGCTGTTTTTGATCGCCGTTGAGACGACTGTACGTAAAGCACTAAATTGCCGCGTTTAACTCGGAATTTCGACATCCACGTTAATAATACTGTTTCTTAAAAACTAGTCAAGCAATTTTTTTTATGTCTCGATATTGAATATTCAATCCTTTACCAGTAAGGTGTTTAAATTACAAAAGCATTGAAGTTTTTTAAGACCATTAAATAATTTTTGAAACATTGCCATATGTGCATCTCTATTCTCCGAGTTGTTGCCGGTGTTTGATTCAGGCTTTATGATATGCATGCCTGCATGCGTGTCGCTTTGGCGCCTCGTGCAAAAAATGCAAATACATGGAACTATAGTCACGCCAGTGATATCCAGAGTAACGCTGTACGTAGCAGTTCCTGGCCTTACTAAAGTTTCTAGAACTATGGTATTTCCTTGTGCAAATTAAAAGAAAACGGAGAAAAAGGCGAAGGAAAGTAGTTCACCAGTCCAGGTAACTTGGAAGACTTAATTAACTCTGTGTAAATTCCGATATGCCACTCTTGTTTGCCTTTTGTAAACCTTCCGAGTGGCTCCGAGTATGATAATTTGAAACAGCAATTTCAATGGCTTATATTAAAATAACAAAGGATGCATCCTTTGTTATTGAGTGCATCAAGCGGAATCGGAATTCACAAGTTCAGAAAAAAATGCACAATGGAGATGCTTGACGACCAAAAAACGTCAACCCGAAGTAAACTAAATTTACATTTTTAGTTTATTTTGGATATGTTACAATGCTTCAATGGCCATAAAGTGTGTAGGATTAAGAAACAACTTGGCGAAAACGCTGATACTGAAGTTAGAAAAACGTTATCGAGGGAATCTTAAGTTTTCTAGCTTTTTATAAAAATAAGTGAAATGATAAACAAAATATGAAAAGTCGCACCTCTATCAACTTGACCTAAATTCATATTTCTCAAAATCGTGGGACGCAATTTTGTTCTACTTTTCCGAACGAACAATTATTGAATGTGTCGACAATATGAGCTCAAAAAAACTTTTTCCTAGCCCTAAAAGTAAGGTTTTCGGCGAAGTAAACTGAATGCTCGGAATTGTTTACTTTTTTGATGCGTAAAAGTTCAAGCGCGTTTTATTCAAAAACGCTTCCATAGAAATCGTTGAAACTGAGTAAGAGTGCAGAACTTGATCTGGATTTTATGAACCAATAAATGCGATTTTGTACAAAACTCAAGTTTTCCCCAAAAATCAGGTTTATGAAAATCGCCATGCCGCCACTATAAATTATTGAAAACTCCGATCGAAATGATTTAAACGTCAAAACAAACTTTAATCTATCCCTAGACTTGCTGTGGAATTTTTTTGAAATTAGTTTTTTTGCCGCGACGCATTTTGCGTTACGTTCAAACAGCGGAGGTGCGGCTCAAACAAAACCCAGTCGAGCCACTGCACCTTAAACTTAATTTATTTGACATTTTTGAAATGTCAACATCAAATATCTTCCATTCAGAAGAGAAAATTTGAACACATATGGAAAATCGTTGAGATCGTAACCACAGACAGCCCAACGACCCAACTCATATTACTCCCGTACTTACACAGAGCCTGGGAGGCCTGTGATAAAGACTGATCTTTATGTGCATTAATAATTCATAATAATTCATGAGCTCACATTCCAGTGAAAGCCCTCCATTATGATCACGTATGGTGTCTTGAAATGGGAGGAAGCAATACTGATCAAGACATTGATGAAGACATTACGGTAAATTGTTATACAGATGTTGCCCTCGGCCATATTTAATTAGATGATCTACTAGTCCAGTCCCAGACTCTCTTTCTTGCCGCTGCAGGACTCGCGGAGAAAGGAGAGTCCAGTATAACTTGCATGCGCATGTGCAAAATGAGCCAATCAGATTAAAGTTTTATTTTGAGAGCTTGCAATATGCAAAGGTCAGTGTTTTGTTTTGCTGTCAAAAAATATGGTAGTGATGCGTATCGAAAAATTCACAAATACGTCTTTCCCAACTGTCCATCCGTAAAAGGCCTGTAACTGCTCAAATTTTGGTAAAAGATTATAGTTGGTTTTTCCAAGTGCATAGCTCACTGAATCAACAAATTGCTTTCCGAAATGAGACTGATATCGTGTATACAAAACACTTTCTTCTTCAGCCATCTTGAATCATTAGACGACTTTAGGAATTGTAACCACGCGATCACCACATGAATTTGGTGATCGCGTGGTCACTAAGCTGATATGCGCATGCAAGTTATACTGGACTCTCCTTTCTCCGCGAGTTCTGGAGCGGCAAGAAAGAGAGTCTGGGACTGGACTAGATGATCTACATGTAGACACCAGGGGCGGTTTCCATGTACCCAGAAAATCGGAAATTCCGGTTAGAAAAATTGATGTATGTGTGTGATTTTGGTTGGACAGTTCCGAAAACCCGGTTTTCTGATTGAGGTAATCCACTTTTCCCGCTCTTTTCGGTTCTTACGGTACGTAGACGTGTGTACGATTTTTTCGGACGTCAAATTACCCGGCTCTTTTTTACGTATTGGTTTAGTTTAATAGACCTCTTTACCTTCGTATGCAAATTGCCCATTTCAGACCATGTGACATTCCCTTGAGAACTGCTCTTTTATGATGAACATGTGAAAATATTTACATATGAAAGAATCAACTCCCAAGAGTGACATCGCACGCTATGAAATGGGACAACAAACAACGAAGGTAAAGAGGTCTATTGGCAAGCAACCGAGACTTGGGCATTCAAGGTTCACATTCTAAGGTCAGTTTAAGTCCTGCCTGTCTGTTCACTCTATTTATGTTCTCCTAACCACCACTGTGTAGTAGACTGTGATGTTGCAGTGTATTTACTGCGTTAATGTTACCATATTAACCAATCAGTTTGTTGGACATTCAAATGGTTTCAAATACCAAGATCAGTTCTTGCCCCGATATTCACTCTATATCTCTTCTCCTAACCAGAAGTTTGTTGTAGATTGCGATGTTTTAGTGCATTTTGTTGAACCAGTAATTGGACCGTACAAACCAAAGAATTCCTCACCTTCAATTTGAGTAAGTGGAACTAGAAAGCCACAACCCACACGTTCTATATGGAAATGCCACGTACCAAGTCTCTGGAATGTAGGCGCAGATTGATTAAAGTATTCTTTCCCTATCAAGTTGATGTAGGCATGCTTTTTGCAGCCGCTGATATCTCCATGGTTGATGATGTCATAGTCACTGAGGTAACCAAACAGATAATCACGAGTAAGCTCACCACCTCTGTTTGGGAAGTCACACGTGGCTCTGAACATGGTGGCCTTAGTACGGAGGTACTGCATGTTGCTTAGCGACAAGCGATAGTCAGCCCAATTTGGGACTAAACTTGGATTTCTCTCAAAGTCAAAGTGAAATGGCTTGTTGTAGTAGTGATCGTTGTTTGCAATATTAAACGTTTCGATGAGTGTCCAGGCCTGGTTGGTAGTGAAAGTACAGTAGACTTCGAGACGAAGACCACTGTCGCTGCGGTAAATGGTGTATTTTCCATTAGAGGGTGTGGCACCACGTGCTTTCCTCAAGTAATCCACACAAGATGCTACTTTCCGCTGACAAACTGTTCCCGTAAGTAATCTTGTACAGTCGCAGATGAACTTCTCTTTTGGTGTGCTGCAGTGTTCTATACATGTTCCTCCGTTTATACAAGGTTGAGGTAGACAGCAGCCATTATAACAGCTATTTGGCTGAATCATGTGGGATTTCTGTATTGTAACGAAAGAAATTGATTAAGAAAACAAGCAATTGACAAAGAAAGCAATTGGATATATACTACTGCCTACACAGTATACAGTCCTTGTTATATACGGCCCCCTCCCCCATCAACACCACGAGAATGAAAATCGATCTTTATCAGACCATCAGTTGTTCCTATACCTAAACATCCTGCGCTAACTTTACAAGTAGCAATAGCAAAGTACGTTTTTAAAGTGCCCCTAACCTCTAATTTGAAATTTTGGTAATCGTTTTTTCATGAATTCAAAAGCTTTATGGATTCACATTCTTGTATGAGGATGTCTACTTTTGGAGTTATAACCATTCGAAATCGGAAAATGCAAATGAGGTGATGTCAACCCAGGAATTTGCCTAATTTTATTTCTAATTTTGCAACAAGCGCGTTTGAGAGAAGTAGCAAGAACATTTACAATAATTGGATCATCGATCCTGAGAATAGAAAAATAACTTGATCCCGCAAAATTAGGAAAACTTGATTCAAAATCGTGTATTCCATATACATCTATTTCAAAAAGTTGTCGGACGAGAGGCTAAAGCCTACGCGACTAGACCGAATTGAAGGTGCATGCATGGGTAGGTGCAGTATTCAACTCAACTAATTCACTGGCCCGTTGATGTTAGAGCGGGTTTCGTATGAGTTGGAAACTTACGACGGCGTACCGTGACTGTGTCAGTGCTGTAATGTCTATAAGAGCATTCGATACCCTGCCGTAACCGTATACCGTTTGATACCGTGTCATTTTCCCAGTCATACGTAATCTGCTCTAAACATCAAGCAACTGCATGGAGGTATGTACCCATACAACCTTTCGAAGGCCCCTTCAGATGAGTCGCGTAGGATTGCATGGGGCCTTTAATTTCCCGAAGACGTTTTTTTAATAGTTTGATAACAGTGAGTGTCAATGTTATCGTGCTACACGTTCGGGAACTTTTAAGAAATAAGTCAAATGTCTTACCCCTTGATATGATTCCTGCTTTAAGTCATAGTACACATATCCTGACCCAGCTACAAAGTTGTTTCGTCTGGAAGTGTGGTCCTCATCCAGCAACTCACACCTCACATCTTTCATCTGACACGCCTTACATCGACAGTCATTGACACAAAATGAGTAGCACTTCTTTGCATTATCAGTAGTAATGTTCTTGTAGGAGTATCCTATGAGATGTTTCCCATAGACGATGTCTTCAGGCAGTGGAAACACTCGCCCTGAGTAGCAGGTGCCAACACAGTGGAATTTAGATCTCACTAAACTGGCTTTGACCAAAATGATGAATAAAACTGGTAGCATTATACTCTGTAGATAAATTTAAAAATATGTTCATTTGAATATGTTGACACTCTTTGAGGTGAAACGAGAAAATGAGCTTCCCGGGGAAATATCCATATTAGTCAACTATTAAGGTGACTCATCAGAAATTCCAGAGCATTGAACTTTTAACTTTTCGTCACAACTCTTTAGAATCGCGTGCAATTTTGATAAAACGTTCGGAACTTATAAATCTTTTATCCAGTTATAAATCGGTTTTGAAACAATTTTGTTGAACGTGAATTATTGTCTGAGTAATTACAAACAAAACTTGACCCCTCTATTTCAGAATCTTTCACTCTAGATTTTCCAGAAAAAATGGATAAAATTCCGAAAATCAAACCACAATGAACCAATAGAAAAGTGTTCCATGAGAATGTTCGACAGTTGACGTGCACTTTCATACCATCGTATACCAACCTAAAATTCATCGAAAAACTGTGATTGAACGTGTACTCGGAAAAAAAGTACAAAACCAATCGTCGACCAGACAAACCGTTAAGGAGTATAAGCAGTTTTAGTTGGTGTTCATAAAGCGCTAAAAACCAAACAAATCATCTCGAATGTTCTGTTTTGGTCGAATTTGAATGAATTTGCAGCGATATTGCTTTTTAAGTCTAGTATAAAGGTCTCAACACGTGACCACATGAACGCCTTCAATTGGTCTATTTGCTTATGACTTTTTCAATGAGTTTTAGAACCCCTTTAAAAAGAGGTTGAATAAAACCGCTGCACTTATTTCTGGTTTCAAAAGAATCATGGTTTCAGAGAAATAATTTTTATAAAGTATCCTACAGAAGGACTCAAAACCAAAATGGAAGCGCTTTTGTTTTGAATGCAAATGACGGTTTATTTCAGGAGTTCACGATCAATGCGAGATCAATACAAAACATTTTTTCATTTCAAACGATGATGAAAACTGTTTTTATTGCGTTGCATTTGTATACATTTATGCACCCACACTTTATAATTGAGCTCAGTTGGATCCGTGTATAGTTACCATGGTAACCGTCCAACGTCGGATAAGAACGATGATGAATCCACACTTTGTTTTCTTCACTGGATACAATTTAACACAAGTGATTCCAGTACTTATCTTTCCAGATCAGATCTTTTCTGATGCGATCTGATACTTATTAATGTGGGATAGTAGGTCCTTATTTCAAATAACGTTGACGGTCGGAGATCTGAGACGTGAAACTAGCTGCAAATGACGACATATTCGAAGCCAAATGATACCGTTTGTTGTAATATTGGAATATTAGTTACAATGCAAGGCTTCAGTTAGAAGTATGTTTTTCGTATTTTACTCAAGAAACAAGAATCATTTATGTTTCGTTTCAGATTCAAATTAACCGACTTCAACGTTTTTTATCTCCATGGTCCCTCAAATATGGTACCAGGCAAATGGTTTGAAATCCCCAAAGGTTAAAGGCAAGTCTTGAACTAATGGGAGCGAACCTTGAGTGGCTGACTGTTTTCATTATATTTTGAACATGAATGAACAGAAAGTTCGAGAAACTCAAAACTGCTAATTGTGAACGTTTTGAGCTTAAAATGTAAATGAATAACTTCCATGAAAACTAAGAACAAACTACAAGATTTTTCCATGAAATGTCTAGAAAATGCTTTTCCATTAGCCAAAATATATCAGATAATAAAAACTCAGGGACATAAAGACACCCTCTATAGGAATATGTTGAAACTATTTAAAACGGATTAATTAGTTTGGAAGTCAAAAGTTTGAAGATTCGTCTGAAAATTTCATTTAATCTAACAAAGTAAGAGAATATATCTTTAGCTGTGTATTTTGCATGTAATATATATTATTTCGATTTTGTTTGCAAAATTAAGAATGGCAATAAAACAATCGATTTTGAATTCGAGGCTATCTAACAGATGTTGACCTTTGTTTAAAACAGATAAATGGACAAAATAACGTTTTTGGGTTGAATAGCTGAGTAAGGATAGCTTTAAAAGGAAAGAGGCATGAGAAATTATCTAAAAACAACAAAACACGGTGAGATGTGGAACCGGGTCGTTCGAAGGTAGACTTTTTGCCTCTTGAAAATCACGATTTGATTGTGTTAGTTTCTCTGTAGAAATGTGGTTGAGAAAAATGTATGCTGACGCAAGAATAGAACAAAAAAAATTAGATAATGAAGTTGTAAGTTAAAAAAATAAATTTTTGACAGTAGTACTAATAAAAAAGAAAGAAAAATAAACGCATTAAAGAATAGCTACATATTTACCTGTAAAAGCGTCTCTCAAGAATAAAGAAAACGGGTTTTAGTAAGTGAAATGTTGAAATTTGAAAGTCTCTTCTTCGATATCACGACCTCGCAAGCTGAAGCATTCTTATTCTCAGTTCAACTGCGCAGTACTGGCAGGGAGAGAGATTGTTTACTGACTTTAGGATTGAGTTGTGCCTTCAGGTGTAGATGGGAGAATTAATATTTTATAGCACAATAATCTCGTACTGGGTTAATTTTAGTAACTTTTGACTCAGTGCGAGTTTGAGGTTGAAACAAACAAACCCCTTCTATAAATTAACTCTTTAGAAATGCGCATATTGTTATATCATCAATATTTTAAAATGTCGAACTGACAGTGATAACTCATTTAGCAATGTGTCGGCATATAATGAAGTCTGGTGCCAAAAATACTGTATTACTGAACTAGAAATAGAGCACAAACACTAAAACCATGAAACAACTTAGTAATAATTACTGCTAAATAGTATCAAAATTCATTGTTTAGAGTAATTGCACTTAATCCGTGAGATTGTACTAGCTAAATAATGTAAAGTAGCGCTATTAAACAATGGAAAAGAAAGGATTTCTTACTATTTAGTGCTATTTAGATTTTGTACTTTTTCACGGGTTAAGTGCGATCACTCTACCATTGTCTATAATTAGTACTATTTTGTTTTATAAAATAACTAAGATACTACGCGCGCTCTGATTGGTTAAAGAGCGTGTTGACATGAGGCTATGTAAACATGATTGTTATATACCAACTGTCAAAGTCAATTTTTTCCGTGCTCTGATTGGGCGAGAGCGCATCACGTGAACGTCAACGGCAAATTTTGCTGTTTCCCCAGCAACAACTCTCAGCGAGCAACAGTGAGTTTATTGACCGGTAATAACAAAACCGGAAGTAGATTGAGCTTTGAAGGCAGGTTTTTGGTAGCGCGCGTTTACAAATTCATTCATTCGGACATGCATGAGGCAAAACTCGTGTTTATTGCCAAACCTTTAAGACCAATATACAACATTTATTCCGAGGAAAAGATGATAACCAACCTGGAATGTCACCAAAAGAGCTACAACAATTCTCCGAAAAAATATGTGTGAAAAAAGGTCAGTTTTGTGTGAATTTTGATTAAAAACTTTAACTGTAGGCAGCGACTTTTTGCTTTTTATTTTGTTCTTTGACAGTTGGCATATAACAAAACACCGCCTCGGGAAACATTGCCGGTCTCGGGACCACAAAACGGTCCCAGTCAATAAGTGTTAATTGTGACGACAAGATCTTTGGCTAGAGCAAAGTGTTTAAACAAAATATGGTATACAATAATGGGCAACTTTCACCAAACACTTGTTTGAGAAAAAATTGATGAAGTGAGAGCAAACTCGATTCTCCTTTGATTTCTTTATCCTTTTTTTATGATCAAGCAAAACTCTGGAAACTCAGTGCCGCTCGAGCTCACTTTACAATCAATCGCAAAATATGTTTTTCTGTCTTTGATTTGAACCTAATACTTTAGAAACAAAATAGAAAAAAAAAACCTCTGCTGATAATAAGAGAAGAGGAAGTGTTTGTCAATTTATAAAACCAAAATCTACAGACTGAAAACTGAATACATGTAAACGTACAGTAGCTACGCTCAAATGAAAAGTTCCGTCTAGCCCGAAAGGCACAGAAATAGGAGACAAGAATAACGTTTTCAAAACTTAAATTACTTTATTCAATAGCCCTAAATCATATTCACAATAAATGCAAGATATTTTAATATCTTACTTAAACAGTAAACAAGGAAAAAACATTTAGATATAAACGGTACTGAAAAGTTTTCTGTCGGTCGCGTTCATTCATCTCGAAAGATTGTTTTTCGTATCAAAAAGACAACAAAAATCCGGAGCTTGACCAACTGAAATCACTCGTTGAGCACTACTCGACTTAAAATTTGGGCACTAACCATCTTATGCAAGCAGAATTCAGTTTATCCTGAATTTTTGAGCTCGAGAATCGACTGTAAAATGAGAACGCTGATTGGACAGTTTTTGTCTTTGAAACGTGGGGAGAATTTCTTGAGTGATATCCAACAAAAACGAGATTTTTCACTCTTTTTTCTTCATGTATTTTATTACGGCTCGGTTTTATACAATCGCTCTCGACTTCTCCCAAACTTTCCCGCGTGTTTACATCAGGCTATGTAAACACGGAAAACGTTTTATATTTGTTAAGTGTAAGGCATTACCAACATGTTACTGTGTGAATTGGATCGAACAGGGGTATTTTAGACTTAAGCGATCGTTGAATAATTAGCCATGTTTACCGGAATGTACTTTTTCGCGCAAAATTCTTGCAATTCATTCTAAACATTTTACATCTTAAACACCCCCCAGCCAAATTATTTAACAATACGTTATTTTCCATGTTTCTTTCTTCCAAAACTGAGCTTTTTTGGTCAAAACTCGTAGTCCCTCGATATGATTTCAAGCAGTGTTTACAACATGGTTCAAGCCTTGTTCCCATTGTGATAAAATTGACTAAATTCAGTCACCTATATTTTATCATCTGCAGCATATATTTAGAAAATAATGACCTTATTTATATGTGGGGAGACATACATGTTATTCCGTATGAAACCACTTTTTTATACTTAATCAAAGAGTAATAAATAGCTCGCTCAAATTTGCATTTTGTCTGGAACAGAAATGTGCTTGAAAACACGTTCACAAAAATGCTTTAGATCACATGCAGGGACCAGGAGTTTTGACCAAAAAAGCTCAGTTTTGCAGGAAAGAAACATGGAATAAGCCAATTATCAAATAATTTTGCTGGGGGTACTGTCCAAGATGTAAAATTTTGAAAATGAATTGCAAGAATTTTGCGCGAAAAAGTACGACGTTCCGGTAAACATGGCTAATAATTCAACGATCGATGAAGTCTAAAATACCCTTATTGGATCCAATTCACACAGTAACGTGTTGGTAATGCCTTCCACTGCATAATGCACCTTATATATAAATTAAATGCCCACAATATAACTCGAAAGTGCGGAGTTCTGGTCCTTGTTTGAGCTTTATACTGACTTTAACGCGTGATATATTCCCATCTGGGGTACCTTCGATTTAAATAATTATCCATAACGCTAGCGGTAGGTAGACTGCTCATGTTTCAGTTGTCTTAGTATTTCGGTAGATGAACATAATTTTGAAGAACGAGATCGCCAACCAAATGTTCCATATCAACATAAAATTATTTGCAAATGAATTTCAAGCCAAAACACGGACATGCGTAGACAAATTGTATACATGCTTAACTCTTAACCGAGGGTGATTGTGAGCACTTGTGCATCTTCCTATACTCCTTTTCGGTGTTTTCGGTCTAGTCACGTGGGATCTGTTCCTCTAGTCCAACAGCCCACTTAATTGTACTACACTGTAGATTTTAAAGAGTAGTCAATTTTACTCCGAAAATCGAGTAGCAAAACGGTGACAGAATGACCCTGATTTCGGAGTTAAAATTACTCCTCTGTGGTAGGAGTAAAAAAGGTACTCTGCATTTGGAGTAAAATTGACTCTTAAGTCGGGGTGTTTATTACTCTGCATTTAGAGTGAAAATCAACTCGGTACCCACATAGATGATAAGAACTTCTCTTAATTAGTCGGGCAGCCGTAGGCATGCCCGACTTTAGTTCTACCGTTTGTTCTATGTATCTGTCGTGTCGAACTTTGATAGCCAGGCGTTCCTTGTGGGGTCGACCGAGCCCGGCAGGGGAGGTCACAGTCAGATAAAATGTCACGTGTTCGAGTAAACCATAATACCTTTCGTTGTCGTAGAAGAAACGTGTTTGCACTAGGTTGTTTCGATAGCTTCAACTGAAAGAACACGACTAAGATGCCGAAGAAACTCTCTGCTAAAATGCTCAAATTACACACAAATGCACCACGCTGATCGCGATAGACCCACACTAAAAGATGGCGATAAGCGTACATTTCGAAATGGGTTGTTTCGCGATCCCCTTAGCAAAAGTTCTAGCAAAGATAGCAAAGTCAAACAAGTTCTTACTAGATTCACACTAGATCAAGTTGATCACAAAGAAATCACTAATGATCATAGATTATGGATTATTTTCATCTATTTTTATAAATATATTCACCTATCTTCTTCTATCGACCTTTTTTACTTTGGTTAAAAATTAGAGGAAACTCGATAAAATTTTACGTAGACAAGGGCTTGCTCATCGTAGCTCTATTCTCACTGGGATTCCTGTTCAAATAATAAGGACAGGGTTCCCGACGATGGAGAGTGACAGTATCACCATCTCCTTCAGATCACAGCACTTTACTTTCAGCAAAAAAAATCACTACTATTTTGAATCTCACTTTTTGATAACCTAGAACGTCAAACAATTTTTTCTATATAACGAGCATTGCAATGGTTCTTGAAATAAAACCCACACAAGCAGAATATCAAATATATGCAATGGATAAATAGTAAGACAGCGTACATCGCATGACCATACCAAAATGGAATTAACAACGATTTAATAAAGCGGGCACAGAAAAATCCACAAAGTTGTTTCATTACTGAAAGCAACTCAAAGCTTATCATAACATGACGTCATAATGTGAGCACGATATTTTTAGCTTGCCCGACTTCACGCTCATAGAGCGTCTAGTTTGTAGTTAAATAGGCCAGGTTTTGTGACAAAATTATCAGGAATTTGGAGTCGGGGATTGATCGATTAATATAAATTTCATTTTCAAAAACAGCAAAAAGCTTTCTTACATAAAGAAAACAAAAAGCCCCTTATTTATTCTACAAAATTCTTTACTGATTTCCGGCTTTGCGTGAAAAAAAGATAGAAAAGGTCAAGGAAAATTGTCTAATCTAGAATAATTTTAGATATCAGAATCAAAAGATCGATAAGCCTCACTTTTTCTGGATTTTTTCTCCAACAACTGAAATAACGATCACGCGAACGCTCGCCATCACAAACCCAACGGCAAAAGCTAACGAAAAACAAGTCAATCTTTTTAAATAAAGAAATTTTTATGATGAATTCCAGGTTGAAATTTTCTTTTTTGATTCTCTTTCATACATTAAGTGTCAAGAAGATAGATGACATTGTTTAGTTTTTATGAAAGCGAAGTTCAGTTAACTCCGCACCAACTCTGTGTCAAAGCCAACTTTGAATCACAACCTAAGAGTCATTTTTTTTTACCTAAAAACGGTTGTAATAAAGAAAAACCACAAAACGTTCAACAAAACATAATTTATTTACCATCTTCTACTCTAAAGAGCGAGTTTTTAATTGACAAAGTTGTTCCAGGACACTTCGTGTAAAAGCTCACGAAGGGCTTGTCAATACGATAACTTCAAAGAGAAAAAATCCAACAAAAAAGATCTCAATCGTCTAAAACATTATACCAAAGCAATCATAGAATTTTTTTGCCAGTCTGAGATATCAGTTGAAAGATAAGAAATTAATAGGAAGTACCTTATAGAGTGATTTTGTCCAACACCTCTGTCCACCATTTTGTTTTTCAAAACTGCTCTATTTTCTAACTTGCTTTGGCTTTTAGCTTTGTTATTTTCTAACCCCTCTTTCACTCTATCAGGTAGAGTTGTTTTAATCCCAGAGACAGAGTTGATTTTACTCCACTTTCCATAACTCCATTACTAGAATAAAAACAACTCTATAGTTCCTGTTCAGAGGAGTAGATTTTACGACCTTCTTTGGAGTGATTTTTACTCATTTCAAATTACTCTCCTTGACAGAGTACTTTTTACTCTACCGTAAGAGTAAAAACTACTCTCTAAAATTCACGGTGTAGTGTGTATATTCAGGAAACTAAAAGTTTTACTGATTTTGATATGATTCAGTTCTTTCATAACCGTGAAAAACATCAGCAAGTGATGAGCGTGTACTTCATACAAGCCACTGATTTCCACACAAAAAATCATATTTAGGCGACACTGTTTCGTTCACATTAATCTCCAACATGTTCGGATGAGTTGAATTCGAACATCGCTTTGAGCCAACTTCTGTTGCAACTCACTTGGAAATAATTGTCGCATGCACTTTGAAATAAAACCTGACGCACTTTGAAATAAAAAAAGATGACGCACTTTGTAATTATTTTTGTCACACTTTGAAATAAAATCTATCGAAAGAAGGGAAGGAAGGGAACAAAGAACTACCCGGGGAATTAGAGCGCAAACACTAAAAGGACGAAACAGTTACTAAGGGCCTGATTATATGAACCAGGCTGGCGCGGTTTAGCGGGCTGACTTGTTTTGTTCTTAGGCTCCCAGGGAAAAGAAAACAAAAGAAGTCAGCCCGCTTACCGGGCTGGCTCACTTCCATATAAACAGCTCCTAAGGTCCTGATTATATGATCCGGGCTGGCCCGGTTAAGCGGGCTGACTTCTTTTGTGGCCCCAAGGGAAACGAAAAAGAATTAAAAGTCAGCCCGCTTAGCCGGGCCAATCCGGTTCATATAATCAGGCCTGACAGGACTAATAGGAAATGACTGCCCCGAAGGCGAGAGGGAGCGAAGGATTTCGGGTTTGTGGAAATCATCGCTGCGGGGAGAGGATGGGTCGTCGATATTCGTCATCCACACGTTTTCCGAAATGAAGGGAATGTTGGAGCCCTATCTATGCACGATCCTATGATTACGTGACTAGCGATCTCTGGGAGCAATTATGGTGTTTTTTCGCAGTTGCCCCAGTGAGAATACTTTTCGGCTTTAGTAGTCTCGGTTTTAAGGACGAATTTCTTTGGCGTTTCTTTGGTAATTGTGTGGTTTGTCCTTTTCGGGTGAGCGCCTGGCCTTGGGGCGTACGTTTTTTGAAACAGGTGTATATCTTTCCAGCGATGCCAATGAGAAATGAAGATTTCAACTGAAGTCTAGTATTTCTACAGGTCGTTCGAATTCGAAAAATAGGTTATTATACTTTCAGCCTTTTGTGAAAAATTGCTAAACATAAATTTAATAGATAGAGTTTAATAGATTTAATAGATAACCTATGTATTACAACCGATTTTTCCCCTCGATTAAAAACTAATCTTTATGAGCATTATTTTAACAAACTGCCTTCTGACACTTCACACTAAAAGATTTCGTTCTTAGAATGCGATTTATCCACGGGGTAGACAAGACCATGGTGCTGTTAGGCTTGAATTCCACGCGATTTCGGGTGAGGATTTTAACCGGAACCCTTCGCGGCTGGAAATCAAGCCTATGGTGCTGTTAGTGATCTTATAATTTTTCCAATTGCATGCCGAAGTAATGAATGAATGAATGAATGAACTTTATTTAAACACGGTGTCAAATCACTAACTTTACAAGTGCTCTCCCTTTGAGCCGTGTAAAAAATTGCTAAGGAAAATAAATACTAATTTGCTAATCTACTTACACTTAAATAAAAAACGATTTCCAAGATTAAAATTATATATAAAAATACATGTCTAATGGTTACTGAAGATTATTATAATGGATGTGTGGGGAGGGAGAGGTGTTTTCCTTTAAGCAACAGATCGCTAAAACTAATTAAATACAATAAAGCAATGGTATTGTTGTCTCAATTTGATAGACACTTTTTTACCTGGTTTATACCCCAAGCACAATCGCTGGATCGGTTCCTTAGACCTTTGTTATATAGTTGTAGGAAGATCAGTAACTGATTTTCTCTGATTACTAATATGGCACATTCCTTAATCCTAGAAATATCTGCTTTGCCTTTTCCTTGGAGATTTGTCTCGCGTTAGGTTTCGTTAATAATTATGTGAAAAGCGATTCTTCACAGATAAATTAACAAAACGTAACACGGCCAGATCTCCGACGCCCAGGGTGCTTTGCTTTTTAAATACAGGTAAAATAATGTTCTGGTGTGACTGCAGTCATTCATCCGAATCTTGCTCCAGTGTAGTCCCGTCCAGTCCGGTCTGGTTTGTAATTGCACCGACCAGGAACGCCTGTCACGTAAACGAACGTGTTGCGTGATGACTAAAAGTTCAGTTTCCTGATGTAGTTCTGTATATTTCGTGTACAGTGTTTTACAATTTCACAATATGGCGTACGCTGGAGGAATAGTGGCTGGATCAGCAGTAGGAATCCAAATTGCTGTCAGACTCGATATTACAGCAAGAGAAATGGCAAAGGTCGTCATGGAGATAGTGAATTCTAGCTACTTCGATCGAGAAGAAATTCGAGGTGAAAAACTTACACTTTCTCAAGCTTTCTGCTTGCTGTGGCAAAATGCTGACACTGGAGACGTCTATGGTAGAAAATTTGGTACTGAGATAAATGGTGGAGCGGTTGCAGCAGTTCTGGTTGATTTGGTTGTACTTGGTAAAGTTGAAGTTCATGTAGAGCCCAATACAACATTGGGCATCAAAAACGATACTATCCGTCTAAAAGTAAGAGATCAGTCTAGCTATTTTGCATTTATTTATTATTGTATAATGCATACGGTATTATTTTAATGCATTGTATTTTAAATTCTTTAAAATCACGGGCAGGTTGGCATGGGAGCGAATCACTGAAGCGACTTGTTGTTCGCCAGACTCAATTACGTAACATGGTTATAAATAGTGGATTCAGTAATCTCTTGTGACGTAAGAATCATGACATATTAACTGATGCACCGATCCCTCATTCCATGCAAGCCCAAACTTTTTATCGAATAAATAAATTACTAATAATTGAATACGGTTTAATTTGAAATTATCCTCCAAATTCCTTTGAGCAATACTCTCTCTTTGATGGAGCAACTGATAATGGATTAGTGTAGTATTTTTTCCTCTCCACATTCCCCCTCTCCCCTTTTCCTTTCCCTCTCTCCCCTTTTCCCTAACCCCTCATAGCTATTCGGTAAAAACTGTTGAAATAACTTGAGCCCAAACGGTTTGTACAGGTACGATATTGTATGCTGGTATCATGAAACATATACAGACTAATATATTGACTGACAGGGATAAAGTTGTACTGGTACGAAATTTAGAAGTCGTTCTTGAAAATCGATTTGTTCATGATTCCTTAGTGAGATTCCTATGTAGCTGATTTGGTAGTCAAACCTCCCGTAATCGACCAACCAAAATGTCAAGTTAAGGTGGTCACTTAGGGAGGGGTTTATCTACGAGAGTAAATACCATATGAGGCCTAAATTTAACGTCGCTAACCGTACGTATAAAATTTGCTCTTATAGCATCAACTCTCCGGCTTGTAAAAACTTCGTCATGTCATGTATGAGAATATAACTGTTTTGGTACGTGCCAACCTTTTAAAAACGACATTTGGATGCCAAAGGTTCAGCTAGTTTTTCTACTGATGTTCAAATAAAATATGTCCTGTTGGCGACGTAGCTGTTTGACCAGTCGCCCCACTCAACTTCGCAAATAGTTATTTTTTTTTCATGTTTTAGTCAGAATTTCTGAAAATTTTCTCATGCATGTCAACTGTCGGTGAACATACTTTTAAAATGACCGAGTTCACTATTGATAGTAATATGTCCTGATGAGACCTGTACAGTTCCAGAATTCTCTTTTCCATTTGAGGTCCATTCCATAAATTATTTGGGCATCATTTCTGGTACAACTGGGGATCATTTGGTTGTAGGGATCATTTCGGAGACAATTTGGGGATAATTTCGGAGACGGGGATCATTTTGGGGTCTGTACAGATGACCGGAGTCTACTGTAGTCCAGTCCAGTCCGGTCTGTACTTTAAACAATGCACAATGCCCGCACGAGGAACGCCTGCGACATATTATCCATGAACAAACTCGCTTGCCTCACGTCGGACAACAATCAGGTTATTTCCATGTACAATGTTTTAGTTTAAAAGACATGAACTGTCGTACGCTCTACACCATGCTGCTAGTCTTACAGCAAGAACCATGGCAAAAGTTGTGATGGAGGTCGTGAATTCTTGCCACTTTCATCGAGAAGAAAAATTCGTGAGGAAAAGCTTACGCTTTCTCAAGCTTTTTGCTTGTTGTGGCAGAATGACACTGGGAACGTCGACGGTAGGAAAGCTGGCATTGAGACTAACGGTGGAGCTGCCGCGGCAGTTTTGATTGATTTGATTTTACTCGGTAAAGATGGATTAAAAAAACTGCCACTAGTTATCGAACAAATCACTTTCGAAACTGACTGGAGTCATGCCTTATGCTGTACACGAATAGATGATTTGACGTCATCGATGTCATCTTTCATGTGATTACCGGTTGCGTGTGTTTATTTATGGGGATTGTTGTTTTATGTTTCAAATTTAAATAGTCACGCGACAAGGTTTTAACAAATCGTGGAGCCCAATATACACGAGCAACAGGGTCCTCTTTAATACCCCTTTGAAATCACGCAAAAAATATTTATTCTTTTCACGCGTCACGGATAATTAAAAAATCTCTTTCACGTTCACAAAAAATTCAAAAGTTGCGTTCACGTGGACGCAAACAGATTTTAGACCTTAAATCACATTTCACGTCAAAATAGCAAGTTTTCCTTGACAAGTTTGTGACGTGCCCGAAATATATTGGGCTCCTGATATTTTCCTGATATTGGACCGAAGAAAATCTTTATTTTTACCGCCGTGACGAAACTAAAAACGACTGCGAAGGACAAGGAAAAAGGTTCAACGAGGCAACTCACAAGAACCGCAAGGAAAAACAATTGCAATTTTTCGTCGTCTCACGTGTAGATGCGCTTCATTACTGGCACCCCGGGAGGTCACTCAGGGTGTTGGGAAATGGAACAAAAGAATAAATAGCCAATCAATCATAAAAAGTGAGGCTATATGCAAATTAGCGGGATTTGTGGGCGACTTTTGAAACGAAGAGCATACCAAACAAAATTTCTTTTAAAGTTTGCTGAGTTTCGTATCAAAGATAAGCATTATGGCAGCAGGAGGAGCAGCGGGATCAGCAGCAGCGAGCAGTCTCGCCATAAGACTCGAAATTACATCGCAAACTATGGCAAAAGTGGTGATGGAGGTCGTGAATTCTTGTCACTTCCATCCAGAAGAAATTGGTGAGGAAAAGCTTACGCTTTCTCAAGCCTTTTGCTTGTTGTGGCAAAATGTTGACACTGGAGACGTCGACGGTAGGAAAGCTGGAATTGAGACTAACGGTGGAGCTGCCGCGGCAGTTTTGATTGATTTGATTGTACTTGGTAAAGTTGAAGTTCAAGTGCAACCTAATAAAACACTGGGTATCAAAAACGATACTATCCGTCTGAAGGTAATAGACCTCCCTAGACCTGTAGATGTTATAGAGCTGTAGCTATATCAGTATCCATTGTCCAAGCGCAAATTTGTTTAAGTTTTAAATTCGAATCAGTTCGTGCATGGTAGATGTAAGCTGAGTCAAAATTCTTACTTGTATTTGCTTGCCTACCCTTAAACAATTTTATCAAAATCCTTACATGAAACGCAGGCACCATATGCAAGGTAAAAATCTGTTACAACTTTTAGATTCACGACTTTAAGTGAAAATTACAGCAAAATTGAACTTTTTGTAAATAAATATATATGTTATGTAATGACCTAATCGATCGTGTGACAGTGTTCTCCCAATTCAGCGTGACAAACCTCCCGAAGAATGATCTGCTTTTGTTTTGACTAAGGATAAGGTGTCTCGATATAGTTTTTATTGACCACGCTTCCGTTTTTCATTCCACGAATTAAGCAACTTACTCTTGACCAACCAAAACGGTTTTTACACTAGTTATTGGACTTAAGGCAAAGTTTATATTTTTGTCTATTTCACTTCGATTTTGTATTGCCAGAGCGACGGTAAACAAAGATGGCTGAAATCAATTTTTCTAAAATATATTTCGAACTCGAGCAGCTATGGACAATAAACTACATACTAAAACAAAAAAATTAAGGATAAATTCAAAAAAAACCTTTGATTCAAGTCCAATAACTGGTGTAAAAACCGTTTTGGTTGGTCAAGAGTAAGTTGCTCAATTCGTGAAGTGAAAAACGGAAGCATTATTGTCAATAAAAAACTATATCGAGCCACCTTAACGCCGTTTACCCGTTGTTATTCTTTGGTTAGGATACTCACAAATTTTTTGAAGAGTAAAAACAAAAAGAAAGTGAATCCTCTAGAGGTTTGTAAAGTTGAATTGGAAAAATATTGTGACGCGTGGATTAGCTCTATTGAGTCAGTCGGCTTTTCAAAGTCCCTTTCAAAGTCATTGAACTTAGAAGCTGAGACCAAAATGGCTCCATCTGTTTTACCGGCCGCTGTTTTGTTATGAATGCGCTGTATAATTTAGATCCAAGACATTTCCAAAAGAACTATAATTTTATAAGTATTACGAAATCTGAAATATGTATAAATACCTAAAATTTATAGAATCAACAAATAACAAATCGAAATGAAATCGAAATGCGAAGTAAAATAATAATAATAAGAATTATTATTATTATTATTTCACATTGACAGCCAGCAAAGTAATATGTTGTGGATTGGATATTTAGTAAAAACCTGCTTAGTATCCGTATGAATTAGCGTGAATGGTGTTGTTTTGACGGGCTACCTGTGATAACAAAATAGCGTTGTCGATCTTAAAACTTTAGACAAACATGAAGTGATATATTATTAATCTAGGTTTGTTTAGGATAATTTTTTGATATTTTCATCTTGATTCGAACATTTGCTTCGGACTCTGATTTGCCTCGGACTCGGATTTGACTCGGTGATTCGATAACCTTGATTCCGTTAGAACTCTCTCTTTTGTAATCGAAATAGCGGACTAACTGTTATGTAAAGTAACCACCCCAAGCAATCCCCTAGCAGCTACACTGTTAGTTATATCCCTGCATCCATGGCCCAGATTTAATGTCCATTTCTTTGATAACTATTTGTTTTGCGATCCAAATGGGGGCATTCTAACCACCCCAAGAAGTCCCCCACTAGCCACACCTGTTAGTTTTATCCCTGCATTTCATGCCTTAGTTTTTAACAGTCAGATTTATGTTTTCAGGTTATCGACGATAACCCCACAGACACTTACCTTGATGCTGCTATTTTTGATGAAATCTTAAAACATCATAAGAAGAATCCTGACAAGCCTGATAAGGTAAAGTCGTGGATTTATCACGATATTAGTCACTTACAGGCCAGACATCTGTGTTCAACTAACACATTGGACAGTTTGGTAGACCTTGGCATTCTTGACATGAAGGAGAAATTTATTGGTCGCAGATATCCCACATTAAAGCCAGGTAATTAGTTGATATATGTAAGACCCATTTACTTGAGCAAAGTCTCTATGACGAAGTTGTTGTGGTTGTACATGTTGTTGTGGTTATTGTTGTTGTTGTTGTTTTGCTTGTGTAGATGAGAAACCGAGCGAACAAATGAAAGAATGGATGGATGGCAATATGCGAGCGTGCCATTTCGTTCTAGTGACAGTGTAAACAAATAGTTGTATCATGTATGAATGAATGAATGAATGAATTAATTAATGAATAAATGGATGTATGAATGATAGATAAATGAATGAGTGAATAAAATCGAGGGCTTCGACACATAACTATCACAAAAGTTCTCCTTTTTATCTGCAATTTTTTGAAAGTTTCATGTTATTTAATTAGGTGTCGAAGAAAACTTGGAAAAACAAATTCGGGCAGTGGCCTTGGATAATGCAGAACCCAGTAGCTTTATATGGGTACTGCTGACCTTGGCACGAAGGTCAGACAACTTGTTAGTCCTTGAGGATCCAGTGCTGAAGAAACACTTCAGCAAGGAAGAGTACAGCAAGGCAAAAGAAAGACTAAATGTATTAGTTGGAATTGACAAAACCAAAGACAAAGAAGAAAAATATCAAGCAGTTTAAAGAAAAAAATCTGCTTGAAATGACGTAGATAAGGTAGCATAACCAGAAGACCGAGACACGGCACGTGACGTATTGCCCGCACTTTTGGTTTATTTTTAGAGGTGCTTTGTGACCACCCACCACTTCGCGCGCTGACAGTTTTGAGTATCTTGTACCACAAATTCGCTACTAGTAAGCTGAAGTGCCGGTTCAAAATGATTAATTTAATCCATTTACACTGCATTTTAACATAATGGAAAATGTACATACATATATAAGAAAACTAATCAAAAATTAAATAAATACAACGAAAAAACTACTCAATACTAAGAAAAATATGCAGTGGGGAAGGACTAGAGGGAACATATGATCCATTCGAGCTAGTCCACCCAAAAAACGTACAAACACTTAAACATAAAACAGCAACAAAAGAACGTTAAAATTTTGTCATCTATCCTATCATATTCGTCGTCATATTCATCGACATATCCTATATTTATATATCTATCTGCTACCAACAAGTTTTCACCCCACATAAGCAATACAGGACACCCCCACGCGCCACAAGCAATATAGGATATATCATGACAATAAACATTGTCATAATATATCCCACACCGCCCAAGCAAGCGAAAACACCCCACACCGCCCATATGAAGTGAAAACTCGTCGGTAGCAGATTATTACTAATTGTCATTACAAAATAATGTAGCCTATCAGAATTAAATCGTCATTATCAGATCACTGTGTCCAAGTGACATGTGGGCGGTCAGGATCAAAGATTTTAGTTTTATAAAATTCAATACATTGTCTCTTAAATAATGATAAGCTAAGATTAGAAGTCCTAAGTTTATCAGGCAAGTTGTTCCATAAATATGGTAATCTATTAAAAAGAGTGCCTTTAAATAATTCGGTTCTGACTGAATTAATCTTTAACTTGTTACTAGAGTACGATATAACCGAAAGACGCCGGATAAGTTCCAAAAATATCCCAAATCAGTGGTGGGCAACACGTCACGTTTAGCGGCCAGAGAATTTTATAAGAAGGGCACACGGAGTCCCGAGTCTTAAAGGGCCAGCAGTTTCTCGAAAGAATTAATAACTTTAAGGATTCGTTAACTTTTCGATAAAGTTCACGGGTGTTCCTAGAAAACGCACGTTATTTTCAATTTTTATGATTTTACAGGCAAGTTTACGGGTGCTTGCGCACTCCCGTATTTTTTCCCGTAAAATTAGTTAACGGGTCCGCAAAGTTATGGGGTCTTTCGAGGAGTGAGACCCTGGTAATGCTCTCCTAACGTAGTCAATTTGTGTTTACTAGTATGTGTTACGCGACACTTTTCTATGCATTTCATATTTTCAGTGATTTTGTAGTCTATTGATAAGTTTGGCAAGGGACTTTTTGTGACGTAGATTTTTCATGACAATTTTGTTATGGCTAGTTGTTGGACCTCGCAGGGGCAGGACCAACTGCACATGCAAATGTGCTAGCCTAGGCAAGGTTATCCTAGATTGTGTTTTTCATCTCAGTTCTAAATTTGTAGATTCGGAATAGTCCCAAGCCTTTACCAAATGGTTTTGTAGGTTGAGTACGTTAATGTGTGAATGAATCTTAGTATATACTCCAGTTTTTACACTATGACGCTGTTGTAGGGTGTGATTGAAATTCAAGTAAGATTGACGTTTAGTAAGTAGGGCTTCAAGTTATAAGCTTATTATTAGCTACATAAGGTTAGTAATAGTCTGACCAGTTTTTGGACGGAATGGCGCCAGTCTGGATCCAGGTAAATATCAAATGGCACTGACGAAACCAAAACCATACTGTCTCTTGTACTCAAAAATCTCAGCTAATCACTGTTTTTATCATGCTTAGTAAAAAATCAATAATTGTTTAATAGACAGACGGCATTTTTAGGGTTGGTCTTGGCGATATTTTTAGGGTCCATCATTCTAGCCGCATCTCTCCTAATGACTAGGGAAAGTACCAACGCGAGTATCCAGATACCACACACAAGAATGTCAAGTTACCATGTCTACCCTACTCTAATATTATTAATCTCTTTGATAAATGAAGACCATTGCAAGTTTAGTTTAGCTCTTTAGTTTATTACTGGTTTCACGTCAGTCTGATATTCTGCTTCTCGATGGCCTTAAAAAAGCTCACCAGATTACGGCCACGAGATGTAGGTTAAGAAAAAGATTTTCTGGTTTTACTTTTGCTGAGTTGGCCTTTTTTCAAAGGCAAAGCGAAGCGACTTCGTTGGTCTAAGTCGTTATATCTATCAGCAGGAAAAAGGGAGCTTGATCCATTC
This sequence comes from Telmatactis stephensoni, assembly GCA_029948255.1. NCBI lineage: Eukaryota > Metazoa > Cnidaria > Anthozoa > Actiniaria > Isophelliidae > Telmatactis > Telmatactis stephensoni. Next base: position 131,169 of record JALIZF010001232.1, on the reverse strand, counting down.
GGGAATCAGCAGATTTGTCTTTTCAGATTACCAAATTTTGAAGTAAAAAAATAGGTAGATAAAGAGCTAAACTGGATGGAGGCTTGGTTCACTGCATTCGCACGCCATAAAGACTGTAAACTTTCTCGCTGACTTGAGCCTTGACTTCAGCGTAGTATTCGAGGGCCTGGTCGAGATCTTCCTTTTTCAGCAAGAACAAGTACACGTGCGTGGCTGCGCGGACAGATACGGTTCGTGGCGTGGAGATCACGAGGCTTTTCTCCCCAAAGAAGTTCCCTTCTTCAAGCGTCTCAATCACTTCCGGCGGATATTCTTCCGTAACCACTTCCACCTGCGAAAATGGATAACAAGTCATCGTTACGTATATCGAATAGGGTGGGGTGGGGTGGGGAGTTATTTATGGGACACTAGCTTAAAACTTATTTGTCATATTCAAGGTGACAGAATGTGTCATAGGGCTACTTGAGATCATCTCTGCGTATGGACCATTCGACTTGTAATCCCTGTTCTCTTAGTGTAGCCAAAACACAATCGGTAACGCATTCTAACAGGCCTGAAATCCTACTTGTTTATATGTGTTTTATCTGTTACGATTGATGTAACTACACGAGATCCCTGGTCGTTTGATCTTTATTGACACTAATTGACGTGACGCACGCTCTCTATGACATCACTAATTACATTACGTCATTTTACGACACCCTCCCCGGCCGACAAGATAAATAACTGTTACTTATTAGTTTTCACATTGTTCCTTGATTCTTGATATCGCTTTCTGTGCGGCGAGTCGCTTAGGGCGTGGCGCCTCCGTCGTTAATAATCTTTGTTCGTTTTCCTTAGTGCTTGCAATGAGATCTTGGTCTTCAGACATTTCAGACATTTCCAGCGGATACAATTTTTCAATCGGTCTTGATAATTCTTTTCCTGAGCTTGTTTTCAAAGACACCGATCTTACTAGTCCATCTTGACCAGGATGTAGCTTCTTGATAACGGCCAGTTTCCATTGGTTTCGCGGGGTGTTGTCATGAACGAGGACCACGTCGCCAACAGCTGCTGTTTTCTTGTTCGTTGCTCTTTTTCCATATGAATGGTGCTCTCGCAAGTCCGTTAGATACTCCCGTTGCCATCTTGTCCAGAAGTTCTGCAAAATCTTATCACGATACCTTGATCGTCTTGTCAGCTCTTCTGTTGAAGTTTGAAATGGATTGTAATCTGGATCTTCTTCTTCTTCTTTATTTGATGCATCTGGCAAAGTTAGTAGTCTCTGCCCACATAAAAAGTGCGATGGTGTTAACGGTGGGCCGTCGTTTATGTTCACGTAGGGAAAAGTTAGGGGACGGCTGTTAAGTACTGCTTCCACTTCAGTTAGTATAGTGGCTAGCTCGACCATGTTTAGGCTTGCTTTGCCGATGATTTTCTTCAGGCATCTTTTTACCATCCCTATGATTCGCTCGTAGAATCCTCCCCACCACGGCGCTCTCTCTGCTATAAACTGCCAAGCAATTCCGTGGTTGGAGATAAATTGCTGTGCTGCCTCGGTCTTCAGGATTTCATTCATTAGTTGAAGTTCTTTAGCTGCAGCCTTAAAGGTTTGAGCATTGTCAGAGATGATCTGGTTTGGAATTCCTCGTCGAGCTATGAATCTTCGGAATGCTCTGAGAAAGGCTTGAGTTGTTTGGTCTTCTACCAACTCGAGATGTAGAGCTCTAGTTGTTGCACAGGTAAATAAGCATATATACATCTTTGATGAGGTTTGTCCCCCTTGGTTACGTACATAGAGGGGGCCAGCGTAGTCTACTCCGGTGAACTGGAAGGCTTGTGATTGTGTAACCCTTATCTTTGGTAAGGGTGGTGTAATCAGAGGGCGGAATGGAGGCCCCTCAGCTTTTCGGCAAGTTACGCACTTGGAAATGATAGTTTTGACGATTTGTCGTCCTTGCGGTATCCAATAAGATTGCCTAATTTGTGTTAGGGTTTCTCTTACTCCTCCATGCATAACTGTTTTGTGCATCGCTTGGATAATGAGCGCAGTTAAGTTGCTCTTCTTTGGAATAAGAATCGGAAATTCGGAAAATCGGAATAAGATCATTTATTATACAATTCTCAAAAGAAAAATATTAAAGGGTTATTAACTGAGCGCGAGGTCTGCATGGGAAAATATCAGACCGAGGTCTTGACAGTACAGACCGAGCAAACGAGGTTAATAACTTATTTGTTATATGGCTTTGAGAAGTCCCGCTAAAACAATTGCCAAACGCAAACTTTTCTTTTCATCCGGGACAGCGGTCCTGATATGGCAAAATACAGACCATGCGTTAGCCAATCGGAATTTAGGAAACTATTTAGCCATATATATAATAAGAGACCGTATCAGGTTAGTAACATTTGAATGGCTTCCCGGTGCAAAGCCGCGCGCTAATCAAAGTCAAAAGTGGCAATAAATTAAAAACGATATCATTTCTATTGATTTTTGCAGAATTGTATAATAAATATGTTATTGGTCGATTAATTAGGGAATACAGCTGTGAATTTTTACTGACTTGTCACTTTCATTTTGGCTAACCATTTATTAGATATTTTCTTGCCAGTGTGTATTACGGGCTGATATTTTATGAGTCGCGTATGTATTTCGCCGAGCCTTTTGATTTATTATAAAATATTTGAGATATAATGTGCTTGTTAGTTTCCCCTATGTTCCAATTGTTTTACATAAAAATATGGCAAACCAGTTTTCAACTATGTAATATATACGGCCTCATATTTGCTTAGTTCTCTCATCCTTATTTAGTAAAATTACGTCATAGTTATATAATAAACAGCCGTATTAGCTGGTTAGTCGACCAATAACCTATATCTACTAATAGGCCTGAAATCCTACTTGTTTTTATGTGTTTCATCGATAAGATCATTTACCCAAGATACATGTAGCTAGTGAAACGAGTAACACTTGAATATGATAGACATCTTTTACCGATGTTCAATTTTTTTCTAGCTCGGGAACTGATACTTTTTAATTTAACCTAATAATCATAATAATTCTTAGGCCCAGTATTCAAACCAAGCTGTTGATAGAGTGTACTAATCTAGGATTAACACGAACCACCCTTCTAACAACTCTGTACTCACCAAACCCCTTTTGATCAGGTACATTTCTTGCCCAATGTCTCCTTTACGAGATATGTATTCCTTAGCATGAAACTGACATGGTCTGGCTTTAGTCGCCAACAGGCGAATGAATGGAACATCGGCCTCTGTGAACAATGGAATCTAAAACACAATGTATATGTGCTTACATAAAAACCTACGATTAGCACAATCTCGGTAGCATACACCCAACAACCGTGCCATGCAGTATACGATGTACTGTGAAATTTTTACCCTTTTACCATTCCTTTCATGCGTTTTTGATGTCTTTTTTACTTTAAATTATTTTAATTGTCAATTTCCTGGTAAAACATTTCCCGCGCTCTCGGCCATTACTAAGACTTTCAATATTCCGCTTCTACATAAAACGGAACCGACTCAAGGAGGAATAACAACCAAGGCAGAGAAAAACACTGTTTTAAGGGAGAACAACGCGGCGAACAGCTGACACTCGATCCCAGCCGAGAGTCCAACTTGGCCTTCTAGGTAAAAGGAGAGTGGTAAACTAACTATAACACACAAATTAATTTTACTTGTTTGCTTATCCATTTAATAGCCGACTTCCAAGATATACTAATTCACTTGCCACTTACAAAAGTATCAAGACGAGGCTACGTGCATAAAGCTCAGTCATTCGTAACAAGACAAAAGTTTTAGCATGTAGCCTCGTTCTAAATCCATTGTATGTGGCAAGTGAAGCATATCTCGGGACTGGACAACTGTTTTCATTCCACACGAAAATTGTAACTCACATTTTGTAGGATGGTACCAGTCAGTGCGGTACAAAGTTCACCATTCATGCAGTGGGGCATGTCATAAAACAAGCTGTCATACTCTACCCCTCTGAAACAAATGTCATTAGTTAACATGACTTACAAGATTTACTCGGGGATTTCTTTAATGCAAAATGACGTCAGCATCACATAGGGTGACGTCATCTTAGACGCCGACATAAACTTTGACGTCAGTCTTAAATGATGTTACTTAGGGTGACGTCCTCTTGGACCCTAGAGTTAGTTCATGTGCTTATTTGGAAGACTCGGCAAACGCACCGTGAAAATAGTTTATTACATTCGGTCTTTGCACGAACATATATATAGTCCGACAATATCGTAAGTCAAGTCAACTTTACGCTATTACTAAGGTATTAGCTGATCCAGTTTGTAGGATAAATAAAGTTATTATTATTATTATTATTATTACTTGTTATTCGACGACTACACAACGTTAAAGTGGGGAAGGAGGAGGGGAATAAGGGCGCTTGCGCCGTCGTTTTTTACGTCGCGTTGTGTGAACTGATGATTTTAACAATCTCACAACGCTTCATCCACGACACCATTTCAGCTGCATTTTGTCATTGAGCTCTTTCACGTGGCGTCGTGTTTGAGTCTCCAGGGCACGGCGCGTTCTATTATATTTCAATTTTTTTTTTCAATCACGCAAGAACTCTTCTATTATTTACATATATGGTACACGCTTGCACTCACTTGTTGGTGTTCCAGATAAACTCGTAAAAGTTTCTAACGCGATCTTGTAATGATAGAGGGATTTCTTGATCACCCATGTGAGCCTGCGAGATAAAAATGATGGCAAACGACTGTAAGCAGGCGCTTCCTTTCCTTCTTAATTTTTGAGGAATTTAGTTATATTTTGTCGGATCATTCATTCATTCATTTACTCATTCCCTCACTCATTCATTCGCTCAATCAATCAATCAATCAATCAATCAATCAATCAATCAATCAATCAATCAATCAATCAATCAATCAATCAATCAATCAGTCAGTCAGTCAGTCGGTCGGTCGGTCAGTCAGTCAGTCAGTCAGTCAGTCAGTCAGTCGGTCGGTCGGACGGTCAGTCAGTCGGTCGGTCGGTCGGTCGGTCGGTCGGTTGGTCGGTCGGTCGGTCGGTCGGTCGGTCAGTCAGTCAGTCAGTCAGTCACGTCAGTCAGTCAGTCAGTCAGTCGGTCGGTCGGTCGGTCGGTCGGTCAGGCAGTCGGTCCGTCAGTCAGTCAGTCAGGCTGCAGACAGTCAGTCGTTCGGTCAGACAGGCAGGTTAGTCAGTTAATTCTTTCATTTCAGTCAAAGATTTTTTTGCATCACCCCTTTAGTCGGTCATGCTGTTCTAATTTGCTATAACACGTAATTACCTCTATGGCGCTAAGCTTTTCTTCATATTTCACCCTTGCAATCTCTGCGTTGGCTAAGGTTGAAGCGATGTTACCGAGGATGAAGCCAAAGAGTAGTTTCCCAAACACCATTACACAGCTAGCGTACGCTGTGGAAAAACAGTTAGGTAGAGTTATACACTGCAAAGTTGCCATAACTTAAAATCATCATGATGATGATAACCTACCCATTTCAATCAGGTTTTCTGCATGTACGTCACCATAGCCTGTCGACGTTAGCGTGGCGACAACCCAATATACAGATGTGCAATAGCGTGTGACAGGGTCAATATTCTCAAATCCTACAATGAAAAAAAATGTCATGTTTTATGTTATTTATCATAATAATATCGGAAATAATAGCTGTTTCACCCACAAACGTTTCCTGAAATACTGACACGTGTTTTTAACCAAAATCCTTTGCGTACTTGGCTTTACCCATTATCCATATACCCTAAATTGAAGCGCTAAAATAGTGTTACGGACCTGCATATTCTTTACTTCCGTTGATTTGCTGCTAAATTCCACCGGGGAGGTGAGAGGAAGACGGAGACGAAACTGAATTAGTTATTTCAAATGTCGCTTTCTGATTGGTTGAAAATCAAGGTCATCCAAACTGATGTTACATGCGGTCGAATAAATTTTTGCTTTTATAGATTTCCCGTGTCGGATTGCTTCAAATCTTAGTTCAGAACAGCAAAAACCTCGATTGAGAATCTAAGTTTTTCGAGTTGCTCTAGCTTCGCCGAAGGCATACTTTTTGCTTTTATTGATTCTGATTTGCCATGTAATTGTGTGGATGCCTCAGTTTAAGTATAATCATGAGACCTTTTGAGCCTAGGACGCTCAAGGGTTTTCTACAAATTGTATTTTAGAATGGCCAAAAACTTTGACTAGAGTGTGGCTACAGTTACCACCAAAGCGCACGGTACACCAAGCGTGACATGTCACAGTAATTCAAGTTGCGTGACCTCCCTGCGATTCGTTAATCATTTAAAACTTCAGTAAGACTCATGAAATCTTATTATCACGATTGCGCAAAGTATCTACGTCCTCTAACTAATAGAGTCTCGAAACTGATTTCCATGATGTAGCATAAGAAGATTGTCATGTGTATCGTACCTTGACTGCGAATCCAGGAGCTGCTACTTGAGCACACTGCACCAGGACAATCAATAAAGAACCAACCACAGGCAAATACGTGCGCAATTAGAATGACGTATAATAGAAACTTGCTCATACGAACTTTGAAGACACTGAAACAATCAGCACCAGCTTAAAATGTACACAAGAAAATAAAGAAGGAGAGGAAGACGAAGCAGCAGGAGTTGGAGGAGAAGGAGGAGGAGGAGGAGAAGAAGAAGAAGAAGAAGAAGAAGAAGAAGAAGAAGAAGAAGATGATGATGATGATTATGATGTGTATGTCGAATTAAGGATAAATGATAAAGAGGAATGAAAATAGTAGAAAACGGGAAATAAAAAACAGTTAACATAAGATCAAAAAGAAGATTAGGTAGATGTAAGAACTGAGTACAAAAAAGAAAGAAAAGAAAGAAAGAAAGAAAGAAAGGAAGGAAGGAAGGAAGGAAGGAAGGAAGGAAGGAAAGAAGAAAGAAAGAAAGAAAGGAAGGAAGGAAGGAAGGAAGGAAGGCATCGAAGGGAGGAAAGAAAAAAGGAAGGAAGAAACACGTCATGTGTTTTGTTTTTGAAGTACATAATGAGAAGACGGAAGCAAAAGAAGAGAAAGTCAAGTATGGATTAAGAACAAAATATTGATCCAAAATTGTGAAAAGGCAATATACAAGCCTTAGAACATCAAAGTAACACAACCCTACTCACTCGACGTCTAGTTTCTTGCTGTATTCAGAAAAGAACTGTTTCATCCTCACAAGTCTCAAGAGATGGAGGAGCCTGAGGTACGACAAAATCTCCAACTGTTTGCCACTAGGTGCAGCCAGGGCAAAGATGTCAATAGGAAAGGAAGCAAGTATATCGAATCGAAATTTCCCCTTGACGTAATTCAGAACCAGGCTCTTGTGTTCCGTTATGATGTCACCAACGTTGTCGATGTAAGCCATGTGGAAGTTGAAAAAGATCTTAAAAGAAAAAAATCCATAATTAGGAACACAACTTCTTAGTACGACAATTTTAGAGCAGTTTTTGTATGACTGTGAAAACGGTAGGACCGGACTGCGGCAAGGCACGGCTACGGCAGGAATTTCAAGTGTTTTCACATACATCACGAGGGGACCTAAACCACCATAATTTCAGGCAATTTGTATGATTCAGTTGATTTAAGGCAATTCTGTGCAATTTAAGACGACTGAGCGATTTAAGGCGACTTTAGGTCTCGGAGTAGGCATATATCACGGCACCGTGACACGGTCGCGATACGGCGCGGTCCGTTTCTCAGTCATACGAACATTGCTGTAGTGATACTTGATGAGTTAGTTAATAAATGATGGCAAAGCCACTTCGTGGCTGTTCAAACGCTTGTTTGTCACTTTTGGAAGAATTTCTAGATCTATCACTAGTTTCCCTCGTACCATGAAATTGTCAGTTTGGCTATGTTCAAATTTTGTGATTGGATAAAAATATAGCCTTGTCGATCGGTTTTGCATCACTCACCTCCAAATAGAAAGATGCCTCACACAAGTAGTTGAACACAATCAAGAACAGCGGATGGTCTTGGAAGGCAGCCTGGATAAAAAATGATATTCATAATTTATTGTAACGCATAACTACCAGACTTCAGTAAACTCTATAAAATGCATAGATGACGTCATATCGTAACAAAACGTCACGTGACCTAGTATCTTATATAGTTGTCACAGTCTCTTACATCGTTATACAAAGAACTGGAAGTAATGTATGGTATAATGCACCTATCAAAGCACGTGATTAATAGTGATTGAAAAGCTTTTTACGTCCTCATAAATGGAGGTATGATCCTCGTTTTAGTTCACAATGAAAATTAAACGAGCTATTTCTGCCCTGGGGGTAATTCCTTTTTATTTATTTGATCGGCACCCTCGGGTGTTTGACCAAATCATTTATGGACCAGATCCGCACCCTTTGTCCGTCCTCAGCCTCAACAGAGCTCTCTTTAACATCAAGAATTTAAACTTTGGACAAAGTTAGAAAAGTATATTCAAGCTGTCGCTTGCTGCCTTGGGCCGAGTTGTTACAACCCATGGTTATCGAACAACCGGGCCCTGTTCAATAAGTGACTATTCTTTGCCTCAACTCCCTCCCTCCCAAGTGTTAACTTTGACAGTTCTTTTCAAGACTTACCATGTATGTAATGGTGATACTGGTAGCAAAGATGAGCAAACAGTTAAACAATGTGATGAGACGCAGGTTGCTTCCAGGAAGGATTACCAGGGAGGTAAACAGGTTGATGAATCCTGTAAAACAGGTTTTGAAGACATTGCGCTTAGGAGTGGCTTGAGTAACTTCTTGAGTGGTTTCATCTGGCTCTTCTGTCTCCTTTTCTTGAGTATCTTTGTCAGCATCCTCCTTGGATCCCTCGCTGTCCTGTAAATGAAAACGCAGGATTGGCGTCACAAAAATATCGTCTTGTTCAGAACTAAAGCCCGACAGTGTGTGGTAATGATGCCGGAAATGACGACATCAGGAGCCCATGAGTAGTAGCTTGTATCTGGGATTTATTCCGGAGACGACCTGATGGACTAGGTTATTTTTAGAACACTTTTCCCTCTTTATAAAGAAAACTCTGAATTTAATAAGAATATCATGGTTCACTGAATATTTATCTAGCTGCATGCAGTTTGGCTTTGTTCATATTCCCTCGTGACAATTCATTGTTTGAAGATCATTCGCGAAAAGGTGGTCTTAAAATAAATGGTCAGGGAAAGATAGGTTCTCTCACACACCCAATATGGGTGGCATGGTTGGTTGAGCGGTGAGAGCGCTGGCTATTCACCACTGTGGTCCGAGTTCGAGTCCCAGCTCGGGCGCTGGATCATGAGTGATCTGAGTTTGTTTGATGTGTTGTTCTCTACCATGCCACGAGGGTTTTTTTTCTCCGGGTTCTCCAGTTTTTCCTCCCTCAGCAAAAACCAATATGTGAGTTGAGCGTTGCATGCAAAATATTTAATGTAGAGGTAGTAAGTTTGAGATTGAAGACGGCCCAATGGAAGAGTAGCGAAAGCTAAATTGGCTCCGTCTATAAATCAAGAGTTAATTTTTTTATTTTAATTTGGTCACGATGGAGACTTGCATCAAGGACTGTAAACGAAGACAAGAATACTTGGTTACCTTGTTTTCTTCCTCTTGTTTTTTCCTGTCTTCTTCTTCCTGTCTCTTCCGGTCTTCCTCCTCTTTCTTTTTGGCTGCGAAGGCAGCTGCTCTCTGGGCCACCATTCTTTGTCTCTCCTCAGCTGTCTCTAGGATCTTGGTCTTGATTAGAGGGTAGTGTGTCAATACCTCATCCAAGTCTGCTTTAGTCAGCACAAAGACGTCACAGTTTGTTTTGGCCCTGGCAAACAGAGGAGAACAATTACTGGTGCTTTCTTTCGCGTTCGTGTATTTATGTGGGGAGGACTACTTATGCGTGTATCTGTTTTGGGGAGGGGACGACAGACTCAATCTTTTGTCTTGAACAATGGTGACTGCATCAAAGTACAGTGCGGCATTGCTGAGTGGTTGATAGAGAATGGTAAAACGACAGACGTCAGACAGGCAGACAGACAGAAAGTTTTTAATGATAAACAAAGAACAAAACTAAGGAATCCGAACAAAAACACGAAACACAAGAGATTGAGATTCATACATACAAAGTTGCGAAATGGCATAAATCTGTTAAAGGCAGTGAAAAAAAAAAACACAAAAATATAAGGAACCAGTCAATCAACAAACCTGATAGAGGCTGTTCGAGGACAACTAAAAACGATGCTGATTTCCCCAAAGAATCTTCCAGGTCCCATGGTATCGAATACAATAGGTGTTTCATGTTCAGACACGACCTCGACTTGACCTTCATGGATAAAGTACATCTAAAACACAAACATACTACTGAATTGTACCAACAACAGTAGAGTATGGTGTACGTGTGTGTGTGTGTGTGGCGGGGGGGGGGGGGGGGGGGACGACTTCTAATATGGATGTGCACGCGGCAAGATCCGGTTTTTAGGCTCGCAAGATTGGTATAATCTGGTTTATATCAGTTCGGTGAGAGAAGCAAAAGATTTTGACTAAGAACAATACACTAATTGATTTTTATCGTATGGGCCTTTCTTGAAGTAGGCTAACCCTGCAAAAGTGTGCCTTTGTCAAGAAGCTCAGCAGACTTTAGCAAATGGAAACTGGACTATGATTGACATAATTGGACATATAATTAGAAAGTGGACTATTGATGACATTCAAAAATGGCCTTGTAATGGTGATCATTTTCATGGAAATGAGGCACAAAGGACCATTTTCCAGGATAAATTTAAGCAAACCTGGCGACACTTGTATAGCTGTATAGATATTGAATTACTCGCACGTTTCTCTATCTATATTTTACAGGATACATTTAGACACATTTGATTCCATGATGACTTTGGCCCCATCCTCATCAACTCGTTACGAGTCCTTCTGGTGATCTGGTGCAACCCCGCCATTTTTGGAAGTCTTGTATGTCTTATTATGTTAGATATTTGTTTATGGAAGTACAATGAATCTGCCACATTGTGTTTTTGCTAGTGTGTTAAATAGTGAAGACGTGTTACAAACCTCTTGTCCTATATCGCCCTTCCTTACAACGTATTCTTTGGCCAAGAAATATACAGGGTTGATGTGCATAGATAACATCTTTAAGAAACCGATTTCTGTCCCTTGAAACAATGGTACCTTTGATGGAAATACCAACACACAAGTTATTTGTCAATCTTTGCTTCTTCGTTTCTTCAGGTTAGCATTACCAAGAAAGGTAGACTCCTCGCGCGGGAGAGCACTATGACAACGTTCTTAACGTGATACGTCTCGACATGGTGTATGAACAACCTCTTATCCAATCAGAACGCTGAGACACGACAAGGCACGATCTTTTTTGATAGTCATATGAAATATTCTCTTACTCAAACATGTATCACGCATGGTTTGAAGTCTTACCTTTTCAATGATATCCTTGTACAGACAAAGGGTGATGTCAGCTTGTAACGCCATTGGTACTCCTTGGAGCAGAGAGCTTGGGTCGATACCTCGGTTGCGAATCCATATATACTCGTAATGGCTGCAACATAAATATAGGAATCGATAAGTACTCGGCAGCAAATCCATATGTACTCATAATGGCTACGATAAAAAAATACCAATCATAGGAATCGATAAGTGTTCGGTAGCAAATCCTTTTGTGCTCGTAATGATTACGATAAAAAATACCAATCATATATAGGAATCGATAAGTGCTCGGTAGCAAATCCTTTTCTACTCGTAATGGCTACGATAAAAATATCAATCATAGAAATCGACAAGTGCTCGGTAGCAAATCCATACGGTATGCACTCGCAATGGCTAGGATAAAATATTCAACAGCTTTCTTTCCATGCGGTTTCAGTTTATAATCGATGTCATTGTTGCGTCAAGATTTCTCCTTTACTCAAGGTTGCTTAAAGCTGTTTGTTGTTTGTTTATATTTGTATAGGAAATCGCACGATCTTGAGTATAATTCGGAATTAATAGGTACGAGTAATGTTTTGAAAGTTCTCAAAATAGGACGAGCCTTTAGGCGAGTCCTATTTGAGAGTTTTCAAAACATTACGAGTAACTATTAATTCTGAATTGTACGAGAAGATCGTGCGATTTTTTATTTATAATACACTATACAAAATTTCGTTGCCATAGCGACTTAATAGGTACTCTGCAGAGTACAATTAACGATATAATTGTACTCCTCTCGTCCAATCAGAATCGAGTAATTTTGTATAGTGTATTATAAGTTAATTAACAAGATCTGTCCAGAATAGGGCATACTATATTATATACAGTACTAACTTTACGATACGGTTGCGTAGATTCTCGTTGACATTTTGATCCTGTTACAAATTAACAAAAAAGGACTTATCATTAACATAAATTAAAGAAATCTATCACAAACTCCGCAATCGCCATCACCACCACTAAATACCACCACCACCACCACCACCACCATCATCATCATCATCATCATCATCATCATCTGACCACCATATGTGGTAGTGTGTGAGAGAGTACAGTGTCCCTCAATTAGTGCGCAAATGATAAAATCAATGGACACTTAAATAAACAGTTACTTATTATTGGTTTTATCTCAGTACCTCTAAAAAGTTTTTAATGGCGCTGAGACGTTCTTGGTAACGAGCTCTCTGTGCGTCTGCGTTAGCTAGACCAGCGGCAACACTAGCAATGATGAACCCATAGAATACAATACCAATGATCATACAGACCAGGGCATAGGTCATCTAGATACAGAAATCAAGGCACTTAATTAGTGTTTTAACGCGACTTATTTTCACTTCTAGTGCATCGATCTGCACCGGCCTAAAGACCAATTTTATGAACACTAATATGCCAAACGATAGTACCAGCCTCTATTTGTCACAATTGTAGCTACAATTTCATTTTTGAAGAGCAAAACATTTCAAACAAGTTAATGTAAAAAAATGTTATAAATCTGATTTAGAGTGCAGGAATCTTTGATCTTTAAGTGTTACACACTATTGCACATGTATGCTGATTAGCATCTGGTACTATTTGTGCCAAAGCCTGTAAACCGGTAACAGTAAGTAGCTGTAAATAAGAAGTAAATGGAAAGAACATAAGGGCCAGTTATATGCAGATGCGAAGATAAGTTAAAGCGCCTTTTATATCTAGCGAACACTTTTGATCAAATTTTTACCAACGATAAAACGGCAAAAATAAGGGAAGGAAGAAAGGACGGGAAGAGAAGGAAAGGGAAGGAAGGATGGAAGGAAGGAAATAAGAATAAGGAAGGATGGGAGGAAATAAGGAAGAAAGGGAGAAAGGAAGGAAGAAGGGAATTAGAGAGGGACACAAAGAAACAGAAGAAACAATGTACTGTAAGCCTCACCTCTTCAACAATAATTGCGTGCAAATCTCCATAGCCAACAGAAGCAGACGTCGCTGCTGCCCAGTAGAAGGAAGTGAGGTAGCGTTCAAACACCGTGTCGTTGTATCCTGTACATACATGTAGGTACTGCTTAGAATGGTTAACGTTAGAGAAGAGTCAGTGACCATTATATCATCTCTATCACAAAAACCATCACTATGACGACCAACAACATCATCAGCCACTATCATCATCATCAGCAGCAGCAGCAGCAACAGCAGCAACAACAACAACAACAACAACAACAACAACAACAACAACAACAAGGACGATGACGACGACAACACTTTCAGAAACAGAACATCACTACCTGCTAAGAAAAAGACACGGTTCGAATCTGTCAACACGAGATTCACATAACGTCCTTGTTTCAACTTCTCTCTAAACTTCGTAGCTCGATGTAGCCTTTAATTAATACCCGTAGAACACAAAGAGGGAGGGGGAGAGGGCACACCGTCCACCTCCTGGAAGATCACGCGAAGACCGGTAACGACAACGCTCAGTATCATCATTTTCCTCCGCAAAGAAAAGTAAACCACCCTACCTAAGACGTGATCCAGATTCTGTACCCACGACGTTGACTTACACTGGTGATAACCGGAGTTTTGACCTTCACAAGCCAATATAAACCAACCACATGCAACATAGTGAGTAAACAGACCCATGTATAGCGCGAACTTTATCTGCCTGAAAATAGAACAAAGAAAAGAGTGTTAGCATACACATAGCAAAATAGACTCAGCTATGATTAATATTTAGGAATGAACAAAACTATCCAAAAGAATGTTTTAGTTGGTTAGAACACAACTTTCTGAGGTGTGAAGTTCGGATTCATAGTCGGTGACCTCACTTGTTTCGACTTTTCTATATCGTGCAATTTCAAAAATCTTTAAATACTAAAGGAGCCGGCAACCCTTAGCTACGCCCCTGACCCATTCTTTCCTAAGTTGCAGAATTTAACACTATTTTACCTGAAAAAGCTTGCCCTTCCTCCCAGCTGTTCCTCCATGTATCCAAAAAACTGGATCTGTAGATAAGAGTAGCCTTTACATTAACAGAAAGATGTGAAACAAATGTACTACGAGTAATAAAGTCATAATGAAAATATTCCTGTAGCTTTTCCTGTAACATGTCCAACCGCGCAACACGCTACTTATTAACAAAAAGAGGTAAAAAGCCAAGAACTAATTTGTTACTGTACTTACAAGTTTGTAGAAGTGTAAGCAGCGGTTGAGTCTTGCAAAAGCAAGCGCGCGTAACACACCTAAGATAGATTAAGATGTTGATATTGATCAGTAAACACCTTCATTATCTTACAAAACAAAAGGAGCAAACTATTTTGGCTTTTTAGTTTAGAGAAAATACTATGTGCATGCTTGAGGCACAAATTTCCATTTTGCTGGTAAATTTGAAATACATCTTGGATGAGTCACCTACCATATTGCTCGGGCCACATCGCAAGAACTATTATATCAGTTGGCAAGCAACAGAGAAGATCTAGAAAGAAGTTAGTTCTGAAACAAAATATCTAATTAGACGAAATTATGACATGCGTGTTTTATCACTACTGATATCAAGATAAGCACAAGCAACAGCAGTAGTGCTTGTCTTGTCACTAGTAATATAAGCATAAGCACAAGCAACATACACAGACTCAGTAATGTACTGCTCATTAGCAGTGCTTGTCTCTTCACTAGTGACATAAGCACAAGCACAAGCAACATACACAGACTCAGTAATGTACTGCTCATTAGCAGTGCTTGTCTTTTCATTAGTGAAAGGGTATGGATTGGGATATACATTTTAGTAGTTTTACAAAGGGTTTTAGATAGGTGTCCCCAATTAGTTATTGTAAAATAGCTAGAACGATGTGACACATAAATAAAGTCATTATTATTATTATTATTATTATTATTATTATTAGTGACATAAGCATAAGCACAAGCAACATACACAGACTCAGTAATACTAGTAATGTACTATTCATTAGCAGAGCTTGTCTTTTCACTAGTGACATAAGCATAAGCACAAGCAACATACACAGACTCAGTAATGTACTACTCATTAGCAGAGCTTGTCTTTTCACTAGTGACATAAGCATAAGCACAAGCAACATACACAGACTCAGTAATGTACTGCTCATTAGCAGTGCTTGTCTTTTCATTAGTGACATAAGCATAAGCACAGGCAACATACACAGACTCAGTAATGTACTACTCATTAGCAGAGCTTGTCTTTTCACTAGCGACATAAGCATAAGCACAAGCAACATACACAGACTCAGTAATGTACTACTCATTAGCAGAGCTTGTCTTTTCACTAGTGACATAAGCATAAGCACAAGCAACATACACAGACTCAGTAATGTACTATTCATTAGCAGAGCTTGTCTTTTCACTAGTGACATAAGCATAAGCACAAGCAACATACACAGACTCAGTAATGTACTATTCATTAGCAGTGCTTGTCTTTTCACTAGTGACATAAACATAAGCACAAGCAACATACACAGACTCAGTAATGTACTGCTCATTAGCAGTGCTTGTCTTTTCACTAGTGACATAAACATAAGCACAAGCAACATAGACAGACTCAGTAATGTACTGCTCATTAGCAGTGCTTGTCTTTTCACTAGTGATATAAGCATAAGCACAAGCAACATACACAGACTCAGTAATGTACTATTCATTAACAGTGCTTGTCTTTTCACTAGTGACATAAGCATAAGCACTGGCGGCATTTAAAGATCCAAGAAACGAAAGCTTATGTAGCCGAACCTGATGATTCTGGGGGAATTCAGTACTTGGACTTATGCTTAGGTCATCAGTGAGTGTAAGAGTTTGGCTATTGTGACGTCATGAAGTATGTACACCGTTGTCACTACGTAATATAAACTAAGTAATAGCATGGTTGCCTCGGATTCTATTGTTCTGAGAGGAGCATTTAATGGCTAAATGCCCCCACTGCTACTAATCGAACCTCATGCATAAGCATTAGGTACGATTAGTAACTAATCGTACCTCATGCATAAGCATTAGGTACGATTAGTAACTAATCGTACCTAATGCATAAAACATGAGGTACGATTAGTAACCAATCATACCTCATGTTTATGCAAGAGTCCAACTATGGATACATCCCTGAGAAATTTCCTGAGGACACATCCGCAGCTAGCAGTACTTGAATTATGCAAATTAGCTTCAAGTAACCTTTCAGTGTAGTCTAAACCATGTGGGATGGATTACAATACTATTCAGCATGCTTGTCACATTTGGGATGGACTGGAATAATCTTGCGCATGCGTGGCACGACAATGTTATCACACAACGCTTTTTTATTTTCAATATTATTTGGTGAATATAAATAACTGTTTTAGACAAGTGAGTTGTAACGAGGCATTGTTTCCTTTGTGTTAGGTCTTTCTTGCACTTAGTTTTGTACTGTTCTGGTTGAGCGATAGTGTCTAAATAGAGTTCCCTAGAGTAATAACAGCACTTTTAATTTATTCATTTGTAACTTGTTATTTGGTCCAAATCGTTCTAGTTTTCCTATATACTTCCTCGGCAACCATACTATTACAAAGTAATAGCATGGCTATTTCGGTTGATTAGTGATTAAATGTACCCTCAGCCTCGGGAGGTTTAGTAAAAGTCCCTCGGCCTACGGCCTCGGGACTTCCACTAAACCTCCCTCGGCTTCGGGTACATTTAATCACTAATCAACCTCATAGCCATGCTATTACTTATAATAGCGGATCCAGTATTTTTCCAAGGGGGTTTCCATTTTTTAAAGCCAGCTGTGTATAACACTCTATTCTTTGGTCGATATTTGACAAAAATGGCTTAAAACCTTCAAGGGGGGTTCCATGGAACCCATGGAACCCCCTCTGGATCCGCCACTGAAACTACATATGACGTCATACATACCTGATGTATTTTCTTGCTGTCATGAGTGGGTGGGTGACAAGGATGCCTTTCTGGTTGAAATACGCCACGTGGAACTTGATGTAACTATGGAACCGAAATAAGCTCAAATATGCATTTGTTATTTGAGAAATAGATTCCATATGTCTGCACCCAAACAAATGCACAGATGACGTCAAAATGTGGTGAAAACAAAAAAGTACTCCACAAAACATCTATTGAATGTGGTCTCGCGCCCATGCACGCTAATTAACCAATAAGATCGCACGTTATATTGTAGCTATCTTATAAACTTCTCTGTACAGAACCAGATACTTACATATCGATGAAGAAGATGAGATCAAAGACGTAGTTCAACACCCAGAGAGATACGCTTACGTGCATTAAAGCAGCTTGTAGTATCAGAGTAATCATGTAGATAGCAGCTATACATTCTGTTAATATTTGCCATACTTTAAACCATGTGGTTGTTGGGATGATACTTTTCCTATTAGCATAAACAGAGACATAGGTAAATCTATACCTTGTACAGGTAAAGACGAAACAAACCTCTCTTCCTTACTCAGCACTCCAATATTCCATCAAAAAAACATTTTTCTTGGATTGCGCAATTTTTCTGTCAACCATTTTCACAATCACATTTAATATTAAGATGCATTTATTAAACAACCTATCGAACTTTGGAAGGCGCATGAATAATAAAGGATACGTCATACGAAGTATCGTTATATAAGTGCTAGCCTAAACGTATCCTACTAAGCAATGAGTAATGTTTTGCACCTCATAAGACAAAAAGACAGAATTCTTGCGATGGGTGAAAGATCACGGAACGGCCCTTTGTACTCTTCATTCTTATCGACTTGATGCAGGATTTTAATTTCACTGCAAATGAAATGTTTTGATATTAGAAATAACGCAATCATCATCATCAACTTCATGGATCAATTGTGATTTATTGGAAAGTGTGCTAGCAGCAAAGGGAAAGGTTGTTGATATATTTGATATATTCGTCATTTCGTGTCGCGTTTTCACGTTTGCTAAATCTGAGGCTAGGACACTCACTCAGGACTGATCCATGGCCAGAAAAACTGCCAGAAAAAAATACCTATTTTGAATTAGTTAAGCCAAATTCAATTTTTGCGCATCGATGCACACAAAGCATAACAAAGATATCAGGCAAAAACGGTCAAAGTGGAGGGTTTTAGGAAAAAAGGAAAAGTTAAATCTCTGCACCATTGACTTCGATTTTTGTGCGGGCAATGTATAACATTATGTGGATGCAGTTGGGCAGTTGAAGTTAATGATTGACCTTTGATACAGTAAATTGTTTGGTGTACTCCGCTGAAGTACTGCGGTCTCCGTGACCGGAAGTTGGCGATACACATACATTACCTTTCTCCACAGGAAGCTATATGTGCCGAAGACTTTGTCTGCAATCTACTAGCTATTGAGTAGGAATCACGTGACGGGGTTTTCTTTTTGACAGTAACAGAGAGACGTCGAACGGCATGTCGAGATGAGTCAATAGCAGCTTTCTGTATGGTCTTTAGATGTTCACTGTTCTCTCCAGCCTCGCCAAGTTGTCTGTAATGGAAAGCCAAGATAAGAAAGCACAGAGATTGTAATAACAGAATGTGCTACACAGAGCTTCTTTTTGCTGGAGTGTGTTTTGCTGGAGTGTGTGCGAACCCATGCGAACCTTCCGACGGTCCTTGATGCTGAACATGCGCTTTAGAGAATTTATTGTATTTTGCGACAATGACAACGACAACGGAAAAGAAAGTTCATTTCAGAACTTGCCCGGCAAGGCCATGTCCGCTGAGTAAATAATTTGTGGCCGACAATTTCGCTGTTATCAATAAATATTTGACCTATGGAGACTAAAGGCGGCTCAGTTGCTACACTATAAGTGAATTGCGTGAGTGCGTTTTCTGAGGTGTAATTTTTTTCTTTATCATTTGTAAATAAAATGATAGAGTGGTTTTCATAAACCTGTGAAACAAAAGTTAATTATTAGCTAGTAATAGCCAGATTCAAACAATAGAAAACAAAGGAATTAGAGACTAATAGTACTAAATACGCTAAAATGTATTTCACGGGTTTATGAAAATCACTCTACTCTGTTTTCGTCTATGCAACAAACCACTTAGCGTTTATATGGTGAGCGCAATGATTTCGTAGCTGAAATCATCCAGGGACATTTACGATAAATAATGGTAATAGAACTGAGTGGAGTAATAATATGGCCTCGACGAAATTAGGTACAAAATAGGAATTTCGAG
Source organism: Telmatactis stephensoni (assembly GCA_029948255.1). Lineage (NCBI taxonomy): Eukaryota > Metazoa > Cnidaria > Anthozoa > Actiniaria > Isophelliidae > Telmatactis > Telmatactis stephensoni. Next base: position 111,540 of record JALIZF010001232.1, on the reverse strand, counting down.
TTTTCTCTTTGTATTTTAAGTACACCATTTAGAAATGGCATAGAGCGGATTTTGTATGAGTGCATGGGAAACTTACCGCGCCGCACCGTAACCGTGTCAGTGCCGTGATGTCTATAAAACATTCGAAATTCCTGCCGTAATCGTACCGTACGTGCGGTGATGGTGTCGATTTCCCAGTCATACGCTCTATGCCTTTTGGGATGTTTTCACTACAAACGTATGAGACATGCTATCACATAGTTTTACCTGCCAACCACAGGGAAGTGCAGTAAGACGTCATCTAAGTCAGACTTCGTTAGCATGAGAATCTGGCAGTAAGTCTTGGCTTGAACAGAAGCGAGCCGACTTTCACCGTAGATTAGGCCAACCTACAAGACACAAATTACGATTAATTAAGTCATAAACTGGACTCGGGACTCGGGAACGCATGAATCCGGAAACTCACAGACATTTGTCGGAAAACTATTCGTAATGACTACTACTGAGTCCTTTGGCATCTCCTTTTTCCTTCCCCCTCCCCCCACATAATTTACATATTATTTTGAATTATATTTAACGGCAGTTAGGCCAGTTTATATCAGAAAAGTTGTCTGGGGTACCCTCCTCCCCCCCTTCCCCCCCCCCCCCCCACGAGATAATTTTACAAAGCGTTTATATGGAGTTTTATAAAACCTGGTTCTTGAGGACACAGTAAACCCAACTGCAGTTTTAGCTGGAAAATTAGCTTGCATATCATGCGCGCGCACATCATGTTTGAGTTGTCTCGCCCAGGGAAGGCGAGTTATGTGTTTATGTGAGAAAAAGTTGTCTCGCCTCTCAGGGTTACCCTACCAGCCGAGACAAGTTATCTCGCCCCCCAAGTTGTCTCGCCAAATCGAGACGAGTTAAATTCTTCATGTAAACGCTAGGTTGAATTTGTCAAAGAAATATATGGAACATTAGCTCGCCCAGGGAAATTCGGGAGGGAGGACTGTCTCGGGTATAACCGGGACAACTTTTCGCCATATAAACGCAATAATAATGAGTAGCCGGCTAAAGAGTTAAGAGGATATAATTTTCGGTACAATAACGACATTTTCTGATATAACAGGCATGTTGTGACGTATAGCTTACGTCATGTTCATTCAGTGTGTTAATTTGCTTTAATATTTAATACTGTAAATATATAGGAGTCAACTTATCGTGAATGCTTTTCATGTAAACCAGTTTTCGTACTTACTATGACTGTGAAACGGCCCGCGTCGTGCTCTGATCGTGCGGTGCCGTGAAAAACGTTCAAAATTCCTGCCGTAACCGTGCGTGCCGTGCTGTGACCGTACGGTTTTCCCAGCGGTTTTCCCAGTCATACGAAAACTGCTGTAGTTAGTCTCATCTTCTAACCGGCACGCTGACTAAATACCATACTTTTGTACAGTGAATCCCAAATATAACGTTAACCCCAATATAACGAGCCCCGATAACCTCGATATAACAGACCCTAATATAATGTCAACTCCAATACATCGAACCCCGATATCACGTTAACCCCAATATAACGAGCCCCGATAACCTCGATATAACAGACCCTAATATACTTGATGTCAACTCCAATATATATCGAACCCCGATATCACGTTAACCCCAATATAACGAACCCCGATAACCTCGATATAACGACCCTAATATAATGTTAAATCCAATATAACGAAACATTTTCCTCCACACCGTCAAACAGAAGGTGTATGGATTTTAACCCCGATCAATAACGAACCCCTGATATAACAAACAAATATTACAGTCCCTTAATACTTCGTTCGTTATATCAATGTTTTTAATTACTTTTAGGATATAAACAAAATATTCAATAATGTGCTCCTTAGTACCTACCTCTCCAAAGAATCCTCCAGGTCCAAGTGTAGCGAGCTTGATTCCATCATCACTGATCACATCTACCATACCTCTTCTCACACAATACATCTCTCGGCCCATATCGCCCGCGTACACAATAAAGTCACCTGGTAACGAATGAACAAAGTATGTTTAATTTGTATAAACTTTATGGGACATCCTAAATATAATTTAGAAAAAAGAAGCAAGCAAGCAAGCAATTAAGCTAGCAAGCTAGAAACCGGCAAAGTCGTAGTCTGCCTTTTAGCAGTGCCAGTTTTGAGAGAGTGTCATACCCAACGTAACATCTCAGTGAGGAGGCTCGGTCTTACGCGAAGGAGAAGTGGAAACTAGTCTCCATAGATTAACTTTCTAAATTATAATATTCTACTTGATACCAAGGTTAACAAGCATAAAACAAAAGACTAATTCTGGCTTTCCTTGGTTGCAGTTAGACATGAATTGGATGATGTATTTTGTCTCGGTATGAAACAATAAAATGGTCTTTTGTACCTGGGTTGAAAAGATATGACGTTGTCTTCAAGGAAAGTTGTCGTAGAAAACTGTCCTCAGTCTGCATAAAGATTGGGACCTGTAAAGCGAGAAAGTTGGTGTTATAAAGGTGTGGTTTGATATGGTGTAGTGTGGTCTTATCTGATATGGCTAAGTGTGATGTAGTGTTGTGTGGTATTGTGTGTTGTGATGTAGTGTTGCGTGGTATTGTGTGTTGTGATGCAGTGTGGTATAATGCGGTGTAGCGCGGATGGTGTGGTGTGGAGTTATGCGTGGAGTAGTATGGTATGGTATGGTATGATGTAATAGATTAGATTTCGTATGACTGTTAAAATGGCACCACGCGGTCACGGCACGATTACGGCAGGAATTTCGAATGTTTTTATAGTTAATACGGCACGGCGCGGTCCGTTTCACACTCATACAACATCTAGTCTATCGTTTACTGCTGTATGGTGTGGAGTGCTGTAATGTGGTGTGATTGGTGTGGTGTGGTATGGTGTTGCAGGCCATGGCATGTTTATTTCTATTTTAGGGAGGGTATGGCATGGTATGATGTGGTGGGGTGTTTTGTGGTATTGTGTGGTTTGGTATGGTATAGTGTGTCGTGGTATGTGCGGTTTGGTGTGGTAAAGTGTGTCGTGGTATGTGGTTTGGTATGGTATAGTGTGTCGTGGTATGTGGTTTGGTATGGTATAGTGTGTGTGGTATCGTGTGGTGTGTTGTGGTATCGTGTGGTTTGGTATGGTATAGTGTGTCGTGGTATGTGGTTTGGTATGGTATAGTGTGTGTGGTATCGTGTGGTGGTTGTGGTATGTGTGGTTTGGTATGGTATAGTGTGTCGTGGTATGTGCGGTTTGGTATGGTATAGTGTGTGTGGTATCGTGTGGTGGTTGTGGTATGTGTGGTTTGGTATGGTATAGTGTGTCGTGGTATGTGCGGTTTGGTATGGTATAGTGTGTTGGGTATCGTGTAGTGGTTGTGGTATGTGTGGTTTGGTATGGTATAGTGTGTCGTGGTATGTGCGGTTTGGTATGGTATAGTGTGTGTGGTATCGTGTGGTGGTTGTGGTATGTGTGGTTTGGTATGGTATAGTGTGTCGTGGTATGTGCGGTTTGGTATGGTATAGTGTGTGTGGTATCGTGTGGTGGTTGTGGTATGTGTGGTTTGGTATGGTATAGTGTGTCGTGGTATGTGCGGTTTGGTATGGTATAGTGTGTCGTGGTATGTGCGGTTTGGTATGGTATAGTGTGTTGGGTATCGTGTAGTGGTTGTGGTATGTGTGGTTTGGTATGGTATAGTGTGTGGTGGTATTGTGTGGTGTGTTGTGATATGGTGGTTTGGTATGGTATAGTGTGTGGTGGTATCGTGTGGTGTGTTGTGGCATAATTTGGTATGCTATAGTGTGTTGGGTATCGTTTTTTGTGTAGTTTGGTTTGGTGTGTTGTGTTGATATAATTACCATCGACATGATTTCTTTAGATTCTTCAGAGCAAACATCTTGTTGTAGAGTAACAGGCATGTCCTCCATAAGACGCTTGGATCGTGGAATCACCTCTCCCCTAAAAAAAAATGATCATGCAGTTGAAAAATGTAAGGTGACCAGTATCTGTGGAAGCCCGAGTAAAATGTGTGCTTAATGTCCTTTCTAATAAAGCAGAGTTGGTTTACACTTAATTATTACTCTCTCTTTGAGCGCTGGTATTTGCCTGTTCAACTAAGATAACTCATTTTTGTGCCTTTCCGTTTCCTGACTAACTTCTTCTCAGTCCTTTCGCGCTTTGGAAAAGTGTCGAGAAGAAAAGGACCCAGCTCATCTCAAGAGGGGGTGCGTACGTCCTGCACTAATCCCCTAAATGATCGCGCCTTGAAGCTCTCACTTACTTGTGAATTTCCCATAGCGTTCTCAGATATCGCAAGACTTGATAGATCAGGTCAGGTGAGAGGCCTTGGTTTTCCATGAATGTTTGTACGGCGTTGATTCGTTCTAGAAACTCCACTCTGTAGGAACAAGAACAAGGTGTAAATATAAGAAATAATTCCATTGTGATATTATGATAATGAGCATGATAATGAAGTTAACAAGTAGTTTAGTAGAGAAATACAAAATGGCATAATTTACTTCTTCACTTCCAAGGTTAACCTGCGTTGTATGCATCCAGACTGATCTTTCGTCTAGTCCGCCTGCGAAACAGAGCAAGATATCGTGTTCTGGACCCTCTGTGCCTTATACGATTATACATAATTGATTCTGATTGGTTCTAAGTGATGCTCATTCTTACACAAACTCCCATTGAATAATCGAAGTTTGATGCGAAATTGGAGACACGTACGCGCGACCGTGCCAATATCCAATAGGAGTTGGTAGAAGATTAAGCATCACTGAGAACCAATCAGAATCTATTATATATAATCGTGTAAGTCGCAGGGTGTTCAGAACACCGTTTTGTTTTTTTGCGCTGTTTCAAAGACGAACTAAACAAAAGATAAGTCTAGTCCAGATGCAATGCAGGCTAATTCACGGTCAGATATAATAACTATTGTATGTTACAATTTCCTAATATTTATGCTAAGGACGTCCATTCATATAGCACTAGGTCAAAGAGTCTTTTTAGACTTCCATCATGTAATACAAATTGGGCTAAGTTCAGAAGTAATTACCATTATATTAAGGTAGTTCCGGACACTTGCTACTGCGCATCTCCCGCGCGCATTCGAGCGCGCGCACTTTTATTAGAGAGCATTGGTATTACCGTGGGGAGTCTGGACACTAGTAAGCGAACGATTGAAAGTGAAGAAACTCTAACTTTAGTGGAGAAAAATAGCATTTTGTCATCAAAATACCGGAAAAATTTTAACTATGAAATCTTGTGTACTGTATAATGTAGGTATTCAGCCTCGAATTTTAAAATTTGATTAATATTATTTATCGAAAAAGCCGGTGAGAAAATTGCTAAAATGGTGATATTTGGAGTTCGTTTTCAGCGTATTTTTCTCTTTTCTGCTTCTCTAACTCTTGAAATAATACGGTGACCCCCTGTTTTATTCTTTTCATTTGAAGCTAGATATCGTATTCTTTCGATTTAGTGCAGAAAAAAAAATTTTCATAGTTAAAATTGTCATAAATTTTCAACATTTTTACAACTACACACGCATATAACTCCTCCAAATTGCAAGCAATTTCGCTTCTAGAATTTAATTTTCACCTCACTTTCAAAGGATTGGATGGATTTTTTATCAAGGTATGTCTCCTAGATACAACTACCGTTTAATGCAGTTTTCTGTTTTTCTTTGTTAAATCCAATCGAGTAATTCGAATTTATTGACGGAATCAGATTTTCGGCAAAAACGCCCGGAAAACTGAAAAATCCCTCCTTTTTGAAGCCTTATATCTCCATAACTAATACGGGGACCCCCTTCTTTTTTTCATTATTTGAATACCCTAACAATAAACTTCAAATGACAGAATTTAAAAAAAAATTCATTGAAGATTTGGGAAGATCCGGTACTACCTTAAGGAATATAATGAGTTGCTTGTTAATATTAAGGAATCATCTTCGTTTTTAGATTTTAAAAGGAAGATTTTTAATAATTTATAGACCATTATAGTGATGAGAACATTTTGATTTAATTCAATTTTATTTTAGGGTTGTATTTTATTATAGCTTGATATCATTATTGTTCTCAGTATTAGTTTTTATTTCGTTTTTAATTTTTATCATGTAATATATTGTATGACGACTCTCTTGAAAAGCACTTTAAGCTGATAGGGACTTCCTCTCAAAATATATTATTATTATCGTGATTTATTTCAACTTTTGATTTTCTAATGTTTCTTACAGAAATTTGCGGAAACTGACGTTCCTAAGCAAAATTCTTAGAATTTACATGGAGTCAAAAAGTGGCGTTTTCTAGGTACATGAGTAGAAGGCCTTAATCACTTCACAGTTCTGGGATATAATCCACTTTTGGCATTTTCTAATTACTATTTTGGCATTTTTAAGTCCTGCCCTATGAAACTTATTAACTAGATCTTTGTGGTATCCTGCTAGGAAATCAAAAACAACATTTATTTGATGAATATCATAGTTATTGTAAAGTCTCTTTAGGCTGTTTCTGAGATCTGCATACTTGTCCATTTTCATCTTGTCTCTTTCTTGTATTTGGCCAATGTTACAAACTGTCCCTTCGATGATTAACCACGTCTTTGTCTTCTTGTCCAAAACCATAATGTCCGGCTTGTTTGCACCATCTCTTGGAACAATGTCCAGATGTATGGGGATATCCCAAAGAACTTTGGCTTCGTCGTTTTCCATGTAGCTTTTTGGAAGCGGTTGCTTATGCCACGGTGTAAGGTTGTCATCTGCAGGAAACCCAAAGCATGATAGGATTTCATGATATACAGGTCGCAGCATGCGATCATGCCTTGACTTGTATAGAGTTTGGGCGATGGCTGAACAGCTACACAACAAATGCGGTATTGTTTCTTCGTAGTGGTGACATAATCTACAGCTTAAATCATCTTCTCCGTCTTTCAACTTCTTTCTACGGTATACCTTTGTTGTTACAAGTTGTTGCATAATACTGGTGTGTACACCGTACACAACATCGGGTATGCCTTTCCATATCTTGCTTATTACGTAACTTTCTTTCTCTAGTTCAGGGTCCTCCCATCGGCCAACAAGGTATTGTCCAACCCATGGTTGTTGTTTTACTTCCTCCACTAACAACTTGTCTATTTCCTTCTTGAGTATTGGCTTGATGTATCTCGGTTGGCACTTGGATACCTGTGTAGTTTTGTTACTAGTCACGATAGATGCTGTTTTACTTTCGCAGTCATACTCTAAGTTCAGGTTGAGTTGGCTGGCATATACTTTTGCGTCTTTCAATATTGATCTCAGTGACTTGCTTTCTTTATACTTTTGGAATGATGAAACTAGCTGGACGTGCGGGTCAGTGCACGTTGTCAAGTAGTGTGCTGTCTTGATCTTAGTAGTTTTGTACAACATCTCTAATTGCTGTAATCCCTTACCTCCTTTGTTGCATGGAAGGTAAAGTACAGGGTTGGACTCTTGTCTGTGCTTACATTGGTTCTCGTTCATTATCTGTCGTGTCTTTCTGCCAAGTTCCTGTAGGTGTTGAATGTTCCAATCAGTTGTCCACATGTGGTACAAGAGTACAGGAGTAGCAAATGTGTTTGTGGCTGTAATCTTTCTCGGGATAGATAATGGCGATGACCAGATTACAGATAGCCTTCTAACGTATTCTCTGCCTGATACATTTTGGACTTCCTTCTCGAGCTGGGTGGTATTTTCATATTTTCCAAGAAACTTGTAGTAGTCATCTTCCCCAAGTATGGGTATTTGCTGCCCACTACCTAGTGGGAGTCCTTCACTCGGTTGGTGAGTGCCTCGTTTGATATGCACAGCTGCGCATTTTTCGATTCCCCAGTGAAGGCCGATGTCTTTAAACATGCTTTCCAGGGTACTTGCAACTGTTGCGGCTTTGGTGCTGTTCTTATGGTAGGACTTCAGGTCGTCTACAAACAGACTGTGCGTTATCTTGATGGACTTGTCATGAATAAATGTGTAGCCTTCTGTGGATCTCAGATACCACGCAACTGGGTTAAGACAAAGAGTGAACAATGTGACACAGAACGAGTCACCTTGGAGAATTCCGTGGTTGATATTGACTAGGCCAATGGTTGTTGGTCCTTCCGCTGTTGATACATATAGAGTTGTTTTCCAAGTTTTGATGATATTGTTTATGAAAGACGTCAATTTCTTGTTTATTCCATGATCTTTTAACACCATTGACAGCCATGCATGTGATACGCTGTCGAATGCCTTCTTCACGTCAATCCAAAGGCAAGAGAGATTCTTCTTATTTTTACAAGCGTCTTCCAAGATTGCTTTATCTATTAAAAGGTTATCAACACAGCCCATTGACCCCTTTACGCCACCTCGTTGATCTAACTGCATAAGATGGTACTTAGACAAGTGACTCTCCAACTCGACATTTATCACAGAAGTGATCAGTTTATACATCGTGTTGAGGCACGTAATAGGTCTGAAGTCTTGCGCTTTGGGATTTTCTTTCTTTGGTATCATTACTGTTCGCCCCTCCGATATCCAATCGGGTAAAACACTTGGCACACTGTTGATTAAGCTGGTAATTGCAGTGGCTATAGGGTGATGTAGTGATGACAGATGTTTCAGCCAGAAGTTGGTGATTTTATCCAGTCCCGGCGCAGACCAGTTCTTTTTCTTCTTCAGACATTTGTGTATGATTTCCTTCGTGATTACAATTGGAGTTTCTACTCTTTCTGGCAATATTATTAATATTATTAATATTATTAATATTATTATTATTATTATTATTATTATGGAATCTTTATTTTCTCCTTTTCATATTCAGTACAAAGCGGGTTTCTCGACCTAAGACATTTGTACTTAACGTCATGTGTACATGTATAATTACTTAACAAATCCGTAAAATGTTTTCACGATTTCAGTGTTCTGTGATTGTATCCACTTTTGACATTTTTGAATCAGGTAGTCTTGCTCTTTTTCATTCGATGTAATTGTTCCAAGTGCTTTTTGTAGTTCTTTGTTGTATCCTCCTAGGAAGTCGAAGACGATGTTAATTTGCGTGACTTCTGTATCTTTATAGATGTTTTTCAATCCTTGACGCAGGTCATTGTATTTTTCTTGTTTATTTGTTGTTTTTTCTTGGATTTTGCCTACTTGACATACTGTTCCTTCTAGTAAGATCCACTTCTTGTTGTCTTTGTCCATCACAGCTACATCTATTTTGTTTGCTCCATTTGCAGGGGCTCTTTCCAGTTGAAATGGGATGTCCCATGTTATTTTTGCTTTTTCGTTCTCCAGTACTGCTGGGGGTGGTTTCTGCTTGTACCAAGGTTTGCTGTTGTCACTTTCTTCAAAACCATATAAGTTGAGTAGTTGATGATAGATTGGTCTGAGCATTTTGTCATGCCTGCTTTTATAAAGACTTTGTGCAATTGTTGGGCATGCGCAAAGTATGTGCGTGGTCGATTCAGTGGATGAGTGACACATTCTACAGCTGGTATCTGAGACTGCTGCTTGCAGCTTACTTTGTTGGTATGTTTTTGTTGGTAAAAGTTGCTGTCTTATGCTTTTGTTTACGCTGTAGACAATGTCAGGTACATTTTTCCAGATCCTGTGGATTTGGTTGGCTTTAGGTGATAATTCTTTATCTTCAAGCTGCCGAGATGATAACGTTCCAAGCCATGTTTGTCTCTTTACTTCACTTGCATATTTTTCGATGGTGGCCTTTCTGAGGAATTCTTTTATTGGTTTAGGGCTTGGTGTAGTGACGTGAAGTGTTTCATTTCTATCATTAGTTAGAGACGTATCCATGTCGTTAAAGATGCATTTGATGTTGTATTCAGCTGCATATCTTTCTGCATCTTTAAATAAAGATTTTCCTTTTTTCTCAATCTTTTTGATTTCGTGTGATTTCACCAGTTGGAGTCTCTTGTCTTTTGAGTTGTTTAGGTAGTTGGCCATTTTTATTTTTGTGTGTTTGTAGGTGTCTTCAACGCTCTTTAGGCCAGTACCTCCCAGTTCCTCAGGTAGGTATAGCAGCTTCGTTGATTCGCTTTTGTGCATGCATACGTTGGATTTCATTATTTGTCTACAAGTTCTGTCTAGATCTTTTAGTGTAGAAATTAACCACTCTCCTGTCCACATGTGGTACTGTAGTAGGGAGAGGGCAAACGTGTTTGTAGCTCTTATCTTTCTTGGAATAGATATAGTACTCGACCATATGACTGACATTCTCTTGAGAAATTCTTTACTTGCTTCTGCGCATACTTCTTCTTCTAACTGAGTGGAGTTTGATGTATTACGAGTTTGTTATTAATTACTGAGGTTATCACTTTATATAGGGTGTTGAGTAAGGTGATTGGGCGGTGATCTTTTGCCTTTGGATTCTGCGTTTTTGGTATCATTATACATTTTCCTTCGATGAGCCATTCAGGAAGAGGTATTTCTTTGTTGATGATTTCGTTTAGGGCTCTTGCTATTCCTTTGTGGGTTGATGACAGTTTCTTTATCCAGAAGTTTGTGATTTTGTCATTTCCAGGTGAACTCCAGTTTCTTTTGTTCTTTATGCTTGTCGTTATTTCTTGTTCTTGTATTGTCACTTGTTCTTGTGATGCTGTTGGTATTGATGACTTGATTGTTTTCTTTACTTCTTCTATCCAAGGAGCTTCTAAGTTGGTCTTCTTTACGTTTTCCCAAATTGGTTGCCAGAATTCCTCGAAGTCATTTTTTGTGAGTTCTGTGCGGTTAAGGCTTGAAGGCACTTTACTTGGCTCTGTGTATACTGGTCTTAAGTTGTCGGGGTCTGATTTAATTACATTTCTACAGTGTTCGTAAAACTTAGCTTCATTTCTGTCAAACCATTTGTTTGCGTTTTGTCTCTTTAAACTCTTTGTTTTCTTGTCCCTTTTGTGTTTCTTTAGTCTCAGCTGTTGAATCTTTTTCTCTTTCATTTGAAGTAGTGTTGATTTTGTTAATTTCTTTTTAACCTCATTGAACATCCATATTCTGTTTTTCCTCATTTTTCTGGAGAGTCTTCCGTTTGTTGATATTCTTCTTACTTCTTCTGTTATTTGAGAAATTTGTTTTCTAAGCCTTGTGATGTCCTTTTCCATTTCACGTTCCCATTTTTGTTTGCTTTCTTTATTGGTATTCGTCTTGCTTTCAGATCTTTGTTTTTCACCAATATGCTGTTTCCAAGCAACCGCAGTTGAGTAAATCGCACAATTAGCTTCCCAAAGGTATTGTAACGGATCTGTCTGCGGTTGTGTTGTTATAAGTGATTTAGTTATTTCGTTTAGGATCTTGATTTCTTCGTTGTTGGGGCATTTTTTGGTGAATGTAGTCATTGTTCTGACATTCCAAGTTCCAGGTCTCTCTTTAATATTTTGAAATATTGCTGTGGTGATGTCAAGGAGAATATCATACTTGGGAGAGGAAGGTAAATTTGATGTGGACTGGGTTTGGGTTTCCTGTTCCTTTTCTGTTGTTATGACACCGGGTTCTCTAGGACTTTGTTGTTGGCTTTGTTCTTGTCCTGCCTGAGTGGAGTTGGTGTTTTGTTCCAATAGTTCCTTTGTTATACAGTCTTTGTTCAGGTTCGCTTTCTTCATCAAATTTGCATATTGATCTCTTAGGTTCTGTGAACTTTTTCCCAAGCTGGCGTAGCCTTTTTCTTCCCAGATTGATTTAGTTAATTCCATGATTCCTACTTTTCTGCCGTTCTCCTTTCTTGGACAGATTGTTGATTTGTAAATCGCTTCTGCTTCATTTCTGGCTTCGATTAAGTCGTTATTCATGTTCACATTATTATTATTATTATTATTATTATTATTATTATTATTATTATTATTATTATTATTATTATTATTATTATAACCAACCAAACAATTAGAGTACAATTATGTCATGTGTTGCACGTGACGCCAATTGGAAAAAGCACTCGCACGACAGCTAACTATCGCACTCTATTGCGGTTCTAATATGTCATACACAAGAAGGCAGTACTTACTTGGGAGAGGCAGTGTTAGCCAAAGTAGCAGCAATGCTACTAAGACAATAACCATACAACAACAAACCAACAATCATAACAAGCACAGCTATCATTTGACTGGAAGCATCGTGTGCATGGATGTCGCCGTAACCCGTAGATGACATGGTGGCAGCGGCCCAGTATACTGACGCTATGTATTGATCGGCTCCTACTGTCACGTTACCAATGTGTCCGGCCCAGCTACCACTAGTACAGCTCCTTTGAATAAAGAAATAGTCATCGTTCTCGCTATCGTGAACAATTATATCATCCTTGGACGTTAGGGGAGGAGAGGGAGGGGGAACTTTTGGCATTGGGCGTAATGTTATCGTTACCATAACTAGCATTATCCTCGGACGCTAAGGGAAGGGAGGGGAGGGAGGGGGAGCTACTGACATTGGGCGTAATATCAGATCGTTATCATGTCATCATCCTTGGACGCCAGGGGAGGTATAGATCCTGGTGCATACATTGAACTGTCAAAAGAAATCCCTTTACATTCATTTGCCTACAGTTCCCTACAGTGGCTTAAAGTGGTGTAAAACCCATGGCCTGTCATGTTAATTACTCACCGATCGCCATAACACGCCTCAAAGAACCAAAGACACCCACAAAGATGTGTAGCCAAGAGAATGTTAATCACAAATTTCATGAATCGAACTTTGCCAATATTGCAGTCCAGTCGATCTTCAAGTTCGCTGAAGAAAGCAGACATCTGGAAGAAAATATATAGCATTGAAACGTTAATGCTACATTAACTGAGCTGAGCCTCTTTCTCGTGCAGTCCGTTACGTAAGGGTACGTAAACCTAGCCTGTAATTTACAGAAAACTGTTCAGATTTCAATATATGGGATAGGTTATCAGTAAAAAAGTATGCAAAAAAACTTCTAAACGTCTTTCCTGATATTATTAACAAACGATATTATTCGCCATGTTTTCTATTAAGTCAGTCAACAAAATGCTTTATGAAGTTCGTTCAGCTTATCATACGGCAAATAGACCTAAAAACAGTTTTGTTTCGCTTACAGGTCTTTCCTGAATGAAAATTCATCTTCAAAATATTATTTTCTGGATTTTTACTACTTTTGCTGATTTTGGCTTTCTGTGCTTTTCTATGTTCATATACATGGGAAAACTTTCGATATGATTTTTTAAGGATTCAAGGCAAGATCCAAAGTGGACTACGAGGAGTTGCCCGGTCTTTCGAGAAGCTTTCCCTTGTTTTTTTTCAGTGTTTATTGTTGATTCTACGGTGGACAAGACCAGAGCCCTGGCCGGCTTGATAAACGTACAATTACGAAGTCTAACGCTTTAATGTTGTCCCTCAGAAGCATCTTATACAACGTAGTCACACAGTTCAACATGTTTAAAAGTGCATGGTTTAACTAAACAAGGTTAAAATTTAGTTGCTCATACAGTGCGCACCACACAACTAAACAAGGTAAAAACCTTTTTTACTTCGAAGTTAAGAGCTAAGGCTCGAAAGGTCAGTAAGTTATCTCTCTTCTCATACCGTGTTACAAATTTCCATTCATTCCTTAAGGTAAACACCTGGTTGGATTAAAATTTCCTAGCAATGTGGTTTGAAATTTGTCTTCTCACGATGACTGGAAAGAGTAATCGACAAACTCGACAAACTTGTTTGATTAGTTATTAAACTAGCTAGTTTAGTTGGTGGGGGATTGCCAAGTGTAATTGAACGCTTCAGTTATACCCTAAAAAATTTATTTTCACGGAACTCAGAATTTTTCCTTTTAAGCAAATGAGCGCAGCTGTCGGTTACTATTTCATGTATGACCCCATGAAATGGCACTGTTCCAAGTTACACTAAGATTCTACTGAGTTACAATATAAAACTTGAATAGTGCCATTTCATTGGTTCATAGCGGAGCACCATACCTAAGAAAAAATGGTAACCCATCCAGTTGATTTTTCATGGCTTGAGTATACGTCAACACTTCCGTCGTCCGTCCCGTCCATGCCCAGCATCGATGCTGATTGGCTGATTGCTTTTTGGCGCCAACTTGACACTTTAAAAACTCAAAATTTACAAGTTTCCTTGCAGTTTTAAGTGCAAAACTTAAAAATCTTATTCTCGAAACTTCGTAAAAATTTAGCGATTTTCATGATCATTAATTTGTGCCAATCTTGACGGGTTGAAGCGAAAAAAACGTACGTTTGAATTTTTTTTCGGGCCCGGTGTCGTTTCAAAAACTGCTCGAAAGACGAAGGACACAGAAAACATTTTCAAATTTAGACGACTTTTTAATTGGGTTCGTAGCTTCAAAAAACTTCTCATAATGAATGAGTCGTTGAGCATTGTCGGTATTCTTCGTTTCGTGAAGATACCTCCAGTAAAACTGCTTAAAAATCAAGCCAAAGTTGGAAATCAAGAATCATCTGCATTGAGGGTGAAACAAGGACTATGCTTCTAAAGACAACAAGGAAAGCACTTCAAGGTATAGACGTCGACCCTGGCCAGAAAAATTAAATGATGTTAAAAAGTCTCTTCAGTGTACCTATATTTGATCATTTATCTTTCATTTGGGATTGATGACTTAAAAAATAACCATTTATGCACGTTGAACTGTTAAGTTTAAACAAACACTCAAGTACATGGCATGTACAATGACATTTTGTTTTACAGTGAACTTTTTGCACTACTTTTAATAATAAAATTATTAAAGAAAATTGATTTTGAACTCATTTCAACCACACTAATGTGTAAATACAGCTCCAGTTTGGGTCTGGAATTTAATGAAAAAATTTGGGTCTGCAATTTAATGAACTGAAAAATTGAGAGGAAAAAATGGAATTTTGCATGCAAACTAGAGTTGTTTTACATTAAAGTGCCTATGAGCCCAAGCGAAAATGTATATTTTTTTAAAAGTTGAGTATCTTGGGGAAATATAATTAAAGCGACATCAAAGATGTAAGGTTTTTTCCAGTGTATCCGTCCGTTCAAAGCTGTTGCTCCAGGCAAAAATGCGCATTCTTTGGAAGGCTGGGACGAATTTGGTTAATGATAAACTCATTTGGTTGATAATAAACTTTGACATTGTGACGTAATTGTGACGTAATGTCCGGAATCACGGCATTTAGACTCAAAGAAAGAGCCAAAAATAGCTATATCAAAGTAGTAGAATTTGTAGCAGAAGTTAAATATAGTGTATATCAACAACAATATACAAGGATATTAAGAGCTTGTAGCGTCTAAATTAAACTTTATTCTGGTTTTCAGTCTCCAAGGGTTCTCACAAATTTTTGCACAGGAGGCCCAAAATGTGCTTTTTCTCCAACTTTGCAGCGCTTTTTCCCGGTCAAAAGAAATTGAAATACCCACTTTTCCAAATATTTTTGTTTGAGAGAGATTATTTCTGGCTAGACTTTATAGGCACTTTAAGCATGAAGTTGCTCAGTAAAGCCCTATGAGCCCTATTAAATGCAAATTGAAAATGCTTAATTCCTTGTTTTCTTCTTATGTCAAGTAGCTGTTTTGATAATCACTTTAAATTGTATTATCAGTGTAATCTGGAAGAGACAAGCATTCACCTAGTGTGACATCATTCTATTCTACATTAAAAACCAAACCAAAACAACTGACAACAACAAAAACAAAAACAAGATGTCACAATATAATGAAGACAGACAAATCAAGATATATTGTTCTGCAATATCCCCATCCAGGATGTTGAAAAGGCCTTTAATTACTTGTATCAATTTAAAAAAGGTTTTGGGGATTTTTGCTTTCTATTTCTGAGAATTATGAACCACTACAAAGTCAATTATGAAATCTTACAGTGAATCTGAATATTAAAATTTATTATATACATATCGAGATTTACTCACAGAAAAGCCATTCAATAGATTTTCGTTTGTTTACCAATCTCCGCCAATCAGAATGCACGTATCGATTTTTCACGTGTGAGAAAAACAATACGTCCAATCAGAAGCGACTTCATTTCTGATGAAAATTTTTCTTCAAACTGGCTCCTCTCAGCACTTTTTATCGAAGTCTTGGCTGTTCAATTAATCTTTATTCAGTAAGAATTCAAGCAGATAAGCTCATTCATCACAAAAGTCATCGATGTCATGCAAAATAAGAGCTCTATGGGGAAAAAGATTTTCAAAACCACGCTGTGCTGCGGCAAAAGCGAAGGAGGATTCACGGCCGGCAGTTTCAGAGTCACTGAAATGGAAATTTGTATCTCTTGCATAACTGTAAGTGTTTTCATACAAAATTTCGTTTTTTGAAAATTCGTATCTCCTTGATTTTTCAACTGATATCCTTCAAACTTCACAGTTTTACTGATTTTGATGTGCTCTTTCCAGCTATGGTAATTGTTTTTAAGTTTGGGAACTTTTGGAATTACATGAAAAAGCCGTTAGTATGAAATGACTGTAGCAATTCATAAAATACGTCATTTACACATATAAGATTGCAGAATACGTCTTGGTAACAGTCATATTCGCATTCAGCAGCCTCTACTCCAAAATGCCTCCAGGTATCTGATTTTTCGAAAATGCGCCTTGTATAATTGGGTGCTGGACGATAAGGCGTACGCATAAAACGGTGAAAAGTTCTCTGACCCAAAACGCCTCGGCGCATGCTCAAATGGAAAAAAATCCAACTCCAGGCAGAGGTCACGAATCCTCTGCCAGCAAAGTGCTTCAGTCGTTTTTCTGCAACATTTTTCTACTTACCCTAAACAGCTTCAAAAGTCGGTTAAGTCGTAAAAACGCAAACAAGTGCCAGCGGTCGTGTGATGAAGACTTTAAGAGAGCAAAGATCTCCAGCGGCAGAACAGCAAGTAAGTCGGTCCAGAATAGAAAAGTACGAACGTAGTTGTGACGGATTTCCTTAAGTTCTGTAAGGAGTACAAGTATGATCTCTCGTTAGCCATTTTAAACCTGGTTTTCACCAGTGACGCGAGGAAAAGCGAAAGCTTTTACAGTGCTCCGTTTTCCTTTCGTTTTTCGCCCCTTAAAGGGAACGCAAGGGAGCAAGGGTGGCTGAATGGTTAGACTACTCGCCTCTCACTGCTGTGGTCCCTGGTTCGATTCCCGGACGGGGCACTTCATGTGAGTTGAGTTTGTTAGTTCGTTCTCTCCCTTGCTTCGAGGGGTTTTCTCCGGGTCCTCCGGTTTTCCTCCCTTCATCAAAAACGAACTGGTGAGTTGAGAGTTGTGTGCTTCGAATATTTAATGTAGTAAGAAATGTAATAGTGAGAGTATTAAGATTTCTATATTGTAAAGCGCATTGAGACACTGTGAAATGCGCTATATAAATACAGCCAAAAATAAGTAGACTGGACTAAAATCTTAAAAATGATGATGTTTAATTTTGCTTTGGACTCGAAAGACTGAGAAAAATCAATCCCATGATCCTCCTAGCTTTCGAGAAGCAGTATCAAGTTACTGATCATTCAACTATTTAACTGCAATGGAAGATCAATTAATTTCCCAGGAGGGATGATTCCAATATATTTTGGACGGGACTGGTCCAGTGCCCGGTTGCAAAGCCCCACTGCACAACATCAATCCCATGATCCTTCTTACCGGAAGCAGTAGCAGTTGCAAGGTTGAATCTCATCAGGAAGTCAATGAGTAGAATGACGTCAAGTACGTACGTCAAACCAAGAATCACCGACATGGTGACGTTTTCACCGTAACCAGCGCCATGAAGGCTGATGGAAAACGTAGCAACGTATGGATAGAAGAAACAGACAATCACAACGGCCATCAGGTGCAGTCGCTCCCAAAAGGCAAGGAGGGAGGAGTCGGGCATGATCACGTGATTGAAAGCATTGTTCAAGGACCTAAAACGACGAACAGGTGAGAAACTTTAAACTTCTAGGACAGGCTGCGAGAACAGTGCATTGTTCTTGCGTTGGCTTGTGAGTAGCTGCGTTAGAGTAGCTTATTATCAGACTATAATAAGTCGATATTATTTGCAATTTGTCTTTCTTTTTCTAATCAATAGGATAACTTAGGATAAATGGACGAATGCTGCAGTGTAGTAGAAACGCCAAAGTTTTTTTGGCGTCGCGCGGAAAAACAACCTGTAGAGAATTTTTCGAGTGGAAATCAAATTTTACTGTTTGCGCGCGTGAACGCCTTGTTACTTAAAATAACTTTACGCGCCACGAACATAGCGTAGACATCAGTCCGTCGTTCTCGTAGTATTGTGGACTCTTGGTATCGTTACGTACTGTAAGTTCCAATTTATCTTATCATTGCAAAAACGCGCAAGTAGATTTACTCAAAAACCTGAGTAAATCGGTGCATCCACAGTAACTCACTTATCTGAGTAAATTTATTCAGTTATTTGAGTAACTGAGTACCCTTTACTCAAATATCTGAGTAACTTTACTCGGATAAGTGAGTTACTGCGGACGCATCGATTTACTCAAGTTTCTGAGTAAATTTACTCGCGCGTTTTTGCAGGGTAAGTTACGCAACATTGATGATAGCGTTACGTTGCATTACGTTAGGTTAATACTGTAACTACGTAAATGCTACGTAAATAAATAATAAGGTTCTTACGTCATGATATTGAAGTCGTTCTTGATAATCTTACTGGGTTTATAAGCGTTAGTCGGGAAGTCAATTGTTTGGTTGTCCACTTTTCGTTTGCTGAGGTCACAGCGGGTTTCAACGGCGGTGTAAAGCTTCTCGGCAACTGAAGAGAAATTGTTCCAATCATCATACTGAATACATTAATTTATTAAGTTTTGGGGCCTTAGATGCGACGCTTATTCAATGGCGGCGTTTATTCGATGTCAGCGTTTATTAAAAATCGTCTGAATATTTAATAATAATATTGAATAATAATATTTGATAATAATAATATGTGTAAAAAAACCCAAATTTTCACACTTCTCATTTTTTACAAATTTAGACGTTGAGTTGTACCGTACTTTTTTTGTTTTGATTTTGTTTTGATTTATTTTACAAGACAGGGAGAAACCTTACTGGGACCCTCGCTGAGTCCGTTAGTTAGTTGCCCGCTGACTTAGCCTAAGTTTCGTTATGCTTGTTCCTTATCTTTTTATTGTATGTATTGTCAGCTAAGTGGAAGTTTCTAAATAAAAAATAAACAAACCAAACCAAAAACAATAAAACCACGATAGTCTGGGTGATAGTGCTCCCAATAAACCCCGAATTGTATCAACGAATGCGGCACTTATTCGAGGTCGGCATTTTTGCTGATTTGTTTTTATTAATTTTGCTTTCAGATGAAGCGCTTAAACGAGATAATACGGTATGTGTAGTTTTAATTTGAGATTGTGTTGCCATAGCAACGAATGCAGTGACGTACCTTCAGGGTAGTGTTTGATAACCCTATTCATGTCTGCACGGTCCAAAATGAACATGATACAAGGTGTGGCGGCACGGACAGTTGTAGAACGAGGAAGATTGTATACAAGACTGACCTGTTAGAACAGTAGAACCGCTATCAGTCAACCCCTGTCTATTGTAAGTACAGTGGTGCCTTAATGAGTACAACACTCCTGTTTAGCGTCAGTACGTTTTAGTTCCTCCAGCAAGAAGCTGGTCTCCCAGGAAGCTGACGGTGCGCTCTTTACCCCTTTCCCTTCGATGTTCCGTTTTAAAGGTATTTCTAAATAGCTTTTTAACCTTTTAAATTAAGCTTTCAGACTCATTAGGTCGTCTGCATAAACGGCGGTTAATGGAGTGTCTGGACTTGTCATAACCCTGAAGATGGACGTGCCTTAATAACACGTGCACGACACCGAAAAACAACCCCAAACATTCACAAGACCTTTAAAGCCATTTAAAACTACGTGCCGAATGGAAAGAAGTCGAAACAAGTGTGAGGCTAGCTGGGAATCGAATTCGGGACCTCTCGCTCAAAAGAAAGTGATCACCTTTGTTAGGCAACTACCCTCATTTTAAGGTCCAGTTTTGGGTTACAGTGAAATTGAGTAAGTGATCACCACCAGTAAAACTCTGCAGGGCCATTGATACGTGCGAAGGTGTTTAATCCTAAGACGCGAACAGAATAAGAACAGATTACGGACTCTTTTCCTCAATAAGTCCCATCTTAGACTAAAAGCGTCGTCAGTTTACACGAATAGTTCACGTCCTAAATCACGTCTGACATAAGACGCATCTTATTTTCGCTCATATAAATGGCCCATAAATCATCCTCATCCTCATCATCACCATCATCATTTGCATTTTCATCGAAGTTAATAAAATCGATGTTGTCCAACACTTGTAAAATTTCTAGTGGTTTAGTTTAGTAGTACTTACCTCGCCAAATAGTTTGCCTTCACTGAGCGTCAAGAGAACATTTTCATCATACTCATCAAGGATCTAGACAAAGGAAAAAATACACCATTACCTGTTTGAGAACTTTTTAGCACCTTTGTGAGCCGTCGTGTTCTTCTATGGATCTATATACAAGTTCATATTGTCTGTACGAGTCTATACGTAAGAGTTAATTACCAAGAAGGCTTTTACCCATATACATCCCACATCCCGAGTGATGTATATGGATAAAAGCCGAGGTTCGAGGTAATTAACTGAGTGGCTTGTTGTATGATTGAGGAGGTTTTCACACAAAATAATCCCAAACGGTATTAACGATCTGGCCATTGAATTCCCAGAAGGAAATCTTAAACGATTGATTGGACTTGTAATTAAGTGGGGGAGCTTCTTCGGGAAGCTTTATAATATAACTGGTAAAAATTTCATCTCCAAATGAGCTGATCAAGGTTCATACCAAGAATCGCAGTTTTTTCGTAAACTAGCTAAAGTTAAGAAAGCTACTACTATATAACTGAATAAGTATCTAGTGTTATTATTGTATCACATATTGTACTGTATAGTCCATATGGTGGTGTGATTTTATAAAAGAAATGAAGAAAAAAGGAGGGGGTTATAATCGAACACTCCTTTTCTCTAACGGTGGAGCAGGGCTTGTAACTGGGACGACTGATAAGGACAAGCAGTACAGTTTATGGTATACAAGTTTTTTTACACTTACATCAGCCTTTCCTTTGTGGATGTAAAACATATGGTGTCCAATCTCTCCTCTGCTAGCGATGACTTGGTTTGGCATGAAGAACATCGGTTTGATGACCAAAGAAAGCATACGTTTGAAACCAGAACTTAAACCTTTGAAGAGTGGAGCCTGGGGATGAAAAGAGGCGACATCATTGCGCATGTGCAGAAACTCAAAACGGTCTTTTTCCCTGAAGCCATGAGCACCAAAATTCGGAGTACATATGATTCAACAATTAATGTCCAATCAACTAAACTAACCTCTCCTGTTTATAGAGGGATTTCACAGCAGCCATGTTTGTGGGTAATTACAACAGAAAGTTTTTGAACTAGAAGAGATTTCATTTCTCTTGGGAAAAAAAGTTTTATTATTTTGACAACAAACATGGCTGCCGTGAAATCCCTCTATTCGATGCTTTTATTCCCCCTTCCTCCTTTCCCCCTTCTCAGTCCCCTTCAATAAAGTCAGCATAGATTGTAAATGTAGCCCACCGGACCCACCCAGATATTTAAGTATATATCTCACCTTCTCTAAGACCTTACGATTGATGCTGAGTGAAAGCTCTGCTTGAAATGTGATTGGCAGATCGTCGAAAATGCCAAGACCATTTACTCCACGACTTGTAGTCCACTATTGAACAATAACATTAACAAAAATTGACCAGGACATGAAAACTTGCCGGAGTAAACATGCGCTAATCACACTAATTAAGGGAAGAAAAGAGAAAAAGAAAAGAAGAAGAGAAAGAAATCAGAGGAAAGAAAAAGAGTAAGAAAACAAAAGAACGTAAAAATACAAAGAACCCGTTTAAAAAAGTGTGTACATCACAGATGGGCGTCGGCTACACGTGGCGCCTTACCAGATACTCGTAGTAAGCCATGACTTTGTCACGTACTTCTTCAGAAACTTCTATGTCTTTCTGTAAATTCATAAGAATACCGGTGATACAATTGTAATTTGTTATCAAATGGATGCACTGATGCATGCATATTTCCTCAATCAATCATTTTATTTCCATTTAAGAAAATACACTTAGAAATATTCACTGCCGCAGTTAGCATAGCTATTCGAGGCAAGCAGTGAAATATTTACAATTTGAAAAATTCAGTTTAAGAGATTTTACATACACTATGTTAGACTGAAATTAGAGAAAAAAGAATATTTACTTTAGAACTACAATTTAAAGAAATAATTACAAATAAGTAAATTTACACATTATTAAAACGTCATTTATCAGTTTATTTGTTATAATTAGGAGTTTATTATATTTGTGCATTGTGTCTCACTATTTCTTTGCTAAAGTATCGCAGTGATTGGCGTAAACAGAAAGTATTCAAAACGTGTTCACACATGTTTTATTCAGATAAAGCTATGGGCCCAAACACATAATGCTGCGCGCAACCCAAAGTTGGACCACCCCTGCAACAGTTGCAGGTTTAGGATCTACTTATGCATGTTTTTTTTCTGCAACGTTGTGCGTGACATTGCAGGGGTGGACACACCGTGCAACTTTGTTGCGCGCAATATTGCAGAAAAAGTTGCATCCTGTGTGTGCTTTAGTTTTATTATTGTAAAATGTATAGCTGGATAGATGAAGATGCATCGATGTATGGAATTCAGAACTACATGGCATGCTATCGATGGATTAACGAAAGCTAGATGACTGACACATGGAAGGCAGGTTGGTAAATTAATGGGTAGGTGAGTAGCTACCACATGTCCTCAAGTTCGTCATGCATCGTTATTCGATTAGCATTGCATGAAGAACCAAAGGACGCATGAATGAAAACAAAATGCTAAAAATGGATGGATACTTGACAAAATGGATAAATAAATTAACACGATAAAGGTAAAAAGGTAAAGCACTAGATTTAACATCGGAAGCTCCTTCAGCTAGAAGCAAAGTTAGAAGCTGGTCTCCCAGGAAGCCGACGGTGCGCTCATTCACGAGTATTTAAAGCTACACGGAAAGGAAAGAAGTCGAAACAAGGATGTGAGCTCAGTGAGGATCGAACTCGGGACCTCTCATACTGAAAGCCGCGCACTAACCAACTGTGCCATCCTTGCTCCTAGAATGATGATGATGGGTAGCCATTATTATCAACAATTACCAATAAATTGAACTAAACAGAGCAAACAAAATGGTTGACTAACCATGTGTTCTTTAATGACATTAAAATGATGGGAATATCGAGCTCTTCTGGAGTCAAAGTTAGTCAACATGGATGCCATACCACCAAGAATAAGACCAAAGAATAATCCGATACCAACCAACATAGCCACTACAGAAAACCATTTCTCAGTGTTGGTGATAGCATGAACATCTCCGTAGCTGAAACACAATGATTTGATGAAGTACCGAAATTGACTGATGAAAAGAAATTGAAGCAAAGTGCAAATTGGGAAGTGAACGTCAGATGAGGAAAATGATTAACAAAGAAGAAATTGTCCTATAAAAATTGGCGTTTACCCATGAGCAATGGGGCAGCTTTAAAAATAAACTTATAGTTCTGATCTGTTTTCACCCGTTTTGACTCATTAGTGCAAGTAAGGTCAGTATAAATGGGACATTGGGGCAACGAACTTAAAAGTGGGGTTTGAAGTTTTGGGCTACCAAATTCTCATACAGAAACAAGACTCAAGACAGGATTTTTCAACAAGAGAATCCTTACCCTGTGGATGTAGCTGTTGCGGAAGCCCAGTAAAGCGAGAAGACGTATTTCGTCAGCAAGGGTGCATGTTCAATTCCTTAACATGAACAAGTCAAAAGAGATGAGATAGAATTTCAATGTGCATGATTCTTTAACTGCAATCAAAGCCCCGCCTCACGGTCACCCCATTAATACGGTCACCTCGCTATTACGATCACGTCATTTTGGTCCGACCTCTAGAGATCGAACTTAAGGAGGCTAGAAATGGTTCTTGAGCGCGCGCCGAGTGCGCGCGCTAATTTGATGACGAAATACGAAGTGACTGAACAAGACAAAGCACTTTTTTGACAAATT